>OU342740.1:247367444-247796257 GCA_910589775.1 Avena eriantha
CGCCGTCCCTGAATAAACTTATGAGGCCGCAATCTTTATTCTACATTCATAGAACTATGATATTCAAATTGTCTATTCCATGCATTCATAGTGTATAAGAATTAAATTTTAGTTTGTCACCGAGGCCGATGATTGAAATTTTCCCCAAAAGAGTTCAAGGGGAGACACGTATGATGGTGTCGTGTTTTAGGGATGGGTTGGTTAACCTTAGGCAGCAATGCACACAAACAATATAGGTTGTGCTGTTGGTACTTTGGTTCGCCTACTCCATCTCTAAAACAAATTATGAGGCCCTAGATTTATTCTCATGTGGAACTACATATATGATCCTTGAATTGTTTGTGATCTTTTAATGATTGGTATGATGCATATGTATATGAATGGTTTTGATCATAAGTATTTTTAACATGCACCTGAGGATTAATTGTTTGGTTTTTTTATTTATAATTACAATATTTAGGCTTGTTTTTGTACCTGACTATGTATATTCCTGAATAATGTTTTGTACGATTACATTTCAATTTCTTATTGTGGCCAATGATTCAAATTTGTCCCAAAAGAGAGGCAGACACATTGGTGTCAGATTTTTTCAGGGACAAGTTAGTGAACCTGGGGCGATGTACAACAACAATACAGGCTGTGCAATTGTTACTTGGTTCACTCACGCCGTCCCTGAATAAACTTATGAGGCTGCAATCTTTATACTACATTCATAGAACTATGATATTCAAATTATCTATTCCATGCATTCATAATGTATAAGAATTACATTTTAGTTTGTCACCGAGGCCGATGATTGAGATTTGCCCCAAAAGAGTTCAAGGGGAGACACGTATGATGGTGTCGTGTTTTAGGGATGGGTTGGTGAACCTGAGGCAGCAATGCACACTAACAATATAGGTTGTGCTGTTGGTACTTTGGTTCGCCTACTCCATCTCGAAAACAAATTATGAGGCCCTAGATTTATTCTCATGTGGAACTACATATATGATCCTTGAATTGTTTGTGATCTTTTAATGATTGGTATGATGCATATGTATATGAATGGTTTTGATCATAAGTATTTTTAACATGCACCTGAGGATTAATTGTTTGGTTTTTTATTTATAATTACAATATTTAGGCTTGTTTTTGTACCTGACTATGTATATCCCTGAATAATGTTTTGTACGATTACATTTCAATTTCTTATTGTGGCCAATGATTCAAATTTGTCCCAAAAGAGAGGTAGACACATTGGTGTCAGATTTTTTCAGGGACGAGTTAGTGAACCTGGGGCGATGTACAACAACAATACAGGCTGTGCAATTGTTACTTGGTTCACTCACGTCGTCCCTGAATAAACTTATGAGGCCGCAATCTGATGCAATTATTTGTCATTGTGTTGAGATGAAATGATATATGAACCGATCAAACTATTGCTGAGATGCTTTATCTTTGATATCCACGGATATATTGTCTTACATATACATGTTGTCAATTCTTGAGTTGTAATACAATTCAATCATATGTATGAGTTCTAGGTTATGTTCTTAAAAATCAACAGGAGGATGATGATGAAGTGGACGATAGCAAGGAGTCTAGGGACAACAAGAGCCGCTACGTGCTGAGGCGGTTACGGTGTGGGCTAATCCGTTTCCACCGTAGGGGGAGACTGTTTTGCCTATTATGTGGCAGAGCAATCAATGTGGACCTCGACAGCATGATCCAGCACGCGGAGGGTGTTGGTAGAGGCGGAGGCAGGCATAAGGCGATTACCTTGGCACGGCACGCAGCCTACGGCAAATTCCTCCAGGAGTATGTCAGGACTAGGATGTATCTCATCGACTAGGCTGTCGATGCCTCCTAATGATAAACCACTGCCCTGCTAGGTGTCTCCGTGTCCCGGCCTCCTGCTGCAGCCCCTGCTTTTATTTTGTTCTAGTTAATTATTACCTGTGTGTGGCATGTAAGACAATATATCCGTGGTGTCTCTGGTGAACCTTATATATTAATCTACTCCTTTATATGGAGTGCCTTAAAGTTTCTAGTGTTAAATTATATTTACTGATCATGCTCATGCACACTACACAATATTTCTAGTGCTCGATTATATTATAATTGTCAAGAAATACATCAACAAGTTAAATTGGTTCAAATTTTTTATTGAAGTAACTAAATCTATCACACACATAATAAACTAGAAACTAAAATCTAGTTCAAACACATAATGTATCACCACCACTTGTTGTCGTCCTTGACTTGCTTCCCCTTCAGTCGTGGTGCCATGGGCAGGTACCAAGTGGGTCTCTGTTGTGTGTTTCCCATCGTCCATGCCTGCAAGGAAATGGGTGAAAGGAACTACCTGCAAGGAAATGCCTTCGAGAGGAAGAAGAAGATGAACCGACGGTTCCAGAACAGAGGAAGAAGAAGCGCCCAGGAAAACTGCAGAGGAATGACTGAGGAAGAGGAATGACTGCAGAAGAAACGTGGTAACTACAACTTTTGGTTCGAGAACTCACCATGGTTACGTGGAGATCATGGCAGTGCCGCCGGTTTAACAAGTGGGGCCAGTTCCTGCGAGAATATGAAATTAGCTGTGCATTTTTCTATGCGAGAAACTGAGAGAAGTCATTTATATTTTGTCTTTTATAATTAAACACAATGAAGTTGGTACAGCCCAAGAGATTTGAACAAACGAGATTTGCTAGTTTAACATACAACAACACTTACAGGCCCAACATGGCAGAACTTGGAGAGCCCTAGAACTTGAGCTACCATAGAGACCTCGGCAGAGGTGGCATAATTGGTGCGGGTGCAACCACAGCGACGGCGAGCTCAGATTCTAGAGCAGGAAAATAGAACCGAGCATGGTCGACAAGGTGATAGATCTCACCGGGAACCAATTCTCGTCCCCGACCGTGCCATGGGTGCGTCCACGGTGAGGGCGAGCTCCGACTCGGGATGGGAAGGAGAGCGGGACCGAGCAGCTTCGTCACTTCCCAGCTCTGCACCATGGCCGCGACCACAGATTGCCGCTCTGGGGAAGAAGGCGAGTAATGGAGGCGCCAACGCCGCAATCCTACAGGGAGGAGAGCTGGGCCGAGCAGGTTCGACCACGTCCTAGCTCCGTGCCATGGCTGCGACGCCCCACAGATTGCCGCTCCGGGGAAGAAGAAGACGCGTAATGGATGCATGCGCCAACACTGCAAGCTTAATTGCCACCTAAGCGACGGGAGCGACAGGAGCGACATAACGGCGAGAACTGACAGGGGGGCCGAACTTGATGGCCGTTAGCCTGATTTTTTTGTATTGAAACATAAAGTTGAATTCGTGCCGAAAAAGACCCTCTAAGTATTTGGCACGCCAACTATAGTCATCGCGGATGATATCAGGGAACTCGGGTACCGCGTTGCCTAGACACCCCAACTTTCGGGCCGCAAAATGATATTCTCCTGGGGGATCCTTGTGTGGTTTGTGAGAAGAACAGACATGCAATGACTCTAGATGTGGTTTGTGAAAAGTACACACATGCAATGACTCTAGTTGTGGTTTGTGAAAAGAATACACATGCAATGACTCTAGCTGTGGTTTGTGAAAAGAACACGCATGCAATGACACTGGTGGATCCATATGTGGTTTGTGAAAAGACAGACATGCAATGACTCTAGTTATGGTTAATGAAAAGAACACACATGCAATCACACTAGTGGATCCATATGTGGTTTGTGAAAAGAACACACATGCAATGACACTAGATGTGGTTTGTGAAAAGAACACACATGCAATGACACTAGTGGATCAATATGTGGTTTGTGAAAAGAACAGACATCCAATGACTCTAGATGTGGTTTGTGAAAAGAACACACATGCAATGACACTGGTGGATCCATGTATGGTTTGTGAGAAGAACAGACATACAATAACTCTAGCTGTGGTTTGTGAAAAGAACAGACATGCAATGAACTCTGGTAGATCCATATGTGGTTTGTGAGCAGAACACACATGCAAAGACTCTAGATGTGGTTTGTGAAAATAACACACATGCAATGACTCTAGCTGTGGTTTGTGAAAATAACATACATGCAATGAACTCTAGTGGATCCATATGTGGTTTGTTAGAATAACACACATGCAATGACTCTAGATGTGGTTTGTGAAAAGAGTAGACATCCAATGACTCTTGATGTGGTTTGTGAAAAGAACACACATGCAATAACACTGGTGGATCCATGTGTGGTTTGTGAGAAGAACGGACATGCAATGACTCTAGCTGTGGTTTGTGAAAAGAACACACATGCAAGGAACTCTGGTGGATCCATATGTGGTTTGTCAGAAGAACATACATGCATTGACACTAGCTATGGTTAAGGAAAAGAACACACATGCAATCACACTAGTGGATCCATATGTGGTTTGTGAAAAGAACACACATGCAATGACTCTAGATGTGGTTTGTGAAAAGAACACACATGCAATGTCACTGGTGGATCAATATGTGGTTTGTGAAAAGAACACACATGCAATCACACTGGTGGATCCGTATGTGGTTTGTGAAAAGAACACAGATGTAATGACTCTAGCTGTGGTTTGTGAAAAGAACACACATGCAATGACTCTAGCTGTGGTTTGTGAAAAGAACACACATGCAATCACATTGGTGGATCCTTGTGTGGTTTGTGAGAAGAACAGACATGCAATGAATCTAGCTAAGGTTTGTGAGAAGAACAGACATGCAATGACTCTAGCAGTGGTTTGTGAAAAGAACACACATAGCTTGACTCTAGTTATGGTTTGTGAAAAGAACACACATGCAATGATCTTGTGGATCCTTATGTGGTTTGTGAAAAGAATAGACATGCAATGGCTCTAGCTGTGGTTTGTGAAAAGAGCACACATGCAATGACTCTGGTGGATCCTAATGTGGTTTGTGAGAAGAACACACAAGCAATGACTCTAGATGTGGTTTGTGAAAAGAACACACATGCAATGACACTGGAGGATCTATATGTGGTTTGTGAAAAGAACACACATGCAATGACTCTAGATGTGGTTTGTGAAAAGAACAGACATGCAATGACACTGCTGGATCCATATGTGGTTTGTGAAAAGAACACACATGCAATGATTCTAGAATTGGTTAATGAAAAGAACACAAATGCAATGACTCTAGTTGTGGTTTGTGAAAAGAACACACATGCAATGACACTGGTGGATCCATATGTGGTTTGTGAAAAGAATAGACATGCAATGACTCTAGCCGTGGTTAATATAAAGAACACACATGCAATCACACTAGTGGATCCATATGTGGTTTGTGAAAAGAACACACATGCAATGACTCTAGATGTGGTTTGTGCAAAGAACGCACATGCAATGACTCTAGATGTGGTTTGTGCAAAGAACACACATGCAATGAAACTGGTGGATCAATATGTGGTTTGAGAAAAGAACAGACATCCAATGAACCTAGAGGTGGTTTATTAAAACAACACACATCCAATGATACTAGTGGATCCATGTGTGGTTTTTGAAAATAACAAACATACAATGACTGTGGTTGTGGTCTGTAAAAGGAACAGACATGCAATGAACTCTGGTGGATCCATATGTGGAGAAGAACACACATGCAATGAATCTAGATGTGGTTTGTGAAAGGAACACACATGCAATGACTCTAGATGTGGTTTGTGAAAAGAACACACATGCAATGACTCTAGGTGTGGTTTGTGAAAAGAACACACATGCAATGACTCTAGCTATGGTTTGTGAAAAGAACACACATGCAATGACTCTAGTTGTAGTTTGTGAAAAGAACACACATGCAATGACTCTGGTGGATCCATGTGTGGTTTGTGAGAAGAACAGAGATGCAATGACTCTAGCTGTGGTTTGTGAAAAGAAAACATATGCAATGAACTGTGGTGGATCCATATGTGGTTTGTGAGAAGAACACACACTCAATGAATCTAGATGTGGTTTGTGAAAAGAACAAACATGCAATGCACTTGTGGATCCATATGTGCTTTGCGAAAAGAACACACATGCAATGACTCTAGATGTGGTTAATTAAAAGAGCACACATGCAATGACTGTAGCTGTGGTTTGAGAAAAGAACACGCATGCAATGACACTGGTGGATCCATATGTGGTTTGTGAAAAGAACAGACATGCAATGACTCTAGTTATGGTTAATGAAGAGAACACACATGCAATCACACTAGTGGATCCATATGTGGTTTGTGAAAAGAACACACATGCAATGACTCTAGATGTGGTTTGTGAAAAGAACACACATGCAATGACACTAGTGGATAATTATGTGGTTTGTGAAAAGAACAGACATCCAATGACTCTAGATGTGGTTTGTGAAAAGAACGCACATACAATGACACTGGTGGATCCATGTATGGTTTGTGAGAAGAACATACATACAATAACTCTAGCTGTGGTTTGTGAAAAGAACAGACATGCAATGAACTCTGTTGGATCCATATGTGGTTTGTGAGAAGAACACACATGCAAAGACTCTAGATGTGGTTTGTGAAAAGAACACACATGCAATGACTCTAGCTATGGTTTGTGAAAAGAACATACATGCAATGAACTCTGGTGGATCCATATGTGGTTTGTGAGAATAACATACATGCAATGACTCTAGATGTGGTTTGTGAAAGGAATAGACATCCAATGACTCTAGATGTGGTTTGTGAAAAGAACACACATGCAATAACACTGGTGGATCCATGTGTGGTTTGTGAGAAGAACAGACATGTAATGACTCTAGCTATGGTTTGTGAAAAGAACACACATGCAATGAACTCTGGTGGATCCATATGTGGTTTGTGAGAAGAACACACATGCAATTACTGTAGATGTGGTTTGTGAAAAGAACAGACATGCAATGACTCTAGCTGTGGTTTGTGAAAAGAACACACATGCAATGACTGTGGTGGATCCATGTGTGGTTTGTGAGAAGAATAGACATGCAATGACTCGAGCCGTGGTTTGTGAAAAGAATAGAAATGTAATGGACTCTGGTGGATCCATATGTGGTTTGTGAGCAGAACACACATGCAATGACTCTATATGTGGTTTGTGAAAAGAACAGACATCCAATGACTCTAGTTGTGCTTTATGAGAAGAACACACATCTAATGAACTCTAGTGGATCCATGTGTGGTTTGTGACAAGAATAGACATGCAATGACTCTAGCTGTGGTTTGTGAAAAGAACAGACATGCAATGAACTCTGGTGGATCCATATGTTGTTTGTGAGAAGAACACACATGCAATTACTCTAGATGTGGTTTGTGAAAAGAACAAACATCTAATGACTCTAGATGTGGTTTGTGAGAAGAACACACATCCAATGAACTCTAGTGGATCTATCTTGGCATAATTTGATGTATGCCATGTTGTATTTCATTGTACAAGATACTTACTTTACATTTTTATACTACTCAGTTTTGCCCTTGGTTTTTTGATACTACTCAGTTTTGCCCCCTCTCTCTATCTTTTGTAGAAGCCCAAACCTGTGCTCACTCTGTCTTCTATGTCCTGATTGGTTGTCACAGTTGTCACACAGATCATGCGCACCAAACGTATATTATGTGTGATCCAACGATGATCATTGCACACGTCGTGCCCTTCACAGCACAGCGTGAGATAGCACGGACGTCTCCCTCAATGAGACTTCTACAAGAAGGAACACGAAGCCGTCCATGGAAAAAGTCGTCGACTGGTCATGTCATGTTTAATCAAATCTGAAAAGCCTACTACTGCTACTACTACGCCACAACACATGCATCATCGAGTGCACGGTCATCGATGAACAACTGCAATTTATTGCCACTTGATATTAATAAGACATATCCCATTTTTTACACAGCGGCTCTCAATCTCACTTCCAACTAGGCCCCACCATAAGAAACTTCTACGCGCTAGCCGGAGGCTGAAGATCTAAACTCGACGAGACCTAACGTCTCCTCCTTCATCGAGTCACTTGCAGTCATCAACACATCCCTCTACCCGATCTAGCACAACCCCACAAATCTTGCCATACAGCCACCTACCTTCCCCTCTACATTTCCGCTTTTAATTATCACCAATTTTAGGGCCGTGTCAAACTTCATACATAGAAATTGTGTATGTGCCCTTTGCGTGCGGCTCAATACAGAACTTCCATGCATGGCCCAGGAAAAAAACGTGACGTACCGTGCGCATGTCGCGGTGCACGGTGCGGTAGCCTACGCAGCACGTTGCACGGTGGTGCAACGAAACGTGCCTTGCTTCCATTCACCTTAACTATAGAGCCCCTCTCCGCACACCCACTCTCACTCTCACTCTTGCTCACTCTCCTCACACAACCCTCTCCACTGTCCCACCAGCATCTGCAAACTCCTGAGAAAACCCTGTCCGCGCCGGCGATGGTGGAGGACGATACGGTGGCCATCGTCGCCTCCGAGGCCGCCGGCGAGGAGGCCCCCGTCTCCTCGCTGATCCCCCTCAACTCGTTGAAAGCAGCCGCCGTCCTGGTCTAGGCCCCCGTCGAGGCATCGATGGTAGCCGCCGTTCCCGTCCAGGCCCTCGTCCCCGCTACCTACGTAGCCGCCAGTGAGGAGGCTCCCGCCGGTCACGAGCAGATCCAGCTCTCAGTGACCCCTACGATCCAGATGAGTACATCGCTCCGGTGAACCCCTACGACACCGACATTGATGACCCATGGTCGGAGGTAACTAGGGTTTTCTCCCCTTCCCTGGTTCTTCTACCATTCCCATCATTGGATGCTAGATCTTGGTTTATTACGATTCATTTGTTCGCATTTCGATTGCAAGATCTTCTTACATCATCTACTCCCCCATTTTCCTTTTCTTCCAATAGGTTTACGGTAGTGATGTCCGCAGTAATGATGAGTCCAGGCACGCCAAGACTCGTCAGGTGCTGAGGATGCTGCAGGCCGGCCAGTAAGACACCTTCTTCGTTGGCGGTGTCTACAGTTGCCCCTTCTGCAGGGGGATCTCCTTCTGTAGGACGAGTCTCGCTGGCACCAACTTCAACTGCTTAGTGATGCATGCAGAGGGCCCGAGCTCCAGCACCCCCAATGGCCGCCAGACCGTGAACGACAACGCCTACATTGCTGATAACTAGGCTCTCGGCATTCACCTCCGAAACCACCAGCGGGTAGCCATCAAAGAGGGTTGCATGCCTCCAATCAAGCCCAAGGCCCCCAAGATCAAGGGACTGGGCAACAAGAAGTGGAGGAAGCACCAGAGGGAGGAGGCGCAGGCGCATGCAAGGAGGGGTTGAATGTGTCTGTTGCTGCTGCTAAGCAGCTTTTTTTGATTTTCTATATTTTGCGTGTATCCTAGTTCTACACGCAAGGAAGGGGTTGAATGTATCGAACATCGTTAAGCAACCTAATTTCTATCGCTATATCCTATTTAGCTGCGCACATCTATATCTACATTTGTTTTGTTTTCTGAATGAATGTATTCTGCCTGGTGTGATTTGCTGCTCTAGATTTGCTACCAGATTGGAGGCAAAAAGAGGTCCAAAAGGGAACGAATTATCAAAGAGAGAAGCTTCTCTAGATATGCTACCAATTTGGGCAAAATGAAACATATATGTTTAGCAAGAGAGGAATAGGGTACTCTTTCAACTGCCAGTTAACGAGCTATAATCTTGACAAGCTACCAGACACATATAGAAACATAACACAAAGAAGTAAAATTTATTTTACTACTCTCACTTGAGGCGTTAGCCATCTTGACAAGCTAATTGAGTTCTAGAAAACAGAAACATAACACAAAGGAGTAAAATTTAATTCACTTCTCATCAAACCACTTGAGGCGCTTGCCATCGTTCCTAGGCGACAAACTCCAATCATTCCAAGTGGATCTTACATTATTGGCACTCCAGAGCTCACGAAATGCAATTTTGTCCCACCTGGGATCTGACTTGGCTTCACTTTCTTCATCATCCTGCAGCATAATTAGTGGTGCATCACATGCATGATTGTTGCCGCTAGAAGATGTTGCCTCTCTGTTTGCTGCTTCAGCTGTAGCTTCTCTGTCAGCTGCTTCTGCTTCTGCTACAAGCTCTCTCTCAGCTGCTTCTGACGCCTCTCTATCAGCTGCTTCAGATGCAGCCATTTTCTTTGCATATGCAGCCTCAAACTCAGCTATTCTGCATTTTCTACAAAGGGCTCCCCTAAGCTCGTCGTCCCTCTTGCAAATAGGGAAAAACACGAGGTAACGTAGAAATAAATGGATCTTCTTATACAACAGGTAGGTCACGTAAGCATCTATGGCTGCATACTTCAGGTTTATATCAGACAACGACCACTCCTCCCAGAAATCATGCCTATCCATATGGAAATCTACCTTCATTGTGTCGTACGACTCATCGAGGATTCTAGCTGCGAGTGATGCCATTCCATCCTTCCTCGAGCCCCCTATGATCTTGACAAGACTCTGAATATCGATCTAATTGTGGATAGGAATTTTAATTCCCTCTTGATGAAATTTCCAAAAATCTATTGTATTGTCGACAATGCAGAAAACAATTCCTTTTTCTGCAAGGAACTAGCGCAGCGCTAGATAATTCCTATCTGTCATGAAAGTATGTAGTTTGTCATCACCAAAATTTGCAACTACAAATATTTTGTCAATGCAAGATCATCATCTAAATATAATTTTAAAAAGTTTAGTAAATGCAAGATCAAGACTCTCAACATTGTCTTGTCATAATTTATTTGGTCCTAAATAAAATTCAGAAGTTGCAAGATGAGCAAATGGATAAAGAACAAAAGGAGAAAACCCTAAAAGTGGTCATCTACAAAGAGCAGATCTATAAACCGGGAGAAGTGGTAGACAAGGACGTGTTTCCTCATGGACAGTTGAACAACGGCGACTTCATTCCCTTCATATGGGTGCTCCGGGGTGTACTCGAGGTCCAATCCCACAAACTTGTCCTTGTCTTTCTCAAGCCAATCCTCGTACATCCTCAGGACTCACATCACTGTCTCCTCCTCGCTGGTGTGGACGATGTCTATCTTCTTATTGTCATGGGTAGGTGAAGTTTGTTTCTAGAGTGCGACGATCTTCCATGGCGGCTAGGAGAAGACCGGAAGAAGACAAATGACAAGAAGAAGAAGAGTGGTTTCTGCGAGATAGGGGAACGGTGGAACCGTCAATGCGTTTCTACGGTAGGGGTTAACGACGGGGACGGAAGTCCAAAGGAGAGACGCGTGGCGGTGGCCGTTCCAGCTTCTGAGTAAATAATAAATAATTATAACGATGATATATCTGCCCTTTTTGTCACGTCAATACACTGGGCCGGTCATGTTGTCCTATCCACTATGTCAGTGCTGCAAGCCTACGTGACAGCCACCCTGCCTAAGCGATAGGAGCGATATAATGACGAGAACTCACAGGGGGGCCAAATTGACGACCGTTAGCCTGATATGTTGTATTGAAACATAAAGTTGAAGTCGTGCCAAAAAAGACCCTCTGAGTATTTGGCACGCCAATTGCAATCATCGTGGCTGATTACAGGCAACTTGGGTACCGCCTTGCCTGGGCACCCCAACTTTCCGGCCGCAAAATGATATTCTCATTACTCAGTACGTACTAGATGTAGTTAATACATGCATGGTGTATCAAATCAACACTATAGTAACAACAATCCCTAAAACCCCTAAAATCAGTACAAACCAATTAAATCTACAACACAAGAAGACCGTATGAACAATAAAAAACAAATGTAAAATTACTAGATGAAAGATTAGCATATGTAATCAAATCTGCAAAAAATCGACTGTTCGAACCGTGGATTCTAGTATGTCTAAAACAAGGAAAGGGCGGCGAAGAAAAATAATATATAGATTGAGCAAACCTTACGTATGAACAGTGAAATTTGCGAATGCGAATAGAGAAGCAAAGTAGTACCTCAGTGCCCTCATCGTGGACCTCCTCCTCAAATTCATAAGCCTCTTTGATAGCTTCGACGAAGGGGTTGATGATGGCGTGGGCGTAGTTCTCGTCTTTCTCTAGGATGAAGATGCTGCTTCCGCCTGCATGCCCCTAATCCAAATCTGTTGCTGGCACCATGATTTTGTTGTGCACCTTCTTCTCGATGACGACCGGCTGGGTGGATCTTGAAGCAACGACGATGCGACGAAGAGCGGCGTGTGTGCCCAGAGAAGTCGGACCTGCCACATCAGCGATGATCACAAAGCTCGAGCCATCTGTAGTGCCTCCATCTGGCTCACCTCTGGCTCATCTCCACGGCGGGTATGCTTCATGGCATAGCTAAGGGGAGGGTGGTGTTGTGGTAGTAGCTTCTGCACGCACGATAGGTGCATATTGGTTTTTTACTAGACAGATTGGGGGAGAAGTGGACGCTCCTAGAAGAGACAATGAGGCCGAGTGGGTTTATATACACGTGGAAGATTGGGTTTTTCTCCAGTGGACATGTGGATGTGGAGGTGTGGGTGGTGGACTCATGCATGCTCTCCACTTTCTAATTGCATTAACAATAGAACTACACGCATGTTATCTCAGAAACATGCATGAAGCCAAGTTGGACCAAAAAAATTAAGTATTAGGAAGCTAATAAACATTTATTTCTACATGATATAGAGTACAAGAACCAAATATATGTTGGGTTCGCAGCATAGAAAACAAAAAAATTCCTACGATGGGAACTTTTATACGCCAAGATCTATCTATTAGATACAAGCAATGGGTTGATATACATCCATAGAGAACATACCCTCTAAGACAACAAATCTTTGTTAATGAGACAGAACTCGTGGATGATGTAGTCGTACACTTGTCGATCTCAAGATCGTGATGAAGTCCAGCAGGTCCAGCTCCAGCACATCCATCAGATCAATCTCTAGTAAGTCCAACACCACCTAGTCCAGCACAAGCAGCGGTGCATCCGTGATCGCACACACGTCCGGTACCCCCGACAACCTCTATCCCTTGCTCTAGCAAAGCAGCGGAAGCAGCAACTCCTTTCCAGATAAAGCCACCGGGAACATGTAACTCACTAATCCGAGACCATGGGGAAAAATACTAGAGGGGGAGAGAGATCCTTCACGAGGAGGTGTGAGGATGAAGGGTGAGATGGGTGGCATTTTATAGGAGGAGGGGGCTACCCCTCCCCATGGCCGGCGCCCCATGGGGGGTGACCCCTCACCTCCCCCATTCATGTGGTGGTACCCCCTCCACATTAAAATGCCCCTTCACATTCTCTTTTAAAGTCTCCATTGTAAATGCATTAAATTTCTCCAAATTTAATGCTCTCTCATTTAATAAAACTCTTTTATTAATTTTATTCAGAATTTTTTTAATTAATTTAATTAACAAACATTCACATAAACCCCCTGGAACATTTCAATATTACATGCAGAACCAATTTCAGCAATTTCACCCGAAATAGTTTCGGTGTTTATTGAAATAATTCCAGCGCTTTCTTAAATATTTATCTGAAACATATTTGCTCCAAATGGTGTCGGCATCCCTTAAGTGTGTCACCCTACGGTTCGCGAATAATGCAGACATGATCGAGACCCCTCTTAGATCAATAATCAGAATCAGGACCTGGAAATCCATACTGACTCCCACACATTCAACGATGACTTATGTGATCATGAGAAAATTTAACGTTAGTAACTAAATCCCTTTGTCTCGCGATATATTACATGTTCGAGATTCGATCATCGGTATCTCCATACCTAGTTTGATCTCATTACTGACATGTACTCTTTTCTCGTTCCCATGATATAACATTCTAGTGATCACATCACTTGCTTGCAAGCTATTCTTAATGTGATATCACCGAGAGGGCCCGGAGTATATCTATCCGTCAACGGGATGGACAATCCCACTCTTGATCCATGAGCCTCTACATAACACTTTCGTAGCATTGAACCCACCTATATAATCACCCTTTCACGGTGTGACGTTTGATGTTATCAAGATACTCTTTCAGTGTTACTGATTGACATGATCTCATGGTCTAAGGACTAGGATTACTTCGTATGATGTTATAGAAATATAAACATAATGACTTTGATCATAATGCTATACTTCGGATGAATGTTCATCACATCATTCCACTAATGTTGTGACCTCGTTATTAACAACATCCAATGTCCATGATCAGGAAACCTTGATCATCTTGTTAATCAATGAGATAGTTTATAAGAGAGGCATAACTAGGAACTTTCTTTTTGTTTATTAAACATACATGTATTAATGTTTCCAAATTAATACAATTATAGCATGCAAAATAATCATTTATCATAAACAAGGAATAATATAATAACCACTTTATTATTGCCTCTCGAGCATATTCCCTTCAGTCTCCCACTTGCACTAGAGTCAATAATCTAGTTTGAAAAACTTTGCGTATTGAACACCTATGGCTTTTTGGTGTTGCATATACGCGATTCCTAGTGGTTTACATAATCTCCGGATCTGACAATTTCAGGTCCGTGTGTATTTGCATGTCTTTGCGTCTCAACGCATCACTCATTCTCAAATGAGATGGCATTGTATAAATTTGGTCCTTTGGTGAGACCTTTAGTTTGTTCGGGTTAAAATATGTTGATATTATTGTCATACAATATATCTACATAATATTAGCCCACTTTGAACCACACCTAGTGTGATAACAAACTACTTAACACAAATGCCCTCCTTTGCTGCTATTATAGCAGTCATATACTTAGCCTTTTGTTGTAGTATCCATCACAATGTCTCAACTTTGGAACTCATCCAAATCCATCATGGAACATCTTTTCCATTACATTGTGCCACCCGTAGTCTAAATTGAGATAAATTTAATTTGTATCTTGTGACAAAACTAGTATCAACGTAACACTTTACAATGAACTACCTTCAACTATTTGTCACTTATACATGATATATTCTTAGTTCTTCCAAAGCTCATAAGAATATCTTTACTATCGTCTAATGATCATCTTATGAATCATTCTAGTATGTGCTCATAACATTTAGAGCATAGGACATATCTGGATATATACATATCAAAATCTTCATGTGATTTCACTCACCAAGTGTTGAAACACTTGAATCTTGATACAATTCTTTCCATGCATCAAGAACCTTTCTTGTTGTTTCCATATTGAACCCTTTCAATATATCATATATGTACATCTGGCACAACCATATTAGCACCTCAATCTATCCATATAGATATTGATGCCAAATATTCCGGTTTGCCCAAGTCTTTCATTGAAATCCTATTTTAATGAAATTCTTAACTTGTGTCAATAAAAGATACATCATTTCCAATCAACAATATGTACTCTACATAATGTATTGGAAATTTGTCTCAGTGCACCCGCTTAATTTCTTGCAAATGCAAGCATCTTCATCGTCTCCGATGAAATTAAACTCCTTTAACATTTTCATCATGGTGAAGATTCCAACTCCGCTATGCTCACTTCAACTATTGAAATTTGCATGCCCTTTTAGAACCCTTTGAATTAACAAAACCCTTCAGATCGTGTCTTGTACACATCCTAGGTAACCATTCTATTAGAAGAACATTGTTTTTGTTGTTCAACTACCACACACCAAATTATATGTAGTGGTTGCTACATTAATCTATAAAGACCAAATATCGCTATGAAAGATCAAATCTTGTCATAGTCAACTCCTTGAACATTGCCATAAACTTCTTTCCGACATGTCGACTCATAGATGTTAAACATCCATGTCCATTTCTTTATAGATCCAAACATGGCTGATAGGCTTCACGCCTTTCCAGAGGGTCTTCCAAGTTCAGAAACTTGATTTCTCGTGATGGGTACTATCACGGATTCTATGACTTCTAGTCATTTTATGGAGTCAGGGGCCATCATTGCTTCTTTGCATGCGGTCGGTTCATCATTGTCAAAACAATAACGACTTGTTTATCAAATCTCACTATTTGATTCTTACCCGATGCATACGGTTCAAATAGGAACTCTAATCTCCAAGATCACACCCTTTGTAAGCACAGGAGCCATGAGCATTATGGCCGCCACTGGGAAACTTTCCAGCGCTGCGCTACTTAGCATATATAGCTAAGGTTCAAACAACCTTATCAAAGTTCTATTGTCCTCCCACTTAACTTTTCGCAAAAAATTCCTTCTCAAGAAACTTGACGTTCCAAGAGACAAACTCTTTTGTCCTCAGTGTTATGGAGGAATTCCCAACAAATTCTTTGGGATAACCTACAAAGATGTGCCTATCCGACTTTGGTTGTAAACATTTTACTTATGCATAGCATACCAAAATTTAAGAAAAGACAATTCAGGTTTTATCCCAAACCATAACTCATATGGTGTCATTTCAATGGATCACAATGGTGCTTTTTGTAGTGTAAAAGCTGTAGTCTCTAAAGCTTTAATCCTTAAAACATAATGACAGTTTTATAAATGAAACCTTTGATCTTACCATGTCAAACAAGGTTTGATTTGATCTCTCAAAGATACCATACTAATGTGGTTTATCGGGAAGTGCAAATTCATGGAACAATTCCTGAAATCTGAGGTGTTTTGCTAAACTTGTAACTCAAATATCTTCCTTTATGATCAAATCATAAACTCTTTTTTTTTCTTGTTACAATGATTTTCAGTTCATCTTGAAAGTCTTTGAACAATTTTCAAATGTTTCATACTTCTTCCTTAGTAAGTAAATATATAGATATATCCACACAAATTTCTGGAGAAAGCATATGAAGCAAAAAGATCCATCGCATATGGCTACACATAATGAACTAATGCACATCAGCATGCACAATTTCCAATAAGCTAGTCATCCGTTCCTCTTTGGCCTATGAGCAGAGTTTCAATTATCTCGAGGAAAGTTTCACAAGCGTCAATTGATCAAAATCAAAAGACTCCAAAAATCCATCAACATGGAGTTTCTTCATGTTTACTTTCGAATATAATTCAAACAGCAATGTCACTTCATAAGTGATCTTCCAATCATTTGTCTTACGACATTTTAGCAATAATGTTTATGGATTTGATTTCTCCAACTAGACTTGTCAAAGTTCATCCATCCTTTATGGAATACGGTAATTATTTGAACAACCATTGTTCTCATAATACCGGAACAAAATAACAATTATTAAAACAAATCTTGAAGGCTAGGTTTGATGACAACGAAAAACACAATAACACTTTATTTGTTTTCGATGAACATCATCACTTATTCTCTTGCTAGTTACTTAGGTCGTTGTCATTCATGAATTGTGTTGTTCTGTATGACACTTCACACCAACCAATTCGGTATCCAATACCTAAGAACCACATTGTTTAACAAGCAAGGAATACATCCATAAGATGTATATCTTCTATATACCTAAGTTGGACATCTCCAACCTTTTCTTTTCTGCCAAATATTTTATAGATTCTCTTTCAGCAATTCCTTTTCTTTTAAAAGAATCTATCAACATCAATAGTGGAGTCATTCACATGACACATAGTACAAAGTGTATATAGTCAAATACTAATACCTTTGGACTTGCACTTTGAAGTGGATCACCATCATCAAATGTTTGGTGTTCTTTCAAAAATCCATTCTTTAGTAATCTATTAGTTACTAGAGCCTATAAGGATGAATCCTGAGTATAATATCAGTTCCCAAAACCTTTTGGGTAGATTAGGATGCCTCGCGTCTCCAACCTTCACAAATTCTCATACAATATGAGAAAATGTATTTTGTTAAATTATACTCTATCATATTGCAACCATACAAATTGTTTCAGATATCACAATATCTTTCACACATGATGGTTTCTGAAACAATTATTTTAGCTCCTAGATAACCTCGATATTAAAACAACTTTTGAATATCAAGAATCATGGAGGCAAACATGATACATTATGTACTAACATTGGAATTCTTACTCTTGATTTAATACTACTTATTAAACTTCATGTAGTAAATAGAGTTTGCTGAAAGTTTGCAATAGGACTTCTAAACTTTAAATTGACATTCAAAACAATACGATACCAGTTCGTAAAGTAAATATCCAAAATTCTATAGTTCTATTATCTCAATTAAAACTAAGCATAGGGTAGTAAACAGATGCCAATGACTACAACAAATTATGCAAATTCACTTTGATTTAGTTTATGACAAATTTGGTTCGACTAATCCAAATTAGAAATGAACTCCCACTCAAAAAACGACATCCCTCGTGCCTTTTTGGTGATTACATGAACCAAATCCACTACACCAAGTCCGATCATCACGTGAGTCAGTGTATCTTCAAAGGCGAGCATCTATATGGGAATCATATCAACTATATGACTCATGCTTAAACTTTCGGTCCGTGTTCTGAGGCCATGTCTGTACATGCTAGGCTCGCCAAGTAAGAACCTTAGTACTCGTGTGTCTAAAACTGTCTTACAGCCGAAATATGATCGTGGATTCAAGTACACCCTATCATCACGTGATGTCTTGAAGCGGCAAAACATAAACGGTGCGTACTTAAGGAGGAACACATTTTTATCTTGATATCTAAATAAGGGATCATCTTATAATGCTACTAAAAATTCCAAACTAGAAATATAATATGCGAACATCATATGTGTAAAGTGGGATGATATGGTCCATGCATTTGATCACCATCATATGCATCGTGGTATGATCTCTATCATTCCTTTGTGTGTAAGGCCAAGGTCTATGGAACTTACACGTTAAGTGTGTTGTAAGGGTATCTACCATACATCAACTTACAACATTGCCATATCATGACACTAGACTAGCAACAATCTAAACTAGACGCCTCTAATTTATCCATTGCAAGTTTTACGTGGCTTAGGGCTTTCGGAGATAGAACCAGTCTTACCTACGAACATGGAACCACAACGATGATAACTAAGTTATTAGCAACTCATTGTAAATCAGATATTGACTATAGTAGGAGAGACAGACACCCGCCAGCCACTTATACAAAACTAGTTGCATGTCAGTCGTGGAACCGGTCTCATGTGCGATGACATGTAAAGTTGGTCCGGGCCGCTTGATCCCACTATGCCACCAATATCCAACATACATGAAATAGCAATAATATGATCATCATCGCCCACATACTCTTATGTGTTCTACCCGTGCAAAGGACCTATGCATAGATCAGGCTCTGATACCACTGTTGCATTCGCAGCATACAAAACAAAAAAATCCTACGATGGGAAAAATTATACGCCAAGATCTATCTATTAGTTACAAGCAACGGGTGGATATACATCCATAGAGAACATACCCTCAAAGACAACAAATGTGGGCCCCCCATATTAATCCTCCGAGAATCCCTGTTATGCATACAACCACGATCCCATAATCAGTTAGTCGTGGCACATAACCGACAAGTATCAAAGTAAACATCCAATACATAGTGAATACATGTCATACCTTATTTGCCAGTATGGCTACATCGATCAACATCAGCGGAACTTCATTAAGCGTAGAGCCCGAGCCATGCCTTAACCTACCGGTAACTGACTAGGAGAACGTCCTAGCTCGCTTAGCCGTTAACTTCATCCTCTTCTTGATATCTAACCAAGTTAATAGCCAGGGACAATGCCAGCGAGTACTTTGAATGTACTCGCAAACCACCTTAAGTTAACAGATAATAACAAGAGGATATGCATTATGGCTGTGGTAGTAGGAGGGCTCCAAAAGAGGTTCTTTTCTCAATTAGTTTCTCTTGTAGATATAGCATCTACATATCTTTGTTGAAAACTTTTGTAAAGCCTTTTTGGAAACCTTTTGAATATTTTTGTAAACACTAGGATTGGGGTACCCATTTGTTCCCATCTTCAGGTCGTCACATGACCAAACTCCTTTCTCCTCCTTCCGACCATCCCATGGTCAAAACCTTTCTCCTTTACGACCATACCATGGTCAAAACATTTCCAAAGCCATTGCTTTTCAGAAATCCATTTTGAAAACAAAACTAGCACCACTCTACAACAACCTTCCCAACCGTCCATGACCGCGGACACGGCTATTCAAATATATTTACACTCTGCAGAGGTTGCACACTTTACCCACATCATCCGAGTACCCTACCTTGATCTACACAGATCGTGGGTCAAGTAACCGATCAAGACTCTCCGGATGCCCACTCCAATATAAGTGCCTACCCTATGAGTGTTACTCCCCTCAAAACTGGGACGTCGGGTATCGTGGACCAACCAGAGCACTTTTTCCACTTCTCGAGTGTGTGCTTTCAATGAGGGGCTCATAGTAACACTTGGCTTCCCACAGACAGTTCGTTCCTTCTCCAGGTCGATGTCCCACATGGACCTTTATGGGAGAAGGCCTAGCCTCCAGGGATCGTGATCCCTTGTTAGTTTCGAGGCAGCTTATACCAGAATAGACAAACATCAAATCCAGCCCTGTCCCATTCCAGAGTAATGTGGTTGCACGGGTTAATTGTTCTAGCAAAACTGCAAAGAACCGGGTGCGTTTTCCTAAACCTTTTTCCTCCAGCTTTCCTTCATCATTTTGTAACACAATTTTTTTCTTTCTCAACATCTCTTGGTTGGTCCCACCTCACCAAGGTTTTATTATAAAATATTTTGGTAAAAACTTTGTCGGGGGTCTTCCCATCCTCTAGTTTTGCTTCGGCTAAAACAGGGTCTCCAAAGGGTATGGTGTGTTACACCATCTACCATACTAGGGACGAGTAGGTGTCGTCAAGAGGGTTGTACTTAGTAGTACCAAAGTGTAATAGTTTGGAGGAGCCAAACCACTACCATATATACATCAACATATAGTAAACAATGCAGTTTTGATAAACAGTAGATAAAACATGCATAAGTAAAATAGTAGGACAAGGCTTATGAGCAAGAAGGTGGCTTGCCTAATGATCATCAATATGACAATATCTCCCTAGAATTCTTCTCAGAATACCATAATAATAACCATAAAAACCATCTTCTTCTGATCTCCGAGATAATCGCAACTATCATCGTCAGGGAGCACACATGCAAACAAACAAAGGTCACAATCAACACCAGGCATACAACCATCAATACATACAGCAAGCAAACATACCAAACATTACTCAAATTAGTAGGTTTTGGATAGATTGAGTGGTTTGTAATTGGAATTACTTTAATTGCCCTTGTGGTCTTTGTTTTATGATGTATTTGTCCAAATACCACCTGTTAAGGGGATTTAGAACTGGGCTTGGGTCTGTATGATATCAATATGCAAGGTTTATACCATCAGGTAGGTATTGACAAAATAAGGCTAGCCAAAGTGGTTTCACTATTTTATCAGTTTTCTTTAATTTCTTATGAATATTCTAGTGATAAAAGCTCTAGTTTTAGGAAATAATTCACCAGAAAAGTTCTAGAGCTACAATTTTTTGTCCTTTGGTTGTTAGGTAGGGCTTCATGTACTTGTTCACTGAGAGTTGGAATCATCTCAAACGAATTAGGAGAATGCCCTTAGGAAATTCCCAAAGCAGTTATGTGGGGTTTTTGTCTTTTTCACCAAAGTAAATCTACAAAAGATTTTGATTTGATTCCAAGGGCACATGGTAGGCATTTAGAAAACCTTTCTGTATAAATTAGAATCAACCTTTTTGGACTTGCAGAGCTATTGTGATGATTTTTCTAGTGCATTAACTAAGCCTAGAACAGATTAACTCATGATAAATCCACAGGGGCTTAGAAAATTATGGACTCCTAGGGTTTGATAGATACTGACATGCAGGTGTACTAGGAGTTGGAATTAGGTCAATACTCATTTTGGTTTGACCTAGGGAATTTCCTAAAGTCAGAAATGCCCTGTTTTTGTTATTTTTACTAATGCCAAACCATGGTTCACCTTGTCATGAGGCAAGGACCAAAACATGGGTATTTCAATTATCTATCAGATGAAACTTGATTCATTCCATTTGAATCTATGGAATTCCCTGAGGAATTTATTTAGTGTAAAAGCTACATTTGAGTGGATAAAATGCCAATAAATAATGAAAATTGTTTTTGGCAAGTGACCAGTTCTGTATTTTGCATAACACACTAAGGTATTTGTTAGAAATGATGATCTAGGCAAAAAAGTGTATTTTCCATTTTTATTTTGATTTAAACCAAACTAGAATTTTTCAGATCTAGAAAAGATATATAAAAAGGAAAACAAAAGGGGGCAACTGGGCCAACTCTGATGGAATACTGGGCAACGCAGGGCGACAGCTGGCCCATCCCACGCCGGTGCGAGCGTGAGGCTCTTTTTGAAGCTGACTGGTGGGGCCCGGTCGTTAGTGGATCAGAGCTCGCGGAGGGGTATCGGCGAACATCGGCCATTCGATTAGACTCAATCCAGCGGCGGTGGGTCGTCGTCCTCGCGAAGAAGGAAACCGGTGGGGACCTAACCCTAGGGAGGACCTGGCGGTGCAGGGAAGCTCACTAGAGACGTTGGGAGGCGGCGAAGACCAGCCAGGGTGGCGTGGCGCATCACCGCGAGTTCAACGATGGGCGGCAGGGGCGGGTTCGACGCCGAGACCTCTCTCGCACATGTGCGCCCGGCAGAGCTCGGTTCGGTGCTCGCTGGAGCAGGCTCGGGGATGCATGCATGTTGTAGAGGAGGTGTCAGAGCGGGCGCGGCGTGTGAAGCTGCCTCTGACAAGGGGCACCAACCACTGGTTCCTCCTCGGGAAGTGCCTCACGCGGAGATGGCCGAGGGGAGTTCACCGGAGCTCCCTGGAGAAGGGCTATTCCGGTGTTCCTGTACCATCAAGAAGGGGTGGGTTAGGCGCATTGGAGCAGGGGGAACTCAGAGAGATGACATGCAGCTGGAGGGGAGTAGGAAGGAGAGCACCCAAGTGGTTTCTTTGCAAACAACCGATATGGGGTTTCTTCCTTCTCCAGGGATCTGTGGAGCTGGGGGAGGAGCTAGTGCTCGTGGGGAGGTGCTATGGTGGATAGGGGCGAGAAATGAGGGGTAGAGGAGAGGCTGGGGTGGGTTCTGGATATTTAAACCGAGGGAGGCATGTCCATGGTGGACTAGGTCCAAAGAGGGATGGGAAGGGAGCTTGCCTTCCATTGGGCAGCATGGGTGGTGTAGAGGTCGTGATGGGGTCCTGGGAGCTGCATAGGGCAGAGAGAGAGGGTGGCTACTGCACATTTAATTCAAAGATATGGCCATATCTCTCTTTCCAAGAGCAAAAGACAAGGGGAGTGCAGATGCTACAGTGCCTGGCCGATCAGAGGGATGAGAGGTGTGCTATGCAAGTTTGTTTAACCAAAATGGTGTAGGTTTGGTGGGTTTTTGATTTGAGGATTTGCTTACTTGGCAATTTTGATCAAATAGGTGGTTATGAAGAAAGTCCAAAAATTTGCATTGGACAATATGAGGAAATGGTACTGGGAGATAGATGAGGTTAAGGGATCTCTCTAGGATTTATTTGTGAATTTTCTAAGGATTTGAAGTCCACTTAGAATCATTTATCCAAAAAGTGCAGAAGTAGTTTCCAGAAGCTCATATGATATTTTTTTATTAGACAAGTTGAGTTTTTGATGTGAGATGGTCCCAAATGTGAATACACACTTAGGGGAATTTTACCAAGATTTATTGAGTCTTAAAAGTATTTAAAACTAGTATTATTCAATTTCTGCCATTTAAGAAAATAGGCAAAAAGAAATAATAAAGCTCTTCAAAAATATTTATTTTTGAAGTGGGAAGATAGGGTATGATATATGGGGCTCAAAAGTGCTTAGAGTTGGGGAAGTGTTTTGGCAAAAACCAAACTTTCCTTTGGGAAAGGAGTTTTGTAGATTTTGACTATTAAAGAGATTTATTAGATTTGGAGCCATAATAATTATGGATAATAGTTGATAAATCTTTATGATCAAGGTAGATGATGTATACAAGGTGTAGCAAGTATTTGAAACCTTGGGGTTTGATAATCAAAGGTGATTTTGGTGAAAAACTAGAGATTAAGGATCTAGGGTAAGATTGTTTTCATGCCACCAAAACCTTGTTGGATCTTGGAGCTCAAAGCTCACCTTGATGCAAGGGATAGATGAATAGTTAGACCAAGTCATATATATTATCATGGCATAAGGATTTTGGATTGGTTATATTTTAGGTGGTCTGGAAGTGATGGCAAACTTTGTTGAAAATAAGGCTGCCATACTAGATGAGTCATGATGCCTTATAAACCATGTGGGTTTAAGAAGCACAAAGATCCAGTTGTAACAAGTGAAGTATATGATGATAGACCTATATGAGTAGAACACAACCATTCAAATATTTTGTCTAGAGAATGTGGGATGGTGGTGTGAGCTTCTATCAAAGTAGGCATGTTGACTAGGTTTGCAGGAATAGTTATTTTCTTGCCTGCAAAACCATCAAGAACAAGTGGGTTGGAGGATGATATAATCAAGGGAAAGAGTGGGCCTTGGTAGTACTTAGGATGTTTAACAAGATGGTTCAAGTTCATTACCAAAAATGCACAAGGGTTGAGAAAGGGATACATCCAAAAAGGTGATGTTGAAACAGATTCCATACTTCGCCAAATTTGGCAGATTTTAGGGTTTTTGACTAGAATGTGGGTGGTAATGATTTTGATGGGTTGCAAGGTACCAAAGCATCATCAAGTGGATGATGTTGAAGTGTAGATTGAGTAGGAATGATCCTTGCTTAATGGTGGTCTTCATTGACTTGGAAGCTTCTAGAAGGGATATCTTTAGAATTGATCTGGTTAAGGGTTTTAGATGATCACCTAGTATCTAGAGATTAGATCCTGCTTTGTATTCTTGCTTAGGGTGTGGTGATTTGGAAACCTCTTGATCCTAGTGATGAGCTCCTAGAGTATCTCATGCTATCTCCTAAGTAGACAAATCAAGCAGCAGATCAAGGCAACTCATCTTATAAACTAAGCAAACCTACTACTAGGGTTACCATCAAGCCTAGCTCGAGGTAAGGATGGGTATTTTGAAAATGTTGTAGGTTGGATAAGATGATAGTCCTTGTTATCTCTACCAAGAGTATAATTCAAAGGTTTTATACAAGGTTTTGGAAATCCTAGAGGTAAGAGTAGTTGAAGGTCTGTCTGATAAAACATAAGGAGATATTATTCTATAGCTCTCCATAGTTTTGTCAATAGAAGCTACTAAAATAGTTTTGGTTGCATAAGCATATTGGCTCATGTTTTGAAATGCCAGAACATTTGAGAATATGTAAAATGAGTCAGGATAGTTTTGTTAAATAGCTTTTTGACAACTGATGTTGAGGTAAGGAGTATATCTTCTAATACACAAACATAAGCATAAACATAGTCAAACAACAGGCAAACACTTCATCACTAAACAAGAAATAGTTTTTGTTCCCCCTGATTTTTGCATTCTGGTCAACTAATCAGGATTGCTGAGATTGGGATGTTATAGACCTTTCCCCCTTAAAAGAATCTCGTCCCGAGATTCAGGAGAGTAGGGTTAGGGGATTTTGAGTCAGTTGATACTAGGTGTCTTACGCGTACTATCTTACGGACTCCATCCTTGAAAGTGGTTACTACGTCGGGGAAATTCAGATTCAGTCTTCCTTGATGCACGGAGAGTTGAGCAGAGTCTAGTCCTGATTTGCGAGGGATGACCTTCTTTTCCTTCCAGACTCTAGATCTCGAGGGCTTAGACTAGGCAGACTATCTCGGTTTTAAACTTCACGGAGTACTCGTCGGAGGATAGAATCTACGGTTGGGAGTACCTCTCTCTAAGGTTCCATGGCTCTTCCTTAGAGGCGTAGCGTATCCTATTTAACGATGTTAGGGTCGGGACTCCTGAGTTTGCTTCGGCGAAGGGTTACCCTATTTTTTGGGAAAGAGGCAGTCGTCATCGGAGAGTTGACACAGTTCTTCCTTCTTGGAGTCGTGGATTGATGTTTTGAAGACTGTCATCAATCTTTTTCCTAGAGTTGGAATCTTCCGATGACGTCCGCGAAGGTAGGTCCTACAGGCTACGATTATTGTACCTAGTCTGTTGGAGCCATTGGAGTCTTACATCCTCTAAGCGATTGCAAATGAACGGTTGGCGATCTTGGGGTCCTTCAAGTAGGTCTTCAGCTGAAGTAGCGAAGAGACTTCACAGCATCTTCAGCTAGTTCTCGTCTGACGACTCGCGAGTTGCTATTTGGCGAGAATATGCCTGATCCGGGGATCTTTTCTGAAGCATCTTCTGGTAGACAATCTTCTGGAGATTGAGTGGGAAGACGTAGTCTTTCCACCTTAGAGCTTCACTAAGGTTCATCGAAAAGGGTTTGGATCTTCTGTCTTGGAAGTGCTGACTTGCTATTGGTGGATGGATATATCTTACCTGAATCTTGAGTTGAGGTCCTCGAGTGACACCCTATTCTATATACCTTGGCGAGGGTGGTTTCTTAACAAAGCCTTATGGAGTTAGCTCAGGGCAAGCTAGCTATTTACGACTCTCTTGCTAGTAGTTAGTCATGGTTGAAGTAGTCAGCGTCGGGTAAGAGGTCATCATTGGCATTTCTTGCGTTGCTTCTGCTTGATGGCGGAGGGGACTCGTTGTCTTCACGCTTCCTAATAATCTGACTTCAGGGGTGGTTCTGACCTTCTAGGGAGGATCATTTCGTTAGTTTGGGTAGGGTCGACTAGATTAGTTAGTCTCCTGAGGCGGTCAGAAGCTCTAATACACTAAAGGTTAGTGGGTTTAGGTCTTCACTTATTGTCTTGGTTGGCTTATCGGGTGGTTTCTTGTGGATATTGACGATCATTAGGGGATTGACTTCCGGCTTCAACGGGATTTCTTGCTGTAGTAGACCGATAATAACAGAGTGTTATGTGATCGACGAGTCTTGAGAGGTGAGTTGAAAGGGGTATGCCATCCTGCTGAGGTGAAGTCTTCTAGTGGTTCTGACTTGACGAGATCAAACTCCTGATTCTCCCGATGCTTTTCCTCTCATATACTCTCGTGGTTAGTCTGGGTCTCAGTACCGACAGCTGACACAGGGGTTTCTGGAGTTACTAGGTGGGTTATCGCTCCTCGAGTCACACTTTTAAGGAGGTCAAAGCAAACTAGAACATACAAACAAGGCGAACAGAGCGAGGGAATCGCAATGTCCTTGGCAGACAACACACATCAAGCAACACAGGATGCACTTAGGCAAGCAAACACGGTCAACGCTAGGGACCAAGGAGTTAACTACATGCGATATAGGGGAATTCTATCTTAGGACTATTGACCCTAGATATGGTCTTTCTTTAGGTCGGAGTCACTATCTTGCCGATAAATCCTTCGTCGTATCTTGGACGTTTCTTGATAGTGCAACACCTAATGTCTTCTGATTATGAGGATTCCGCTGGTAGAGCGATATTGTAGTCTCCTTGTGTTTGCTGGTAGTTCCTTGTCTTTATCTTGTTCTCATTGTCTTCAACTGGTTCCAGATCCTAGTTATTTAAAATCCATAGGTTCGAAGTTTGGACGAGAGTTAGAGGAAACCATTTTTGAAAGCATTTACTTAGAGTAAGAGAAGAAGTAGAACTTTTTGAAACTCATTGAGAAACTAGTTTTTGAAAGCCAAGGTTTTCAAAATAAGGTTCCTATTTAACAACCATTCTAACTAAGGTTCTCCTACATTCAGGATGGCTCTGATACCAAGTCTGTGGGGCCCCCGGATTAATCCTCCAAGAATCCCTGTTATGCATACAACCACGATCCCACGATCAGTTAGTCGTGGCACATAACCGACAAGTATCAAAGTAAACATCCAATACATAGCGAATACATGTCATACCTTATTTGACAGTATGGCTACATCGATCAACATCAGCGGAACTTCATTAAGCATAGAGCCCGAGCCATGCCTTAACCTACATGCAACTGACTGGGAGAACGTCGCAGCTCGCTTAGCCGTCAACTTCATCCTCTTCTTGATATCTGACCAAGTTAATAGCCAGGGACAATGCTAGTGAGTACTTTTAATGTACTCGCAAACCACCTTAAGTTAACAGATAATAACAAGAGGATATGCCTTATGGCTGTGGTAGTAGGAGGGCTCCAAGAGAGGTTCTTTTCTCAATTAGTTTCTCTTGTAGATATAGCATCTACATATCTTTGTTGAAAACTTTTGTAAAGCCTTTTTGGAAACCTTTTGAAATTTTTTATAAACACTAGGATTCGGGTACCCATTTGTTCCCGTCTTTAGGTCGTCCCATGACCAAACTCCTTTCTCCTCCTTCCGACCATCCCATGGTCAAAACCTTTCTCCTTTACGACCATCCCATGGCCAAAACATTTCTAAAGCCATTGCTTTTCAGAAATCCTTTTTGAAAACAAAACTAGCACTGCTCTACAACAACCTTCCCAACCGTCCATGATCGCAGACACGACTATTCAAATAGATTTACACTCTGAAGAGGTTGTATACTTTACCCACATCATCCGAGTACCCTACCCTGATCTACACCGATCGTGGGTCGAGTAACCGATCAAGACTCTCCAGATGCCCACTCCAATATAAGTGCCTACCCTATGAGTGTTACTCCCCTCAAAACCGGGACATCGGGTACCGAGGACAAACCGGAGTGCTTTTGCCACTTCTCGAGTGTGAGCTTTCAATGAGGGGTTCATAGTAATGCCTGGCTGCCCGTAGAGAGTTCGTTCCTTCTCCAGGTCGATGTCCCACATGGACCTTTATGGGAGAAGGCCCAACCTCCGGTCATCGCGATCCCCTGTAGTAGTTGCGAGGCATCTTATACCAGAATAGACAAACATCAAATCCAGCCCTGTCCCATTCCAGTAATGTGGTTGCACAGGTTAATTGTTCTAGCAAAACTACAAATAACCGGGTGCCTTTTTGTAAACCTTTTTCCTCCATCTTTCCTTCATCATTTTGTAAAACAAATTTTTGTTTCTTTCTCAACATCTCTTGAGAGGTCCCACCTCACCAAGGTTTTATCATAAAACATTTGGTAAAAACTTTGTCGGGCGTCTTCCCATTCTCTAGTTTTGCTTCGGCTAAAACGGGGTCTCCAAAGGGTATGGTGTGTTACACCATATACCATACTAGGGACGAGTAGGTGTCGTCAAGGGGGTTGTACTTAGTAGTACCAAAGTGTAATAGTTTAGAGGAGCCAAACCACTACCATATATACATCAACATATAGTAAACAATGCAGTTTTGATAAACAGTAGATAAAACATGCATAAGTAAAACAGTAGGACAAAGCTTATGAGGTGGCTTGCCTGATGATCAGCAATATGGAAATATGTCCCTATACTTCTTCTTAGAATACCATAATAATAACCATAAAAACCATCTTCTTCTGATCTCCGAGATAATCGCAACTATCGTCGTCAGGGAGCACACAGCAAACAAACAAAGGTCACAATCAATACCAGGCATAGAACCATCAATACATACAGCAAGCAAACATACCAAACATTACTCAAATTAGTAGGTTTTGGATAGATTGAGTGGTTTGTAATTGGAATTACTTTAATTTCCCTTGTGGTCTTTGTTTTACTATGCAAGGTTTATACCAATATGCAAGGTTTATACCATCAGGTAGGTATTGACAAAATAAGGCTAGCCAAAGTGGTTTCACTATTTTATCAGTTTTCTTTAATTTCTTATGAATATTCTAGTGATAAAAGCTCTAGTTTTAGGAAATAATTCACCAGAAAAGTTCTAGAGCTACAATTTTTTGTCCTTTGGTGGTTAGGTAGGGCTTCATGTACTTGTTCACTGGGAGTTGGAATCATCTCAAACGAATTACGAGAATGCCCTTAGGAAATTCCCAAAGCAGTTATGTGGGGTTTTTGTCTTTTTCACCAAAGTAAATCTACAAAATATTTTGATTTGATTCCAAGGGCACATGGTAGGCATTTAGAAAACCTTTCTGTATAAATTAGAATCAACCTTTTTGGACTTGCAGAGCTATTGTGATGATTTTTCTAGTGCATTAACTAAGCCTAGAACAGATTAACTCATGATAAATCCACAGGGGCTTAGAAAATTATGGACTCCTAGGGTTTGATAGATACTGACATGCAGGTGTACTAGGAGTTGGAATTAGGTCAATACTCATTTTGGTTTGACCTAGGGAATTTCCTAAAGTCAGAAATGCCCTGTTTTTGTTATTTTTACTAATGCCAAACCATGGTTCACCTTGTCATGAGGCAAGGACCAAAACATGGGTATTTCAATTATCTATCAGATGAAACTTGATTCATTCCATTTGAATCTATGGAATTCCCTGAGGAATTTATTTAGTGTAAAAGCTACATTTGAGTGGATAAAATGCCAATAAATAATGAAAATTATTTTTGGCAAAGACCAGTTCTGCATGTTGCATAACACACTAAGGTATTTGTTAGAAATGATGATCTAGGCAAAAAGTGTATTTTTCCATTTTTATTTTGATTTAAACCAAACTGGAATTTTTCAGATCTGGAAAAGATATATAAAAAGGAAAACAAAAGGGGGCAACTGGGCCAACTCTTATGGAATACTAGGCCGCGCAGGGCGACAACTGGCCCATCCCACGCCGGTGTGAGCGTGAGGCCGTTTTTGAAGCTGACTGGTGGGGCCCGGTCGTTAGTGGATCAAAGCTCACGGAGGAGTATCAGCGAACGTCGGCCATTCGATTAGACTCGATCCAGCGGCGGTGGGTCGTCGTTCTCGCGAAGAAGGAAACCGGCGGGGACCTAACCCTAGGAAGGACCTGGTGGTGCGGGGGAGCTCACCAGAGACATCGGGAGGCGGCGAAGACGGGCCAGGGTGGCGTGGCGCATCACCGCGAGTTCAACGATGGGCAGCAGGGGCAGGTTCGACGCCGAGACCTCTCTCGCACATGTGCGCCCGGCGGAGCTCGCTTCGGTGCTCGCTGGAGCAGGCTCGGGGATGCATGTATGTTGCAGAGGAGGTGTCGGAGCGGGTGCGGCGTGTGAAGCTGACTCCGACAAGGGGCGCCAACCACTGGTTCCTCCTCGGGAAGTGCCTCACGCGGAGATGGCCGAGGGGAGTTCACCAGAACTCCCCGGAGAAGGGCTATTCTGGTGTTCCTATACCATCAAGAAGGGGTGGGTTAGGCCCACTAGAGCAGGAGGAACTCAGAGAGATGACATGCAGCTGGAGGGGAGTAGGAAGGAGAGCACCCGACTGGTTTCTTTGCAAACAACTGATATGGAGTTTCTTCCTTCTCCAGGGATCTGTGGAGCTGGGGGAGGAGCTGGGGCTCGTGGGGAGGTGTTATGGTGGATAGGGGCGAGAAATGAGGGGCAGAGGAGAGGCTGGGGTGGGTTCTGGATATTTAAACCGAGGGAGGCATGTCCATGGTGGACTAGGTCCAAGGAGGGATGGGGAGGGAGCTGGCCTTCCATTGGGCAGCAGGGGTGGTGGAGAGGTCGTGATGGGGTCCTGGGAGCTGCATAGGGCAGAGTGAGAGAGGGTGGCTGCTGCACATTTAATTCAAAGATATGGCCATATCTCTCTTTCTCTCTTTCCAAGAGCAAAACACAAGGGGAGGGCAGATGCTATAGTGCCTGGCTGATCAGAGGGATGAGAGGTGTGCTGTGCAAGTTTGTTTGACCAAAATGGTGTAGGTTTGGTGGGTTTTTGATTTGAGGATTTGCTTACTTGGCAATTTTGATCAAATAGGTGGTTATGAAGAAAGTCCAAAAATTTGCATTGGACAATATGAGGAAATGGTACTGGGAGATAGATGAGGTTAAGGGATCTCTCTAGGATTTATTTGTGAATTTTCTAAGGATTTGAAGTCCACTTAGAATCATTTAGCCAAAAAGTGCAGAAGTAGTTTCCAGAAGCCTAGAGGTAAGAGTAGTTGAAGGTGCAAACCTACTACTAGGGTTACCATCAAGCCTAGCTCGAGGTAAGGATGGGTATTTTGAAAATGTTGTAGGTTGGATAAGATGAGAGTCCTTGTTATCTCTACCAAGAGTATAATTCAAAGGTTTTATACAAGGTTTTGGAAATCCTAGAGGTAAGAGTAGTTGAAGGTCTGTCTGATAAAACATAAGGAGATATTATTCTATAGCTCTCCATAGTTTTGTCAATAGAAGCTACTAAAATAGTTTTGGTTGCATAAGCATATTGGCTCATGTTTTGAAATGCCAGAACATTTGAGAATATGTAAAATGAGTCAGGATAGTTTTGTTAAATAGCTTTTTGACAACTGATGTTGAGGTAAGGATTATATCTTCTAATACACAAACATAAGCATAAACATAGTCAAACAACAGGCAAACACTTCATCACTAAACAAGAAAAAGTTTTTGTTCCCCCTGATTTTTGCATTCTGGTCAACTAATCAGGGTTGTTGAGATTGGGATGTTACAGACAAAGCTTTGTTAACGAGATGGAACTCATGGATGATGTAGTGGTACACTTGCCGATCTCAAGATTGCGATGAAGTCCAGCAGGTCCAGCTCTAGCACATCCATCAGATCCAGCTCCAGCAAGTCCAACACCACCTAGTCAAGCACCGCAAAGCAGCGGTGCATCCGTGATCTCACACATGCCCGGTACCCCGACAACCTCCGTCCCTTGCTCCAGCAAAGCAGCGGAAGAAGCAACTCCTTTGTAGATAAAGCCACCAGGAACATGTATCTCGCTAATCCGAGACCATGGGGGAAAATACTAGAGGGGGACAGAGATCCTTCACAAGGAGGTGTGAGGATGAAGGGTGAGAGGGGTGGCCTTTTATAGGAGGAGGGGGGTACCCCTCCCCATGGCCGGCGCCCCATGGGGGTGACCCCTCACCTCCCCCATTCATGTGGTGGTAACCCCCTCCACATTAAAATGCCCCTTCACATTCTCTTTTAAAGTCTCCACTTTAAATGCATTAAATTTATCCAAATTTAATGCTCTCTCATTTAATAAAACTCTTTTATTAATTTTATTCAGTATTTTGTTAATTACTTTAATTAACAAACATTCACATAAAAACCCCTACAACATTTCAATATTACATGCAGAACCAATTTTAGCAATTTCACTCGAAACAGTTTCGGTGTATATTGAAATAATTCCAGCGCTTTCTTAAATCTTTATCTGAAACATATTTGCTCCAAATGGTGTCGGTATTGAAGGAAATATGCCCTGAGAGGCAATAATAAAGTTGTTATTATATATTCCTTATATATGATAGATGTTTATTTTAAATGCTAGAATTGTATTGATCAGAAACATCAATACATGTGTGTTTAATAAACAAAAAGGATTCCTAGTTATGCCTCTCTTATAGACTAGCTTGTTGATTAACAAGATGATCAAGGTTTCCTAATCATGGACATTGGATGTTGTTAATAACAAGGTCACACCATTGGTGGAATGATGTGATGAACATTCATCCGAAGTATAGCATTACGATCAAGTCATTATGTTTATATTGCTATAACATCATACGAAGTAATATTTATCCTTAGACCATGAGATCATGTTAATTGCTAACACCGGAAGAGTATCTTGATAACATCAAACATCACACCATAACAGGGTGACTATAAAGATGGGTTCAGTACTACAAAGGTGTTATGTTGAGGCTCATGGATCAAGAGTGGAATTTGTCAATCCAGATGATGGATAGATATACTCTAGGCCCTCTCGGTGATATCACATTAAGATAGCTTGCAAGCAAGTGATGTGATCACTAGAATGTTATATCACGGGAACGAGAAAAGAGTGCATGTCGGTAACGAGATCAAACTATGTATGGAGATACCGATGATCTAATCTCGGACATGTAATATATCGAGAGACAAAGGGGTTTAGTTACAAGTGTTAAAGGTTCTCACGATCATAGAAGTCATCGTTGAATGTGTAGGAGTCATTACAGATCTCCAGGTCCCGCTGCTGATTATTGATCGGAGAAGGGTCTCGATCATGTCTGCATTATTCGCGAACTGTAGGGTGGCACACTTAAGAGTTACCGGACACCATTTTGGAGCACATATGTTTCAGACAAAAGAATTGCAAAGCACAAGAATTGTTTCAATAGAAACTGGAAATTGTTTCGGGTGAAATTGCAGAAAGTGGTTCTGCATGTGATATTGAAATATTGCAAGGGGCTATATGTGAAGGTTTTTTAATTAAACTAATTAACAAAATTCTGAATAAATTTAATAACAGGAGTTTTATTAAATGAGAGAGCATTAAATTTGGAGAATTAATGCATTTAAAGTGGAGACTTTAAAAGGGAATGTGAAGAGGCATTTTAATGTGGAGGGGTTACCACCACATGAATGGGGGAGGTGAGGGGTCACCCCCCATGCGCTGGCCATGGAGAGAGGGGGCACCCCCCTCCTCCTATAAAAGGCCACCCATTCCCTCCTTCATCCTAACACCTCCTTGTGAAGGATCTCTCTCCCCCTCTAGAATTATTCCCCCATGGTCTCGGATTAGCGAGATACATGTTCCCAGTGGCATTTCGTCTGGAAGGAGTTGCTGCTTCCGCTGGATCACTGGAGCGAGGAGGTGGAGGTTGTCCGATGGCTGGAACGTGTGTGCGAGTGTGGATGCGCTGCTGAGTTGCGGCGCTCGGACTTCCTCACGATCTTGAGATCGGCAAGTGTACGACTACATCAACCACGAGTTTCTACTTGTTAACAAAACTCGTTGTCTTCGAGGGTAAGTTCTTGTTGGATGTATGTCCACCCGTTGCTTTGTACCTAGTAGATAGATCTTGACGTGTAGTTCACACCACAGGAAAATTTTTGTTTTCTATGCTGCGGACCCAACAGTGGTATCAGAGCCTGATTTATGCGTAGGTGCTTTGCACGGGTAGTACACATATGTTTATATGTGGGCGATGATGATCATGTTATTGTATCTTCTATGTATTTTGGATATTGGTGGCATAGTGGGATGAAGCGGCCAGGACCAACCTTACATGTCATTGTACATGAGACCGGTTCCACGACTGACATGCAACTTGTTTTGCATAAGTGGCAGGCGGGTGTCTGTCTCTCCTACTATAGTCAATATATGATTTACAACGAGTTGCTAATAACTTAGTTATCCTCGGTGTGGTTCATGTTCGTAGGTGAGAACTGTTCTATCTCCGAAAGCCCTAAGCCACGTAAAACTTGCAATTGATAAATTAGAGGCATATAGTTTAGATCGTTGCTGGGCTAGTGTATTGATATGGTATTGTTGTAAGTAGATGTATGATAGATACTCTTACAACACACTCAACGTGTAAGTTCCATAGACCTTGGCCTTACACACAAAGGAATGATAGAGATCATACCACGATGCAAGTGATAGAGATCAAATGCATGGACCATATCATCTCACTTTACACATTAGATGTTAGCATCTTATACTGCTAGTTTGGCGCTTTTGGTAGCATTATAAGATGATCCCTCATTTATATATCAAGATAAAAATGTGTTATTCCTTAAGTATGCACCATTCTGTGGATCGTGTTTCAAGAAATCACGTGATGATCGGGTGTACTCGAATCTACGCTTTCATAGGAACGGGTGTAAGACAGTTTTACACACGCGAATACTAAGGTTCTTACTTGGCGAGCCTAGCATGTACGGACATGGCCTCGGAACACGGACCAAAAGGTTAATCATGAGTCATATAGTTGATATGATGCCCATATAGATGCTCGCCTTTGATGCTACATCAACTCACGTGATGATCGGACTTGGTGTAGTGGATTTGGTTCATGTAATCACCAAAAAGACACGAGGGATGTCGTTTTTGAGTGGGAGTTCATTAGTAATTTGGATTAGTTGAACTCAATCTATCATAAACTTAGTCTAAATAAACTTTACAAATTATGTTGTAGATGGCACCACCTGCTTTTAATTTAATGTGTTCATGGAGAAAGAGAAACTTGCTGCGAATGGTAGCAACTTCACCAACTGGGCTATGAATTTGAGGATTCGCTAGGCCCCCCACCAGCTCCTGATGCACCTGACGAGGAAAAAAATGTCTATGTGACTCGTCAGGAGGACCACAACTTAGTTCATTGCGGCATACTATATGGGCTAGAGCCAGAGCTTCGAAAGCGTTTCGAAAATGGCAATGCCTTTGATACCATGGGAGAATTGAAAATTATTTTCGTTACCCATGCTGCCGTAGAGAGTTATAATGCTACAGAAAAGTTCTTTAGCTGCATGATGGAGGAAAAAAACTCCGTTAGTGAGCACGTACTCAAAATGTCTGGGTACGCCGATAATCTTGTGTCCTTGGGAATAACGATTCCCATTGACTTAGGCATACATCGTGTTCTCCAATCTCTGCCACCTAGCTACAAGAGCTTCGTGATGAACTATAATATGCAGGGCATGAAGAAGTCTCTTTCCGAGCTTCTGTCAATGCTTAAGACTGCAGAAGTGGAGATTAGGAAAGAACATCAAGTGTTGATGATCAATAGGACCACCGGTTTCAAGAAAGACAAGAAAGGCAAGCACAAGGGAAAGAAGGGTGGCAAGTCTGTTGCCACACCTGAAAAGAAACCCCGATCTAGCCCTAAGTCTGACACCGAGTGCTACTATTGTAAGGGGACTGGCCATTGGAAGCGCAACTGCCCCAAGTATTTGGCGGACAAGAAGTCTGGCAAGGCAAACAAAGGTATATGTGATATACATTTTATTGATGTGTACTTGACTAGTACTCGTAGTAGCACCTGGGTATTTGATACGGGATCGGTTGTTAATATATGTAACTCGATTCAGGGGCTACGGAGCAAGCGACAACTAGCAAGGGATGAGGTCAAAATGCGGGTCGGCAATGGATCAAAAGTTGAAGTGATCGCCGTCGGGATGCTACCTCTCCATTTGCCATCGGGATTAGTTATAAACCTAAATAATTGTTATTTAGTGCCTGCACTGAGCATGAACATTGTATCTAGATCATGTTTGATGCAAAGTGGTCATTCCTTTAAATCTAAAAACAATGGTTGTTCGATTTATAAGAATGATATCTTTTATGGTCATGCACCTATGTTGAATGGTTTATTTCTGTTGGATCTCGATAGTAATATTACACACATTCATAATGTTAATGCTAAAAAGATTACACTTGATGATGATATGTCTACATATATGTGGCACTGCCGTCTAGGTCATATTGGTGTTAAACACATGAAGAAACTCCATTCTGATGGAGTTTTGGAATCACTTGATTTTGAATCATTTGATACATGTGAGCCATGCCTTATGGGCAAGATGACTAGAACGTCGTTTTCCGGTTCAATGGAACGGGCGACAGATCTATTGGAAATCATACATACTGCTGTGTGTGGACCAATGAGTGTACCGGCACGAGGTGGATATCGTTATTTTGTTACTTTCACGGATGATTTGAGTAGATATGGGTATATCTATTTGATGAAACACAAGTCTGAAACTTTTGAAAAGTTCAAGGAATTTCAGAATGAAGTGGAAAATCATTGTAATAGAAAGATCAAATTTCTATGGTCTGATCGTGGAGGAGAGTATCTAAGTTACGAGTTTAGCACACACATGCAAGAGTGTGGAATAGTTTCACAACTCAAGCCTGCCGGAACACCACAATGTAATGGTGTGTCGGAACGTCGTAATCGTACCTTATTGGATATGGTTCGATCTATGATGTCTCTGACTGACTTGCCACTATCATTTTGGAGTTATGCACTAGAAACAGCTGTATTCACTTTAAATCGGGCACCATCTAAATCCGTTGAAACGACACCATATGAATTATGGTTTGGAAACAAACCTAAGCTGTCATTTCTTAAAGTTTGGGGATGCGATGTTTATGTGAAGAAACTTCAACCGGATAAACTCGAACCCAAAGCGGAAAAATGCATCTTCATAGGATACCCTAAGGAAACAATTGGGTATACCTTCTATCACAGATCCGAGGGCAAGGTTTTTGTTGCCAAGAATGGATCCTTTCTTGAGAAGGAGTTTCTCGCGAAAGGTGTGAGTAGTCGGAAGGTAGAACTCGAAGAGGTTATTGAACCTTCTCTTCATGGAATGGCGAGTGGCGCAGCACCGGAAGTTGTTTCGGAGTTGACTTCACCTAATGAAGAAATAGCTAATGATAATGATCATGAAACTCCGAAAGAGGACACTACCGAACCTCGCAGGTCAAGCATGACACGTGCAGCTCCTGAACTGTACGGCAATCCTGTTGTGAATTTCATGGTTGATGAAATGGATGACCCTGCGACGTATGAAGAAGCGATGAAGATCCCGGATTCCAACAAATGGCTAGAAGCCATGAAATCCGAGATGGAATCCATGTACGAGAACCAAGTTTGGAACTTGGTGGCCTTACCTCACGACCGAAAGGCCGTTGAGAATAAATGGATTTTCAAAAGAAAAACTGATGATGATGGTAATGTGACCATCTATAAGGCTCGACTTGTCGCAAAGGGGTTTCGACAAATTCAAGGAGTTGACTACGATGAGACATTCTCTCCCGTAGCGATGCTTAAGTCGGTTAGGATTATGTTAGCAATTGTTGCATATTTCTATTATGAAATATGGCAGATGGATGTCAAAACTGCGTTCCTCAGTGGTCATATTGAAGAAGAGTTGTATATGATACAACCTAAGGGTTTTGTCGGTCCTAAGGATGCTAATAAGGTATGCAAACTTCAGCGATCCATCTATGGACTGAAGCAAGCATCCCGGAGTTGGAATCTCCGCTTTGATGAGGTGATCAAAGAGTTTGGATTTGTCCAAACTTATGGAGAGGCTTGTATTTACAAGAAAGTGAGTGGGAGCAATGTGGCATTTCTGATATTATATGTGGATGACATATTATTGATTGCAAATGATATAGATCTTTTAAACAGTGTTAAAAGTTATCTAAACAGCAAATTTTCGATGAAAGACCTTGGTGAAGCATCATATATATTAGGCATTAAAATCTATAGAGATAGATCAAGGCGCCTAATTGGGCTATCACAGAGTACATACCTTGATAAGATATTAAAGAAGTTTAATACGGACGAAAGTAAGAAGGGGTTCTTACCTATGTTGCAAGGCAAGACATTGAGTAAGACTCAAAGTCCGGTTACGGCGGAAGAAAGAGAGATGATGGATAAGATCCCCTATGCCTCGGCCATAGGCTCTATTATGTATGACATGCTATGTACAAGACCGGATGTCGCACATGCTATTAGTTTGACTAGTAGGTACCAATCTGATCCAGGTTCGGAACACTGGATAGCGGTAAAGAACATCCTCAAGTACTTGAGAAGAACTAAGGATATGTTTCTTATATACGGAGGTGAAGAAGAGCTAGTCGCTAAGTGTTATGTCAATGCTAGCTTTGACACCCATCCGGATGACTCTAAGTCTCAATCCGGATACGTATTTCTCTTGAACGGAGTAGCAGTTAGTTGAAGGAGTTCCAAACAACCTGTGGTGGCTGGTGATGGGTTCGTAGCATGGAAAACAAAAAAATTCTACCGCAAGAATGAACAAAACCTAGATCTAATCTAGATAAAAGCCAAGATCTAATCTATTAGACATGAGCAACGAGATAGATGGGAACTAACCCTCATAGATCCGAAAGCGCTAACGAGATTAGATCTCGTGGTTGATGTAGTCGATCACTTGCCGATCTCAAGATCGTGTGGACGATCCTTCCGGCGTCGCGTTCCAGCAGCGCTTCCGCCTTCAGTCAAGTAGACAATCCTTCCGGCGTCGCGTTCCAGCAGCACTTCCTCCCTTGGTCAAGTTGACGATCCTTCCGGCGCCACGATTCGGCAGCGCTTCCGCAGTCGGTCACACGTGCGGAGTCGAAGCAGACCTTCCTCTCCCCGTTCCAGCGAGCAGCGGAGGTAGTAGATCTTCTCCACGGAATCCCAGCAGCACGACGGCGTGGTGGTGGTGGTGGAGTAGATAATTCTGCAGGGCTTCGCCTATGCCTGTGCAGAAGATGGTGGAGGAGAGAGGCGGCAGAGATTGGGGATTATGAGAGCTTAGGTGGAGGGGGCGCCCCTGCCCTTCTATTTAAGGGGAGGAGGCGCGCCTAGGGAGGGGGAGTCCTTGTAGGACTCCCCTCCTCTATGGCCAACGAATTTGGGGAGGGGGAGGAGTCCTCCTCCCCCACGAATCCGTGTCTTGACCCACCAGGACTCCTTGATCCCTATCTTGATTTTCAAGCAAACTCCAAGATATCTTCTAGAACCTTCTAGAATCCTCATACAAACACTCCGGAACATTTCCTAACTTAGAAAATGATCCCCTATATATGAATCTTATTCTCCGGACCATTCCGGATCTCCTCGTGATGTCCCGAATCCAATCCGAGACTCCGAACAACATTCGGTCTCCAACGCACATTCCATATCTACTTAAAACAACTTCGAACCTTAAGTGTGTCACCCTACGGTTCGTGAATATGTAGACATGATAGAGACACATCTCCTATCAATAACCATCAGCGGGACCTGGAGATCCATAATGGCTCCCACATACTCAACGATGACTTCGCGATCGATTGAACCACTTACATATGAAACCAATTCCCTTTGTCTCGCGATACTATACTTATCCGAGGTTTGATCGTCAACATCTCCATACCTAGTTCTACCTCGTTACTGATAAGTACTCTTTACTCGTTCCGTGATATGTCATCCCTTGTGACCCAGTCACATGCTTGCAAGCTAATTAGATGACATTCCACCGAGAGGGCCCAGAGCATATCTATCCGTCATATGGATGGACAAATCCCAATCTTGGTCCATGCGCTTCAACACATACTTTCAGAATACCCAATGACACCTTTATGACCACCCAGTTACGAAGCGGTGTTTGATGTCATCAAAGTACCCATCCGGTGATGGTGGTTAACATAACCTCATGGTCGAAGGATTAGGTTACTATGTATTTTAAAGCTTATAGCAAACGAACTTAATGACTTGATCTTATGCTACGCTTACTATGGGTGTGTGTCCATCACATCATTCTCCTAATGATATAACCTTGTTATTAACGACATCCAATATCCGTGATCAGGAAACCATGATCATCCATTAATCAACAAGCTAGTTTAACAAGAGGCTTACTAGGGACTCTTTTATGTTTACAAAACACACATGTATTAGTGTTTCCTAATAATACAATTATAGCATGGGATGTAAACATTTATCATAAACATAAAGATATAATAATAACCACTTTATTATTGCCTCTTGGGCATATCTCCAACAGTCTCCCACTTGCACTATAGTCAATAATCAGTTAAAAACTTGTGCATTCAACACCTATGGCTTTCTGGTGTTGTATAGACACCATTGCTAGTGGTAAACATAATCTTCGGATCTGACACTTCCAGGTCCGTGTGTATTTGCATGTCCTTGCGTCTCTACGCATTACTCATTCTCCAATGAGATGGCATTGTATAAATTTGGTCCTTTGGTGTGACCTTTAGTTCCTCGGGATTAAATCATGTTGATACTATTGTCATAAAATGTATCTTCATAGTATTATCCCGCTATGAACCACACCTAGTTTGATAAAAAAACTACTTAACACAAATGCCCTCCTTTGCTGGTACTATAGCAGTTTATATACTTAGCCTTTTGTTGTAGTATCTGTCACAATGTTTTAACTTTGGTACTCAACCAAATCCGTTATGGAACTTCCTTTCATTACATTGTGCCACCCATAGTTTAAATTGAGATAAACTTAATTTGTATCCTGTGACAAAACTAGTATCAATGTAACACTTTACAATGAACTACCTTTAACTATTTGTCACTTATACATGATATATTCTTAGTTCTTCCAAAGCTCATAAGAATATTTTTACTATTGTCCAATGATCATCTTATGAATCATTCTGGTATATGCTCATAACATTTAGAGCATAGGACATATCTGGATGTGTACATCTCAAAGAATGATTGATCAAAATATTCTTGTAATTTCACCAAGTGTCAAAACACTTGAATCTCGTGTCAACACACTCGAATCTTGATTCAGTCCTTTCCGTGCATCAAGAACCTTTCTTGTTGTTTCTATATTGAACTCATTCAACATCTTATCTATGTACATTTGGCAAAACCATATTAGCGCCTCAATCTATCCATATAGACATTGATGCCTAATTCTTGGGTTATGCCTAAGTCTTTCATCAAAATGAAATTCTTAACCTGTGTCAATACAAGATACATCATTTCCAATCAACAATATGTCCTCTACATAATGTATTAGAAATATGTCTCAGCGCTCCCACTTAATTTCTTGCAAATGCAAGCATCTTCATCATCTCCGATGAATTTAAACTCTTTTAACAGTTTCATCATGGTGAAGATTCCAACTCCGCTATGCTTACTTCAAGCATTGAAGTTTTGCATACTCTTTTAGCATCCTTTGAATTAACAAAACCCTTTGGATCGTGTCATGTACACGTCCTAGGTAACTATTCTATTAGAAGAACTTGTTTTGTTTGTTCAACTACCATATACCAAAATATATGTAGTGGTTGCTACATTAATCCGTCTAGACTAAATATCGCTATGAAAGATCAAATCTTATCATAGTCAATTCCTTGAACATTGTCGTAAACTCTTTCCGACATGTCGACTATTTCATAGATTTGAAACATCCATGTCTATTTCTTTATAGATCCAAACACGACCGATAGGCTTCACGCCTTTCCGGAGGGTCTTCAAAGTTCAGAAACTTGATTTCTTGTGTATGGATGCTATCACGGATTCCATGACTTCTAGTCATTTTATGGAGTCAGGGCCCATCATCACTTCTTTGCATGTAGTCGGTTCATCATTGTCAAAACTATAACGACTTTCTTATCAAATCTTACTATTTGATTCTTACTGACCCACATGGTTCTATAGGAACTCTAATCTCCGAGATCACACCTTTTGTAATCACGAGAGCCATGAGCATTGTGGCCGTCACCGGGACACTTTCCGGCGCTGCGCTACTTAGCACATATAGCTAAGGTTCCACAACCTTATCAAAGTTCTATTGTCCTCCCACTTAACTTTTCATGAAAAATTCCTTCTCAAGAAACTTGATGTTCCAAGTAACAAACTCTTTTGTCCTCAGTGTTATGGAGAAATTCCCAACAAATTCTTTGGGATAACCTACAAAGACGTGCTTATCCGACTTTGGTTGTAAACATTTTACTTATGCATAACATACCAAAATTTTAAGAAAAGACAATTCGGGTTTTATCCCAAACCATGACTTATATGGTGTCATTTCAACGGATCACGATGGAGCTCTTTTTAGTGTAAAAGCGGTAGTCACTAAAGCTTTAATCTTTAAAAACATAATGGCAGTTTTATAAATGACACCCTTGATCTTACCATCTCAAACATGGTTTGATTTTATCTCTCGAATATGCCATAATCCTATGGTTTATCGAGAAACACAAATCACAGAACAATTCCTCAAGTCTTAGGTGTTTTTGCTAAACATGTAACTCAAATATCTTCCTTTATGATCGAATCATAACCTCTTTATTTTCTTGTTACAATGATTTTCAACTTCATCTTGAAAGTCTTTGATCAATTTTCAAATGTTTCATACTTCCTCCTTATTAAGTAAATATACATATATTCACTCAAATTCTCGGAGAAAGCATATGAAGTTGAAATCCATCGCTCTTGACTACATAATGGGCTTCATACATCTATATGTACAAGTTCCAATAAGCCAGTCATTCGTTCCTTTTGGCCTATGAACAAAGTTTTAATTATCTGTAGAAAGTTTCACAAGCGTCATTTGATCAAAATCAAAAGACTCCAAAATTCCATCAACATGGAGTTTCTTCATGTTTTCTTTCCAATATAATTTAAACAGCGATGTCACTTCGCAAGTGATCTTTCAATCTTTTGTCTTGCGACATTTTAGCAATAGTGTTTATGGATGTGATTTCTCCCACAAGACTTGTAAAAGTTCATCCATCCTTTATGGAATACGGTAATTATTTGAACAACCATTGTTTTCGTAATACCGGAACAAAATAACAATTATTGAAACAAATCTTGAAGGCAAGCTTTGATGTTAACGAGCAACACAACAACCCTTTGTTTGTTTTCGATGAACATCATCACTTATTCTCTTGCTAGTTACTTAGGCCATTGTAGCTCATGAATTACGTTGTCCTGTATGACATAGCATACCAACCAATTCGGTATCCAATACCGGAGAACCACATTGTTTAACAAGCAAGGAATACAACCATAACATGTATATCTTCTATGTGCCTAAGTTGGACATCTCCAATATTTTCTTTTCTGCCAAATATTTTATAGATTCTCTTTCCGCAATTTCTTTTCTTTTAAAAGAATCTATTAACATCAATAGCGGTGTCATCAACATGACACATGGTACAAAGCGTATATAGTCAACTACTAATACCTTTGGACTTGCACTTTGAGGTGGATCACCATCATCAAATGTTTGGTGTTCTTTCAAAAATCCATTCTTTAGTAATCTTTTAGCGTAGTAAACATTTTACTTACATCTTCTATTCATCCTTATCATGACAACTTTCATGATCAAGCTGCTATAGCTTATAAAGGTGAATTGTGAGTATAATGTTTCTTTTTCAAAACCTTTTGGAGGATTAGGACGACTAGCGTCTCCAACCTTCACAAATTCTCATCAAATATGAGGACGTATACTCTATCATGTTGTAACCAACACATTGTTTTAGATATCGCAATACCTTTCACATATGATGGTTTCTGAAACATTGCTTTCAGCTCTTAGATAAACTTGATATTAAAAACAATCTTTTGAGTATCAAGAATCATGGAGGCTAACATGATACATTAGATACTAACACTGGAATTGTTACTCTTGATTTAATACTCTTTATTAAACTTCATGGAGTAAATTGAGTTTGCTGAAAGTTTGCAATAGGACTTATAAATTTTAATTGACACTCAAAAAAATACGATACCAGTTCGTAAAGCAAATATCCAGAATTTCTATAGTTCCACTATCTCAACTATAACTAAGCGTAAGGTGGTGAACGGATGCCAATGACTACAACAAACTATGCAAATTCACTTTGATTGTGTTTATGATAAATTGAGTTTGACTAATCCAAATTACAAATGAAATCCCACTCAAAACAACATCCCTCAAGTTGTTTTAGTGATTACATGAACCAAATCCACTACACCAAGTCCGATCATCACGTGAGATGATGTAGCTTTAAAGGCGAACAATCAACATGTTCATCATATCATCCATATGACTCATGCTTTACCTTTCGGTATTCTGTGTTCCGAGACCATGTCTGTACATGCTAGGATCGTCAAGGTTAACCTTAGTTTCTGCATGTGCAAATCTGGCTTGCACCCGTTGTATGCACACGTAGAGTCTATCACACCCGATCATCACGAGATGCTTCAAAACGACGAGTCTTAGCAACAGTGCCAACTAAGGACGAACACTTTATTACTTGATATTTAGTGAGAGGGATCATCTTATAGTGCTACCGTCGCGATCTAAGCAATACAAGATGCATAAAGGATTAATATCACAGGCAATTCATAATAAGTGTGATATGATATGGCCTTTTCTTCTTGCGCCTTTGATCTCCATCTCAAAGCACGAACATGATCTCCATCATCACCAGCATTGCGTCAAGGTCAGTGGCGCCGCTTCATAGTTGTTCATCATCACCAGCAACTATTACAACTACTTGGAATAAAGCTATTACAAGATGAATAGATACGCAGGTCTTAACAGAATTAAAGACAACCATAGGCTCCTGCCGGTTGCCATATTACAACAAGGATCATTGCATACATCAAATACAATCATAATCACATGTTGGCCATATCACATCACAGAACCCCTGCAAAAACAAGTTAGACGCCTCTAATTTTCTTTGCAAGTTTTACGTGGTTTGGGGCTTTCGCATAAGACCGATCTTACCTACAAATAAGGACCACAACGTTGATACAAGTGTTGTCAAGATGCTCATTGTAAATTGAATCTTAACAATGGTGGGAGAGACAGACACCCGCAAAGCCACTTGTGCAAAGCAAGTTGCACGTCAAGCGTGGAGCAAGTCTCATGTGCGATGACATGTAATGTTAGCCCGAGCCGCTTCATCCCACCATGCCGCAAGATGCAAAGTACACGCTAAGACACCGACAACAAAAGCATCAACGCCCACAAAAACATTGTGTTCTACTCGTGCAACAGATCTACGCATAGATACGGCTCTGATACCACTGATGGGTTCGTAGCATGGAAAACAAAAGTTTTCTACCGCAAGAATGAACAAAACCTAGATCTAATCTAGATAAAAGCCAAGATCTAATCTATTAGACATGAGCAACGAGATAGATGGGAACTAACCCTCGTAGATCCGAAAGCGTTAACGAGATTAGATCTCGTGGTTGATGTAGTCGATCACTTGCCGATCTCAAGATCGTGTGGACGATCCTTCCGGCGTCGCGTTCCAGCAGCGCTTCCGCCTTCGGTCAAGTAGACGATCCTTCCGACGTCGCGTTCCAGCAGCGCTTCCTCCCTTGGTCAAGTTGACGATCCTTCCGGCGCCACGATTCGGCAGCGCTTCCGCAGTCGGTCACACGTGCGGAGTCGAAGCAGACCTTCCTCTCCCCGTTCCAGCGAGCAGCGGAGGTAGTAGATCTTCTCCACGGAATCCCAGCAGCACGACGGCGTGGTGGTGGTGGTGGAGTAGAGAATTCTGCAGGGCTTCACCTATGCCTGTGCAGAAGATGGTGGAGGAGAGAGGCGGCAGAGATTGGGGATTATGAGAGCTTAGGTGGAGGGGGCGCCCCTGCCCTTCTATTTAAGGGGAGGAGGCGCGCCTGGGGAGGGGGAGTCCTTGTAGGACTCCCCTCCTCTATGGCCAACGAATTTTGGGAGGGGGGAGGAGTCCTCCTCCCCCACGAATCCGTGTCTTGACCCACCAGGACTCCTTGATCCCTATCTTGATTTTCAAGCAAACTCCAAGATATCTTCTAGAACCTTCTAGAATCCTCATACAAACACTCCGGAACATTTCCTAACTTAGAAAATGATCCCCTATATATGAATCTTATTCTCCGGACCATTCCGGATCTCCTCGTGATGTCCCGAATCCAATCCGAGACTCCGAACAACATTCGGTCTCCAACGCACATTCCATATCTACTTAAAACAACTTCGAACCTTAAGTGTGTCACCCTACGGTTCGTGAATATGTAGACATGATAGAGACACATCTCCTATCAATAACCATCAGCGAGACCTGGAGATCCATAATGGCTCCCACATACTCAACGATGATTTCGCGATCGATTGAACCACTTACATATGAAACCAATTCCCTTTGTCTCGCGATACTATACTTATCCGAGGTTTGATCGTCAGCATCTCCATACCTAGTTCTACCTCGTTACTGATAAGTACTCTTTACTCGTTCCGTGATATGTCATCCCTTGTGACCCAGTCACATGCTTGCAAGCTAATTAGATGACATTCCACCGAGAGGGCCCAGAGCATATCTATCCGTCATATGGATGGACAAATCCCAATCTTGGTCCATGCGCTTCAACACATACTTTCAGAATACCCAATGACACCTTTATGACCACCCAGTTACGAAAGCGGTGTTTGATGTCATCAAAGTACCCATCCGGTGATGGTGATTAACATAACCTCATGGTCGAAGGATTAGGTTACTATGTATTTTAAAGCTTATAGCAAACGAACTTAATGACTTGATCTTATGCTACGCTTACTATGGGTGTGTGTCCATCACATCATTCTCCTAATGATATAACCTTGTTATTAACGACATCCAATATCCATGATCAGGAAACCATGATCATCCATTAATCAACAAGCTAGTTTAACAAGAGGCTTACTAGGGACTCTTTTATGTTTACAAAACACACATGTATTAGTGTTTCCTAATAATACAATTATAGCATGGGATGTAAACATTTATCATAAACATAAAGATATAATAATAACCACTTTATTATTGCCTCTTGGGCATATCTCCAACAGCAGGATCAACGACGGAGGCGGAATATGTTGCTGCTTCAGAAGCGGCGCAGGAGGCGGTTTGGATGAAAGAGTTCATTACGGAACTAGGTGTGGTTCCAAGTGCGTTGGACCCAATGGTGATCTATTGTGACAATAATGGAGCCATAGCCAACGCAAAGGAACCGAGGTCTCACAAGAATTCCAAGCATATTAAGCGCCGGTTTCACTCCATCCAAGAGCATGTCAAGGATGGACATATAAAGATTTGTAAAGTACACATAGACCTAAATGTAGCAGATCCGTTGACTAAAGTTCTCCCTAGGGAAAAACATGATCAACACAAGAACTCCATGGGTGTTAGATTTATCACTATGTGAACTAGATTATTGTCTCTAGTGCAAGTGGGAGACTGAAGGAAATATGCCCTGAGAGGCAATAATAAAGTTGTTATTATATATTCCTTATATATGATAGATGTTTATTTTACATGCTAGAATTGTATTGATCGGAAACATCAATACATGTGTGTTTAGTAAACAAAAAGGGTTCCTAGTTATGCCTCTCTTATAGACTAGCTTGTTTATTAACAAGATGATCAAGGTTTCCTGATCATGGACATTGGATGTCGTTAATAACAAGGTCACACCATTGGTGGAATGATGTGATGAACATTCATCCGAAGTATAGCATTACAATCAAGTAATTATGTTTATATTTCTATAACATCATACGAAGTAATCTTTATCCTTAGACCATGAGATCATGTTAATTGCTAACACCGGAAGAGTATCTTGATAACATCAAACGTCACACCGTAACAGGGTGACTATAAAGATGGGTTCCGTACTACGAAGGTGTTATGTTGAGGCTCATGGATCAAGAGTGGAATTTGTCAATCCAGATGACGGATATATATACTCTGGGCCCTCTCGGTTATATCACATTAAGATAGCTTGCAAGCAAGTGATGTGATCACTAGAATGTTATATCACGGGAACGAGAAAAGAGTGCATGTCGATAACGAGATTAAACTAGGTATGGAGATACCGATGATCGAATCTCGGACATGTAATATATCAAGAGACAAAGGGATTTAGTTATAAGCGTTAAAGGTTCTCACGATCACAGAAGTCATCGTTGAATGTGTAGGAGTCAGTACAGATCTCCAGGTCCCGCTGCTGATTATTGATCACAGAAGGGTCTCGATCATGTCTGCATTATTCGCGAACTGTAGGGTGGCACACTTAAGAGTTACCGGACACCATTTTGGAGAACATATGTTTCAGACGAAAGAATTGCAAAGCACAAGAATTGTTTCAATAGAAACCGGAAATTGTTTCGGGTGAAATTGCAGAAAGTGGTTCTGCATGTGATATTGAAATATTGCAAGGGGCTATATGTGAAGGTTTTTTAATTAAACTAATTAACAAAAATCTGAATAAATTTAATAACAAGAGTTTTATTAAATGAGAGACCATTAAATTTGGAGAATTAATGCATTTAAAGTGGAGACTTTAAAAGGGAATGTGAAGAGGCATTTTAATGTGGAGGGGTTACCACCACATGAATGGGGGAGGTGAGGGGTCACCCCCCATGCGCTGGCCATGGAGAGAGGGGGCACCCCCCCTCCTCCTATAAAAGGCCACCCATTCCCTCCTTCATCCTAACACCTCCTTGTGAAGGATCTCTCTCCCCCTCTAGAATTATTCCCCCATGGTCTCGGATTAGCGAGATACATGTTCCCGGTGGCATTTCGTCTAGAAGGAGTTGTTGCTTCCGCTGGATCGCTGGAGCGAGGAGGTGGAGGTTGTCCGGTGGCTTAAACGTGTGTGCGAGTGCGGATGCGCTGCTGAGTTGCGGTGCTCGGACTTCCTCACGATCTTGAGATCGGCAAGTGTACGACTACATCAACCACGAGTTCCTACTCGTTAACAAAACTCGTTGTCTTCGAGGGTAAGTTCTCGTTGGATGTACGTCCACCCATTGCTTTGTACCTAGTAGATAGATCTTGGCGTGTAGTTCACACCGTAGGAAATTTTTTGTTTTCTATGCTGTGGACCCAATAGGTATCCCTTAAGTGTGTCACCCTACAGTTCGCGAATAATATAGACATGATCAAGACCCCTCTCAGATCAATAATCAAAAGCAGGACCTGGAGATCCATACTGTCTCCCACACATTCAACGATGACTTATGTGATCGTGAGAACCTTTAACGTTAGTAACTAAATCCCTTTGTCTCGCGATATATTACATGTCCGAGATTCGATCATCGGTATCTCCATACCTAGTTTTATCTCGTTAACAGCATGTACTCTTTTCTCGTTCCCGTGATATAACATTCTAGTGATCACATCACTTGCTTGCAAGCTATTCTTAATGTGATATCACCGAGAGGGCCCAGAGTATATCTATCCATCATCAGGATGGACAAATCCCACTCTTGATCCATGAGCCTCTACATAACACTTTCATAGCACTGAACCCATCTTTATAATCACCCTTTCATGGTGTGATGTTTGATGTTATCAAGATACTCTTCCAGTGTTACTGATTGACATGATCTCATGGTCTAAGGACTAGGATTACTTTGTATGATGTTATAGCAATATAAACATAATGACTTTGATCGTAATGCTATAATTCAGATGAATGTTCATCACATCATTCCACTAATGTTGTGACCTCGTAATTAACAACATCCAATGTCCATGATCAGGAAACCTTGATCATCTTGTTAATCAACGAGCTAGTTTATAAGAGAGGCATAACTAGGAACTTTCCTTTTGTTTATTAAAGACATATGTATTAACATTTCCAAATTAATACAATTATAGCATGCAAAATAAACATTTATCATAAACAAGGAATAAGATAATAACCACTTTATTATTGCCTCTCGGGCATATTCCCTTTAATATACACTCATACTTTATAGATGTGGCTCAAATTTATAATTTTTATAAGCATCATGAATAAATAATAGCGCAAGATTGTGTCGGCTCAAACTGTTATCCACGTCATCAGATTCTTTTTAGTCGTGGGATGGATGTTGAGAAGGACACACGGCGATGTCGCAGCGGAGCCCTGCTATCCCATGAGGCGGGTCCCGTTGCGGGCCAGGGCGAAAGACTCTAGACCGGGTAAGGGTGTACCGCGCGTCATCGTACTCTGTGTCATAGACCGATGGGCCACGCGCGTGAACTGGGCCCGTAGTCAGCGTCCGAGGGTAGGACTGGTCTTTGTGTCAGGGTTTCCTGGTGTGACACGCCTCCGCACCCACCGGGTGGCGAGGCTCATCGAGAGCCGATGTGGTGCCATGAGCCCATGCCGAGCACGGTTTCTCGCGGCCATGGGACCCGCCAAGAGCCTACGTAGCGCCATGATCCCATACCGGCCACAGTTTCTCGCGGTCATGGGACCCGTTAAGAGCCAACGTGGCGCTGTGAACCCATACTGTTCGCGGTTTCTCGTGGTCATAGGACCCGCCGAGAGCCAACGTGGCACCATGATCCCATACTGGTTGTGGTTTCTCGCAGTCACGGGACCCGCCGAGAGCCCATACCGTCTGCGGTTTCTCACGGTCACGGGACCCATCGAGAGCCGACGTGGTGCCGTGAGCCCGTGTTGTCTGTGGTTTCTCACGAACGTAGGCCCGTCTGCAGCCGACGTGGCGATGTAAGTCCATGTCATATCTCACCATAGACGCTAGACGATGCGGATTCTCTCGGGCGGAGAGATGACCTGGCACCGTAGTTCATAGAGGTATGCGGTTCCTAATGTTTCTTTCGCATGTCTTTCACATAAGCATGTACGTGGAACACATTCCATCTTGCCAGGAGGAGGAGGAGACTCATGACGATTAACATACACAAATCTAGTTTGACATGGATCAAGATGCATCAGATCTTGGCAGCCTCTTAGCACCTCGCACCGCCGCCACCACTCTGTATAGGAAAGCCCCGAAACTCAAAGACATGAAGCCACCGCTGGCTAGTGTATTTCCTTCCGCCCCATGCTGCATGTCACGCTCACCTGTGATGGCATAAGCATGTTCACCGTCATGGTACACAGAAGATTACGTCAATGAGGACGAGTACGACCCTGAAGACCTATACTACTTTGATAGGCTCCTCAAAAGTCTTGAGGATTACGATGGTCACTCGTTATTGTGCCTTGCTTAGTTCTTAACGGTAGATAGTAGTAGATAGGTGTAGACATTTATGTTTTGTGTACGACTAAAAGTTGTAAGTTCTGTGGAGTGACAATGAACAATAAATCATCATCTAGTCGTGTTTGTCTCTTGCTTTTTGCTATTCGTGTTTTTGAAACGTGTAAGCTTATGTGTGTAATGAATAAAAATGTGCACGAGAGTATTCACTTTTTCTCCCAACAAATCTCGCTCCTTCAGCGCTTTTCGTGTTTGTCTTCTGTTGTTAAATCTTCTTCCTATTTTGTGCAGGCCTGTGACGGTGTAAGTGTTTACAACGATGTGGTACGCGTAAGATGGCGTCGACGAATAGGAGTACGGCCTCAAAGTCCTAGATTTCTTCAACTCAACAATCTCTAGGATTACGATGGCCACGCGTCATCGTTGCTTCCTCATCAGGAAAATCCTGTGAGTTCACGGTGAATAGAAATACCATCATATTACTATGTTTGTCTCTTGCCATATGTTATTTGTATTATCGAAACCTGTATATTTAGTAGTCTGATTGAATACAAATGTCGTCACCTGTGTTTCCCTTTATCTTTTGCTGTAAAATCTTGCTCTTTTCATACTCTTTATGGTTGTGTCCTTTTGTAAAATCATGTAACCTACACATTACTTAGGGTGCATTTGAAAAAATTATAGATCTTCGCTCTCAAGTACGCGCGTCGAGTATGCGACACCTTTTCTTCTATGCGTATATGTATGCCCGTACGTGTTTCTTTTGCACAGACATTCAAAAGGTTGTGTACTCGTAGTTTGCACCGAGGATCGAATAGCGTAACATGTGATTTGAGAAACAAAGCTAGTTTCATAGGTCTTGTTGTGGGTATCAGACGTGTGCGAGACTGACTCTTATATCTTTGTACGAGTTTTTTCGATCGTAAGATCCTGTATGGCGAACACGTGCGAGACTGCCTCTTATACCTTTGTACATTTTTTCGGGCATGCACCCGTTGTACAATGTTATGGTTGACGGATTCAAATGATTTGGTCATTGACTATTTTTTATCAAGTGTTTAACATGTTTTGCTTCTCATTTGGTTTGTTCCATCTTTTCTCTTGGATGTAGATGTAGCACGATCATATCATAAAATGTTTTGTTTGACGGCCGCGCCCCAGGGGGCGCAAGGAGGAGTCTAGTTACCTATTATGATTTTATATAGTGATGATATGTCATATTTATATAATAAGAGTCTCGCGTGCAAGGTACGTGCAACTTACTGATACTACTAAGAAGAGCATGTCTCAGCTCCATGGTGGAGAACGAACTAGACCCAACTACTTTTCCTTTCTTGTTTTCAGGGTTCTTTGTGCTAAGTAGGTGGACTTGTATGTAAATTTCTCTTTTTTGAGGTCGTTGATGTAACATGTACATCCACTGACCGTGTCAATTGAAACATCTCACTCCCTTGGGACATACCACAGTAAAAAAAGTGCCGCTATCCGATTTTCAGAAAAAGTGGACCATATTTTCTTACAATTCCCAAGAAGTCTTAGCACATTTCAATCTTCCCTAGCTAACTGCGCCCACTCAAATGACTTTACATTGATTTAAATAAATTAGGTCAAATTTGAACTACAAATAAGCGTGACAGATTCCTCTTGAATTTTCCAAATATCGTTTGAAGGTACACACGATGTTAATATATCAAGCACCACCAAGAGTTCTGAAAAATACAACTAACTTCATGCTAAGAATCTGCACGCCAACGAATTCGATCCTATTTTGAAAATATAAAAATAATACAAAGAAAAAACAAAATAATTTTCCGTGGCGTCCTCTTATGTGTATTAGTTGCCTTGAAAAAAAAAGACGTGTGTGTTGATAGCTTTGAATAGAAAAAACTGCTTTGGCTACTTCACAATATTCGCCCACGGTGTATGGAACATTCTTGGGTTTCGACCCAAACAGCCAACAAGGTCATGACGCTATCGATATCATAGTTTATGATACAGTTTCCATATTTGGTAGATGGGTGCATCTTCTTGGAGTAAACAGTATCGTCGGTGGCAGTTTCCAACTATTAGGAGGAAAAACAATTTTTAAATTTCCTAGTGATGATAGATAAATTATTTTGTATAAAAAGTCTGAAGAATGTGGCTCTGAATGCCACAAGACCAGTTTAAATACATAGCGGACCATGGTTAACTTAAGATTCCCAACTTCTAGGAGTTTTCAAACTTTCCAGCAAACTCTGCCCACTTGAATGACTTTATGTTGATTTATCGAAACTAGTTGTATATCAAATTAAATGAACTAGAAGTAAGTTAATTGTAGATTTCTTTTTAATTAAGTTCAACAAAAAGCTTTTGGAGAAGGCAGTCAATATATCAGAAACCACCGGGAGTTTTGACATGTTGAACTTCTTCATAAGAATTTGCATCTTGACAATTTTGAATCCGTTTCGAAAACAATCATACATCAAATAAATAAATAATAGAAAAACAAAAGATTTATGCATAGAGTCCTACCACGACACGTGTACTACCTGCCATGAATGCGATAACCATGGTATTTCGACAACTTCTAAAAAAACGCCTTCACAACATTGTCCCACCATGTATGAACATTATTCTTGGGTTTCAACCCGAATGACCAAGATCATGGCCATATCAATATCATAGTTTATGATACAGTTCCCACATTAATATGATATATAGGTGCCTCTTGGCATAGTAAGCAATGTTACCCATGGGACTTTTCAACAAGTAGGACAACATGTTTTCTATCTTCATAGTGGCGATATAGTGGTGATGTTTTTATGTAAAGAAAGTCCAAAGAACATGACTCAGAATGTCATAGAGCCCATGTTTTCTGACATAGTGGACCATGCTTGTTTTACTTACCATTCCAAAAAATTAAGAGTTTCCAAGCTTCCTAGCTTAAATGACTTGTCGAAATTAGGTCAAGTTAATTTTAACTACTACAAGTGGTATTTTGCTCTTGCAATTTTATGAAAGGCCTTTCAAGGTACCCACCACCGGGCAACCAATATACGAGAACAAGCGAGAGTTTCAAAAGATTTAACTTCTTGCTCATAATTTGCGTGCCGACGAAGTTGATCCTATTATAGAAACAATAGAAGAAAATAAAGAAAATTCCAAAAAAATGAATTACGCATCGCATCGGTGTACCACCTACCATAAAAAATGATAAACATGAGTTTTGATAACTTTTCAAAAACCCGCTTCATAGAATTGGTCTACGATGTATGAACAGGTTTCAAGCCGAACAACCGAGGTCATGTTAATTAAAGCACCTTGCTCCCTCGGGACATACCCCGGTTAAAAAAACAAAGTGCCACCGCCCGGTTTTCAAAAAAACTAGACCATGTTTTCTTACAATTCCCAAGAAATCTTAGCACATTTCAAGCTTCCCTAGCTAACTGCGCCCACTTAAAATGACTTTATGTTGATTTAAAGAAATTAGGTCAAATTTGAACTATAAGTAAGCGTGACAGATTCCTCTTGAATTTTCGAAATGTCACCTGAAGGTACACACAATGCCAATATATCAAGCACCACTAAGAGTTCTGAAAAATGCAACTAACTTTGTTATAAGACTCTACATCCTGATAAATTTGATCCTATTTTGAAAACATTCAAATAAAATAGTAAAACAAAATAATTTCTTGTGGCATCCTCTTACGTGTGTTACTTGCCTTGAAAAATAAGAAACATGTATTTGACAGCTTTTAATAGAAAAAATTGCTTTGGATGCTTTGCAATATTGGCCTATGGAACATTCTTGGGTTTCAAACTAAATGGCCAAGGTCATGACCCTATCAACTTCATAGTTTATGATACAGTTACCACATCTAGTAGATGGGTGCATCTTCTTGAGGTAAACAGTATCACCTGTGGGAGTTTCCAACTATCGGGAAAAAAGTTTTCAAATTTCTAAGTGATGACAAGTAAGTTCTTTTCTATAAAGAAAGTCTGAAGAATATGGCTTTGAATGCCACAAGACTAGTTTAAACACATAGTGAACCATGCTTAACTTACGATTCCCAAGTTTTTTTGATTTTTCAAGCTTCCCAGCAAACTCCTCCCACTTGAATGACTTTATGCCGATTTATCAAAACTAGCTATAGGTCAAATTAATTGAACTAGAAGTAAGTTAATTGTAGATTTGTTTTTAACTAAGTTGAACAAAAAGCTTTTGGAACGACCCGTCAGGCATTCAATATATCAGAAACCAATGGGAGTTTTGACAAGTTGAACTTCTTCGTAAGAATTTGCATCTTGGCAAATTTGAATCCATTTTGAAAACATTCATACATCAAATAAAGAAGAAACAGAAAAACAAAAGATTTTACGCATGGCATCCTATCACGTCACGTGTACTACCTTCCATGATTGCGATAACCACGGGATTTTGACAACTGTTGAAAAAACAGCTTCACAATATTGTCCCACTATGTATGAACATTGTTCTTGGGTTTCAACCCAAACGACCAAAGTCATGGCCATATCAACATCATAGTTTATGATACAATTCTCACATTAATTTGGTAGATGGGTGCCCCTTGGCATAGTAAGCAATATTACCCGTGGGAGTTTCCAACAAGTAGGAAAAAATATTTTCTAGCTTCATAGTGACGATATAATGATGATGTTTTCTATAAAGACAGCCCAAAGAAAATGACTCGGAATTCCGTAGATCCCATGTTTTCTGACATAGTGGACCATGTATGTTTTACTTAACATTCCCAAATTTTAGGAGTTTTCAAGCTTCCTAGCTTAAATGACTTATCGAAATTAGGTCAAGTTAATTTGAACTACTACAAGTAAGTGGTACATTGCTCTTGCAATTTTACAAAAGGCCTTTCAAGGTATCCACCACCAGGCAGCCAATATACGAGAACAACCGAGAGTTTTGTCAGATTCAACTTTCTCATAATTTTGTGCCGACGAAGTTGACCCTGTTATGAAAACAATAGAAGAAAATAAAGAACAATCCCAAAAAAATGACCTACCCATAGCTTACTTTTACGTGTACCACCTGCCATGGAAAATGATAAACATGCATCTTGACAACTTTTGAAAAAATTGCTTCATAGAATGGGCCTACATGTATGAACAGGTTTCAAGCTAAACAACCAAGGTCATGGCCATATCCACATCATAGTGTATGATAATTTTACCATATTAGGTAGTAGACTAGCACATCTTGGCATGGTAAACAATGTTGCAAAGGGGAGTTTTTAACAAGTATTAGATGACGAAACAACCTCAATTTTCCAAGTGAAAGGAATGTTTCTTCTATAGTAAAAAGAAATTACATTACTTCTACAATGAAGAATATGGCTAGAAATAGAGGGGATAACCGAAGAGCAAGAGGAGCCTATGAGCTCAGAGAACAAAAGGAAGACAACACGGGAGGGCATCATCGAGGAGGAGTTGAAGGCGGTGCAATGTCGGAGCAAATATATGATGGGTTCCTAACATGAGATACTGTACTACTATAGCCTTTATAGCATACACACTTTACTACTGGTAATAAATTTCAGGACCAATATGCATGCAAAACAAACTTGTTTTCTCTCTCACCATCCATCTCTCCTCGCAACCCCGTGCGCATCGGCCGGCTGATCTCTACCATGTCCACAACCAGGCGTTGTGCTATGCACATATGCCTTGGTACGGCGGATCTGTGTTCTCTGGCGTGTTCATTAGATACATTGGTGTACTAGCTAGGAAGGAACCGCCTTGGCCGCAAAAATCAGTAGAATTCAAACTTTCTGGTTTGGAATTTTTACTTCTTTCCCAAACATTGGGAGCAAAGGTTATTCAAAGTATCGCCACTCATAGTACTACTAAATGGTGGATAAACAATACCGTATTTGATACGTCCCATCGCAGATCTGCCGAAAGTGAGCAGCACACTATTTTATTTTGTTAAGCGGGTACTAGTCTTACCATTACCACTATATAGTTTCTGCAACTCCTTTTAGCATTCTTATCAAAATGATTTTTTTGTGGTTTTCAGTTTTAGATGGACAAGGTAAATAACTAGAAAGCAAGCAAGCAATAGAAACACATATTTTTTTGGTTTTTGATTTTCACTTAAAGGAAACAACATACATGAAACAATAAAGTAGAAATCTTTTTGTGTTTTCATTTATAGACAACAAAACTATAACTTAAGCAATCCAAGCATGGTATAAAGAATGAAAAGGAAGGGAGACATGCGATGACATCGCAACGGATCCCATAGATGATTGTAGGTTTGCATAGATGATTTCCACATCTATCGTTCATCCCATGGCCGAAAAGAATCGGGACAACATGGATGGTAGTTTGAGCCAAAAAAATCTAGCGCTATTATTTACTCCTGATGTGAATCATAAAAGAAATAATTTATAGAAAAAGAACAACTGATTTGTATTTCATTTATATGAATAACCATCTCACAATAAGCAAGGCACACTGATAAGGTTCACATACTTGATTACAAAACTTTTATTCAAATCCTAAAATCATAATGATAAATGTCGAGGGAAGGATTGTCATCGGCCATCAACCAGATTGCTTGTCGTCATCATGCCATCAGTGCCTCATTACATCTAGAAACTCTCACGCATATACCTTCTCCGTTGAAAACATCACATGTAATGGGCTCAACCTTGGTTGTCCTGAGCTTGGCTATGAACTCGCGAAAGGTATATGATATCCCTATCATGACATAGCCAGTGATGACGTCCTTGTATCTAGGAGGAAGCAAATGCAACACTTCATCTATCGCAAAGTCGTCAATCAGCCAGCTGCCCATGGCATCCTCAAGGAATACATGGATCTCTTCCATGATGTCTAGGTGGCTCTCGAGGCAGGAGTCTTATTTCATCTTAGTAGAAAGAAACTCGTCCATGTACTCATATGACATGCGTCTAACCTGGGCTGGGAACATACTCTTCAATCCGTCAAGAAAATCGTATGCTTAGATTTCATGAAAGTGTAACCGCGGTCCAGATTCCATAGCATGGATCATGCTGTAATTTATGACCATGAATGTGTCATGGCGGCCATGAATAATCTCATCTTCTCCACCGTCAGAGTCCTTAGGGAAGTCTTTCAATGGTTCACGTAGGACATAGAGATGATGGTTTTCTCTGAGGACATCCCTAAGGTGTTGGTACCATTCGATGAAGTTTGACCCATCTACCTTAAGTTTATCCCCGTTCATGAATGGACCAAAGATGTCCTAAACATTGGGAATGGCCATGATCTACAAGAGATTTGCAAAGACTTAGACTAAGTTCATAATACGAGTTCAAATTTGTAATCATATTAACAAATGAGCTCCCACTTAAACTATCATCCCAAAGATAGTTTAGTGATTACACGATCCCTTTACACTATATCATCCCCTATTGTCACGGCCTTTGATACAGCTGCCAGGGTGGAAAAAGCCCGTCGATCACACCACTCATGTGACTCGTGCTCGATCTTTCGATCTTCTTGTGTTCTTAGGCCATGCCTGTACATGCTAGGCTCGCGAACTAAACCTTAGTGTATTCATAGTGCATACATGGCTTGGACCCACTGTATGTGAACGTCGATATGTCTAGCACCCGATCATCGAATTCATGGATCAAGAGTGGGATTTGTACATCCCGATGACAGATAGATATACTATGGGCCCTCTCGGTGATATCACATTGAAATAGCTTGCAAGCAAGTGATGTGATCACTAGAATGTTATATCACGGGAACGAGAAAAGAGTGCATGCCAGTAACGAGATCAAACTAGGTATTTGGATGCCGATAATCGAATCTCGGACATGTAATATATCACGGGACAAAGGGATTTAGTTACAACGTTAAAGGTTCACATGATCACAAGAGTCATCGTTGAATATGTGGGAGTCAGTACAGATCTCCAGGTCCCGCTGCTGATTATTGATCGGAGAGGGGTCTCGATCATGTCTGCATTATTCGCGAACCGTAGGGTGACACACTTAAGGGATACCGACACCATTTAGGAGCAAATATGTTTCAGATAAAGATTAAGAAAGCACTGGAATCATTTCGATGGAAACCGGAATTGTTTCGGGTGAAATTGCAGAAACTGGTTTTACATGTGATATTGAAATGTTGCAGGGGGTTTTATGTGAATGTTTGTTAATTAATGTAATTGACAAAATTCTGAATAAAATAAATAAAATAGTTTTATTTAATGAGAGCTTGCATTAAATTTGGTGGAAATTTAATGCATGTGAGTGGAAGTGTGATTGGAGGCATATTTATGTGAGTGGAGCATCCACCACATGAATGATGGAAGAGGTGGGGGCACCACCATGGCTGCCACGCCATGGCCCTTGGTTTCCCCCCTCTTCCCTATAAAAGGCCTCCCTCTCCTCCTCACAACACACACCTCCTCATGAAGGATCTCTCTCCCCCTCTAGTATTTTCCCCCATGGTCTCGGATTAGCGAGATACATGTTCCCGGTGGCTTTATCTGGAAAGGATTTGCTGCTTCCGCTGCTTTGCTGGAGCGAGGGACGGAGGTTGTCAGGGTACCGAACGTGTGTGCGATCACAGATGCACCGCTGCTTTGCGGTGCTGGACTTGGTGGTGCTGGACTTGCTGGAGCTGGATCTGATGGACGTGCTAGAGCCGGACTTGCTGGACTTCATCACGATCTTGAGATCGACAAGTGTACGACTACATCATCCACGAGTTCCAACTCGTTAACAAAGCTTTGTTGTCTTCGAGGGTAAGTTCTCTATGGATGTATATCCACCCGTTGCTTGTATCTAGTAGATAGATCTTGCCATATAGTTCCCACCGTAGGAAATTTTTTGTTTTCTATGCTGCCAACCCAATAGTCCCTTCACGAAAGTTGTTCTATTTGACCTAATGGTGGCGGCGCCAACTATATGACTGGAGCTATACGGTCGAAATTTTTGCTCCGGTCGTATAGTTGGTCGTTAAAGCGCCTGCCACCATCTTACAACTCCTAGTTTCTTCTGGTTGTTGGAAACCTCGTATCTTTGACTTTAATATAGTGATGCCCTCCTTTAAACAACATTAGCTTCACAGGAAAAATATAAAAGAAAGGATTGCATACCCCTCTGAATATTAGCATTAGTGGCAGGGTTTAGAGAGATATTTCATTAAAATTATGAACAATATCCAGTTTAAATGTGGACGTAGATGGCTATATTTTAGAGCCATCAACCTCCCCAAGCTTAAACTTGATCGTCCTTGAGCAAGAAAACCAAAATCAAAAAGGAACTCAACATTTAAACTGAAATAAAAAGATGGCGATCTTACTCATGATTAGTAGTCTCATGTTTCCTCCACTTCATAAATCTAAAAAACTTCAGCATATATAGAGTAATGGCAAGAATATCATACGAGTTTCAGCATCCTTATAGTGCAGCAAAATTATTGTAAACATGGATGATTCAAATGAGTAAACTTTATTCCATATCAAGTAATCAACTCATAGGCTTGCCTTTGAATAAATAAAGTAGAATCATGTAAATTAAGAGTGTGAGAGTTGTCATGAAAAACATATACACTAGAATATCTCAATTCTCCCACATCAATAAATCAAGACTTTTCAAGCACTACTTTTCTATTCATTGTCCTTCAAGAATTTTAGTTTTTAAGTAATTAAGAGCATGCCAAAGATTTTTATTAGTTTATCGGGTTGTGATGGACACTCGTGGCATCACTAAGGTTTTTGTTCCTTTTGCATAATGATTACTCATAATAGCCAAAGGAGTGATTCCATCATGATTACAACTACCCTAGAGTGCCAAGAATCTTACGCACTATAGCATTGCTACTACAAGTGTTTAATCAACTCATAGCCGAAATCTAGGAGTTTCCTCCATGAAGATCATTCGTAGGCCAGCGGAGTTGTTGGCATCCCATGAAGTTTGACAATTGTAAAGATATATCATTCTCATGATTAACAAGTCAAACTTTGGCATGCTCACAAAAACCGCTAAACATTAATTCAATTGAACAAATCCTTTCAAAGAGAGCTATCAAGTCAATCAACATTTTCAGTGGTGTCGAGTGTCTCTAGAAATAAGCCTTCAAGACTAAGCACTATAACACCCAAGCCTTCAATTGTGAGACTTTTTCTTATTACAATTGTTTAGCAACTTTTAGGCAAGACTCGGTTAATTACGAGAGCTAGAACAAAACATACCCAATTAAATATCCATGCAAACGAAAATCTTACTACAATACAAAGACTCACTCCACCAATATAATATCTCAACATTTACTACTAACTAGCATGGGGTTCTCAAACTTCAAAAGTGGGGAGTCATAAGGCATACCTCTCATGTTTGGTTCCACTTCTCTCTTCCTTTTTTATTTGTTTCTTAGAAACTCGAAGTCGATCACTCTCCTTCAAATATATATGAAAACCTCGAGGCGAAAAGAAAAGAAAGAGGGAAAATAGGAAAAATGGAGAAATCTTTTTGTTGTTTTTGAGAGAGGGAATTAAAGAATAGAAATTTGGCGGCAAAGCTCGGCTAGAAAATCTCGAAAACAAATAGAAATAACTAAAGATAAAGTGTTGGGGAAGCCAACACAAGTGCTCATAAACTCAAATAAAAATGCAACCTCAAAATAAAATAAAATAAAATAAATGCCAAATAAAGATACATGAGGGAACTTCCCCAAGCTTAGGCTTTTGCAAGTCCTTCAAATCATTGTGGTGGCGGGAAAAGTCATTACTCCAGTTCACAAATTGAGTTGAGAGGTTACTAGTTGATTCTCAGAGGTTTGAAGAGAGGCTATGCATCCCCTCCACAGTCCCTCCAAGTCCTTGGAAATCTTGTTATGTGGGGTACCGGGTTTGTGGCTACTCCTCTTGATAAGGAATTTCTTGCTCCTCCTCTTGGTCCTCATCCTCTTACGGAATCCCTTCCTAGGGTTGGTGTTGCTCAACCTGCAAGTCATATAGCAAACGTCCTTCCTCAATAGAGAAAAGACAATTAGGCATAGCAGCGGGGTATAGACGCCCAGCTCTAGCAATATGCAGATAATAAACACCACCTCTCCTAGTGAGCATTCCACAGGCTCTCAAGGTGGAGAAACCAATACGTGTCTCACCTAGCACGGGTTGCAACTCACCTAGGTTGATGTCTAGGTAAGTGGCAAGCACAGTGATAACGCCTCCGCCTGTGATTGGCCCTTGGCTTTGGGAGGCTTGGTGCTCCAAGTAGCGCACAAGGATGGCGCCCAAACTAAGTGACAAGACGCAGTTGATGTAAGCAGCCTTTGCGAGGACTAGGATGTCCTCCTCATTGAGTCTCATGAACTCATTACGTGCATGCAAGGTGTTAGCAATAACATAGAACAAATAGTGAATTGCGGGATGTTGAATATTCTTCCCCTTGTTCACTCTACTAGTGAAGCTCATTCCATTATAGTATTGTTTATGGGAAGGATTTAAGCCAGTAAAGGATCCGCGTAAAACATGAACATCATTGTTTGGAAAATTAAAGCATGTGCACCATTCATCTAATGTTAAGGTGTAGTTGTTGTTCATTAGACGGAAAGAAATAGTGTCCTCTCCTTGCCATTGTTTAACGGTGCTTTGCAACGAACTTAGGAATTCAATGGTTAAGCGGCGATAAGTAGGTACATCATTGTACACAAAGTTTTGCAGGCTAGCTCTATTACAAAGTAAATTAAAGTCATAAGAAATACCAAGTTGGTTCAAAATAATGGAGCAAGCCCACTTGGTGGCCTTCACTTCGCGGTTCTTGATCTTGTTGAAGCGTTCGCGATGGGCCTCATCCCTGAATTGTATCCCCATGCGTTCCTGAGCGGCAACCCAAGAAGCTCTAGTGGTGGCACGAGCACAAGGTTGGGTCCTTGTGTTCATCATCTAAAACATTGAAGAAAGGCAAAAATAAAACTTTTTGATCCAACAACAGTAAATACAATATATTCCTCATCATAGCAAACTAAAGAATCTCCTCAAGATAATAATCTAGGCAAGAAAATCATGGCAATTGGTTCATAGTAGGTCTCACCCTAGATTGATAATGACAATAGATCAAAGATGAATTTGCAAAAAGTAATTGGTGGATCGGAGGAGAAACATACCGTAGATCACTCGTGTGCGAGGAAATCGAACGAAATTGAGTGGAGATGAAGATCTCTTGAGGTTTTGAGAGAGTTTGGAGGTAGAAGAGAGAAAAAGGATTGAAGTTTTGGAGTTGGAGGTATCTTCCCGTGCGATTTGTGGTCGGACGCAACTATACGGGCGCAACTATACGGGTGGAACATGTGTTCCCGCCGTATAGTTGGTGTTCTGGCAAAATATTAGGGTTTCCTCCTGGCGACACAGCTATACGGATGCAACTATATGGTCGGAACAAAATATTCCCGCCATATAGTTGGTCATTAAACTATATGTCCCTGCGAAATAAAATATACAAAGGCATCGATATCTATACGACCGGAACTATACGGCTGAAATTTTTATTCCGGACGTATAGTTGGTCGTTAAACTCCCAGTACAATAGAAAAGAAATCTTAGGGAGGCACTGATATCTATACGACCGGAGCTATACGGCCGGAATTTTTATTCCCGCCGTATAATTGGTTGTTAAACTCCTAGTACATATGAAAAGAAAATTATCGATGGCAAAGATATCTATACGGCCGGAACTATGCGGCCGAATTTTTTATTCCCGCCATATAGTTGGCCGTTAAACTCTCTGTATTCATGAAAAAAAAATGTCGAAGGCAAAGATATCTATACGGCCGTAACTATACGGCCGGAATTTTTATTCCCGCCGTGTAGTTGGTCATTAAACTCCTATATGCATCAAAACATTTCTTTTTCCTCGAGAATTACTTGTTTTCCTGTAACTTAGTGATATACCATGTTTATGACAGAAAATTGACAGTAAATATTGTCGACCAGCAATAACATGAATAAAGCAGAATTTCAAGTACTACCGAACTTCTTCTCCTCAAATGGAGATTTCTAGTACTCTTTATTAAACATGAACTTAAACTAAAACTAAAAACTTAACTCAAACCTTTATTTAAAATAGGTTTCCTCCCATGGAGCACTCTTTTATGGTCAATAGCTTCACCTTAACGGTACTCACTTGGGCCAGATGAGTGGAACACCCACTCCAAAGTAATTGGCCTTCAAAGTGATGGCCTCCTTCTTGTCATGTTTGGCTTTCTTTTTCCTGGGGAAATGGATAACAAAAGGATCCCGCGAAGACAATTGCAACTTCATGTTCCTTTCATGAAGGTTAATCAAAGCCTTTATAGTTCTCAAGAAAGGACGACCTAGTATTATAGGAGCAACAGTATCTTTAGGCATGTCAACAATAACAAAGTCAATTAGAGCAGGATAGCCTTTGATGTAAATTAAAGTGTTCTCCTTAATTCCTATAGCTTGTTTGTAGGTAGAATCTGCTAGATACAATTTTAACTCAGTAATTTCAAAGGATCCAAGATTTAACTTGTTAAAAAGACTCTTTGGAATTGTTGAGACGCTTGCACCTAGATCACAAAGTGCAACTATCTCATTGGTTCCAATCTTTATCTTAATAGTAGGCTCAAATATGTCATCTAGTTTAATAGGTAACTTTTCATTGATTTTCTTGTATTCCTCTTCAAGATCGCGTATCTTAATTGCTACTTGAACAACAAAGTGTTGATACATGGCTTCATCGTTACCTTCACTTACCGGAATTTTGACATTGATCCTCTTTACGAGGTCTTTGATGGTGTAGCTTGGTGAAGGGGCATTACTATAATCATGTTTTTCAGGCTCCTCCCTTTGGATCCTCATCATTTTGAGTTCTACATCATGATTGGGCTCAGCTTTATCTGCAAATTTAGCTAGAATGAGAGTTTGACTCTCGGTTATCTTACCTAGCTGTGCTTCAATGATCCTCGTTCTTTTTTGAAGGGCCTACAAGTCATTTCTCAAACTAACAGCTTGGTTAGATAATTTACCAAGCATGGTATCATGGTTCTCCGTTATTTTAACAAGAATATTATTTTGTTCATTTTGCGAGTCTATAAAAGACTTAAGTGTTTCTTGAAGACTACCATTACTAGTTCCCATATTATTATTAGAATTACCTGCAGGACTAGAATAATGTTTCTAAAAGTTAGGATTGTAACTCTTCTTCCAAGCAGGGTTATAATCATTACGAGCTACAAATTCTATTTCTTCAATATTTGTTTTAGGGGTGGCTCTTACCTAGGTTTCCTTACCTTTTACGGCTAGTATGAGCTCATCCAACTTAGCATTGAGTTCTTCGTTTTCTTGTGGTGAAATAGCGTTCACCTTCTTCGTGTTTTATCTTTCCACATGCCATTGGGCATGGTTGTCTTGCATATTGTCTAGAAGCTGCTTTGCTTCGGTAATATGTTTACCCATAAATGTTCCTCCAGCTATAGTATCAAGCATAGACTTAGATACAGGGTCAAGAGCATTATAAAATAAATGGAGGATTATCAATCTTCCATCCTATGACTAGGACAGTTTCTTAGGCATTCTTTCATCTTCTCCCATGCAAGCGCTAGTGGATCACGCTCTTCCTATCCAAAAGTAGTAATATTAGATCAGAGTTGCATAGTCTTTGCAGGTGGGAAAAATTTAGTCATAAATAAAGAAGTACATCACACCCATGATGTAATAGTATTTCTAGGCAAAGATAGCAACTGTTCTTTTGCTATCCCTCTTAGAGAGAAAGGAAATAGACGTAATTTGACTGCATCAGGATCAACATCTTCTATACGCATCATATCACATATTTCAGTGAAAGTATTTAAGTGCATACTTGCGTCTTCAACAGTAGAGCCTCCAAATTGATTATGTTGAACCAACCTTAAATAATGGGGCTTAATTTCATAGTCATCAGCAGCAATTGTTGGCTGTGTAACCGGAGTACGTATGTTGGGAGTAGCAAACTCCCCAAGCTTCTTTTCAGCCATATTTCCTATGTTTTCGGGTTTTCTTAATCAAAGAATTATAATAGTGAAAATAAGAATTTAAAGGCGAACTAATTTTTTTGGTTTATCAAATAAAAAATGAAAGCAAACTAACAAAATTAAAAACAAGAATTAAAACTAGCAAGCTTCCTAATAACCTCACCAGGGTAGCTATTGCTTCCCTGGCAACAGCGCTAGAAAAAGGGTTGATACCTTCGATCCGGATTACAGATGTAGTGTAGCTTCTTTTTCCCTAGTAGACCTAGGTTATCGAATCCTCAAAAAGCGAATGCGTAGTGAAGTTACTTTAACAGGCCTCCAAGAGTTTTAGAATTCCTTTTGTGTTTTTACCGGACCAATAGCTTGCATCTTTTTGTTGTTGTTGATGATGGAGAGAGAGGGCCTAGGGCATTTGGTTTCACCTGTAGCTATGCAATATATCCAATGGGAATAAAAGATAGAAATAAAGTACGCATGTACTTGTTAGAGCAAGATAAATTATATGTGGGCAGTGCATCCATAATTGCTATTGCCTCCGCAACCGCTTATAGCAATAACCTACTAGTCTCATCTATAGAAGAAAGAGAACTAATGATATGCATAGTGATGTCACCGTTAATCCCAAGTAAATCCCTCACATACAGCCGTACTACCCTTCTGTCACTAGGGTTCCCATCCTGCAGATCAATCATTACTCATACTCCCTATACCCGGATCAACCCTTGGGGTATTGGGTACCTGACAAGTCCTTGGATTGAGGTAAGAGAGGATACAATAATCATCATGTCATACAAACTAATATGATCCCATCTATGATAAATAACATGAAAAATTGCTACATGGCTAGGCCAAAGCCCTTAGCCGAAGGAGAATTACTCACACATAGAGATGAGATCAACAATCACAAACATTGTAATAAAAATCATAAGATTGATAGAAATAGTCTTACAATGTCGCCAATCGGAGAAGGGATCTACTATTACAAGTGGTGGAATATAGCTATGGAGATGGAGAAGCGTTTTGAGATCTGGAGGTGGCTGGAGATCTGTGGTAGAGACTTTTTGGTGAGGTCTAGCTTGTTTTGTCATCGCCCGAGGTTTCTTTATATAGGGGTCCCTTCATGATAGTTGTTCTGTTTGACCTAACGGTGGCGGCGCCAACTATACGACTGGAGTTACACGGCCAGAATTTTTGCTCCAATCGTATAGTTGGTCGGTAAAGCGTCTGCCTCCGTCTTACGGCTCCTGGTTTCTTCTGGTTGTTGGTAATCTTGTATTGTTGACTTTAATGTACTTATTACCTCCTTTAAACGACATTATCTCCGTAGGAAAAAGATAAAAGAAAGGATTGCATACCCCTATAAATATTAGCTTTGTGGCAACATTTAGAGAGATAATTCATCAAAATTATGAACAATATCCAGTTTAAATGTGGACATAGATGGTTATATTTAAGAGCCATCACCTACTTCATAATGATGGACTTTCTTGGTGGTCCACACTAATGGGAGAATGGTACGGTTGGTATTAATTAGGGATCATCTTATTTAATGCTACCGTTGTGTATCTAATGCTAGCAAACAATAAGATACACACAAAGAATTAATATCATATGCAATTTATATGTGACTAGACTTCTCTCTGTGCCCTTGGGGCGTGGCCGGTAAGTAGAAGTCTTAACGATATGATGATGCTACATCTAAGTGCAAGAGGAAAGACGGAACCACACCCAAACATGGAAAGCATCAAGTTCTAATCAAAATAGCGATGACAAACACATTGATAAGAAAAGAGGGCATGGCTAGCAATGCCTAACACTACGATCACTACAAGAAATGTTTCCTTCCGCAACGACTTGGCCTGACGGTCATCGTAGAAGGCGCGTCTTCCGTCACAAATTTCTCGACTTGACTGTGGCCGATGGAAAACTTTTTTGTTCGGTTTTGCAACCCTCTACTACGACGGAACCGCTAATAACGTGGAGGAAGATCGGTCAGCGCGTGGCAGAAGCAAGATTTTCGTTTCCTCGCGCGATGTTGACTCGCTGAAGTCTTTTGAGGCGTGTGGGTCCTGGATGTCAGTGTCTCTAGCGGACCATACTTTTGGTCACGCCTCCCTAATTTGAACTCGATAACGTTGCTCCATGCGTCTACCGTTTAGTCAGGCTCTTGGGACCCACATGTCAGCCTCTCATTAGAAGAATTGTATGTATAATGGAATTTTTTTTCCTTAGCTCGTGCTACCCTCTTCAGAACTTGATAGTGTTGCTCTATGCATCTGCCGTTTAATCAAGCTGCTCGGGCCCACATGTCATCCTCTCATTAGAAGAAATGTGTGTATGATGAAATTTTTTCCTTGGCTATTACCTCCCTGAGTTCAACTCGATAACATTGCTCAATATATCTGATGTTTAGTCACGCTGCTAGGTCCCCCATGTCAGCCTCACATTAGAAGAATCGTGTGTATGATGGAATTTTTGTCTTCACTCGCGCTACCCTGTTCTGAACTTGATAGCGCTGCTCGATGCATCTACCGTTTAATCAAACTCCTGGACACCACATGTCCTCCTCTCATTAGAGGAAACGTGTGTGTGATAGAATTTATTCCCTCGGTCGGGCCTTCGTGTTCCGAACTTGATAGCGTTGCTCGCTGCATCCACCGTTTAATCACCCTACTAGGCCCACATGTCATCCACTCATTAGAAGAAACGTGCGTATGATGGAATTTTGCCCTCGGTCGCGCCTCGGTGTTCTGAACTTGATAGTATTGCTCGATGCATCAGCCGTTTTTCAGGCTGCTGGGCCTCCCATTTGAGCCTCTCATTAGAAGAAACGTGTGCATGCTGGACTTTTTTCTCGCTCGTGCCTCCCTGTTTTAAACTTGGCAACGTTGTTCAATGCAACACATGTATAAGGCCGCGCTACTGGGTCCCACATGTCGGTCTCTCTATAAATCAAACTTGCGTATGATAGATTTTTTTTGGCCACGTCTGCTGTTTTGACCTTGGCAATGTTGCTCGATACGGCAGTCGTGTATGGCCTTGCTGCTGGGGCACCCATGTAAGCCTCTCTGGTATGTTCTGGCTTGTGGGTCCCCGATGCAGCCTTATCTGTTCTGACGGGTGGGTCCTTGATGCCAACCTCCTCTACAAGTATTTAACTTTTTTTTCAAAACCGACCATTAAACTCGAGGGATGTTGTAGACTGGTGGGTCCCTGATGTCATCCTGTCCGTAATGCGATATTGCTAGAAGAAAAAAAATGTATACCCAATATATATATGTAACCCCAAGATATATATGTGCACACAGGGGATTCAAACTCAAGACATTTGAATTAAATAGACGTAAACTGAGTGTGTTACAACTACACCGAAGATATCTATACAAAACATATCATTAAACGTTTATTAGTACTACAACTTATGTTTTAGTCTTTTTATAAATATTTTGTGTTCATGTTTATCTCTTTTAAAATATAAAATGACAGCGCTCCTTGCATCTCAATTTATAAAATGCAACATAATAGAGTAATTTTTTAGAAACATGGGAAGGTGGAGGTTTTTTTGAAGGGGTTGGGGGCAATGCCCAAAAGTCCTAACTAAAAATATTTTGAGCTATACTCCATGGGCTCCTTTTAAAATTTCACTATGCTGTGCTCAACAGTCTCCTTACCCTGAAAAGGCCGAAATATAATGTTCTGGATGTGCTCCACGGCCTCCTTTCTCAAATTTCTGTGGGACACTACAGCTGGGGGTCCGGGATGTCATCCTGTCTGTAATGCGATATTCCTAGAAGAAAAATGTAAACCCAAGATATATATATGTGCACACATGGGATTCGAACTCAAGACCTTTGAATTAAATAGACGTACTTACAACTACACCAATGATATATATAGAAAATATATCATTAAACATTTATTAGTACTATATGTTATGTATTAGTCTTTTTATAAATATTTTGTATCCACGTTTTTATCTTTTAAAATATAAACGGCAGCGCTCCTAGCATCTCAATTTATAAAATGCCACATAATAGAGTAGTTTCTTAAAAACATGGGAAGGAAGAGTTTTTTTTTGAAGGGTGGGGGGCAATACCCAAAAGGCCTACTTAAAAATACTTTGGGCTATACTCCATAGCATATGCTCCATGGGCTCCTTTCTCAAATTTCACAGTGTTGTGCTCAGCAGTCCTCTGGGTTGTGCTCGATGACGTCCTTTCTCAAATTTCAGTGGCTTGTGGTCAACACTTCCCTTAACCCAAAAAGGCCGAATTAAAATGTTCTCGGCTAAAGAGGGGCGGAATGGGCTAGATTTCTTCTCCTCGTTAATGAAAATTGCATTGTGATGTGGCTCGGTCGGATTCAAAACAAAGACCTCACAAAGGGAGGTGGAAAAAGCGATAATTATTTTGACAGATATTCATGCAAAAAGTCAAAAGAATCATGTACACGTCCTCCGCCCGTGCTAAAACTGGACTGATACCCTATGACTTCACTTGGTGAAATTACAATGTATGTTTACCCCTCTCATATCTGTCCAAAACACACATCCAATAGTTCCAATGGCAGAAAGACAAAACCTCTAGTGCAAATAGCCAGTTAGCAACGACAAAACTTTTGACAGATTTTGTACTAGCATTTAAAAGATTCAGAAGTACAGAATAAAATAGAAAAATATCGACCGATTCCTAATTCGTAATCAGCCGCACTTTACAGATTCAGTAGTATTTTAAAGTGGTCAATTTAGCAATATAGACACTAAAATACAATAGCAATACAGAGATAATCAGTTCTTCTTTCAGCTCTAAAAACCTTGGTGCATGATGAGTTTACCCCTTTTCTTCATACACACTGCATCATTGGAGAACGCAAAGTTGACGATCAAGTCTGCATTTGTGGGCATACCTCGTTCTAACATCAATTCCTGTGTAACCAACATATATGCAACCCATAATGCCCAAGCCTCATCTAGATTGTGGCAAGGCCATGTTTCAAAACAAAATCAAGACCGACCATCTACTGCCTTTGATCTAAACAAGTACCAGCTCTACGATTACTTTAGTAAAAGCAATGACAGAAAATTTGACAGATTCAGTAGCATTTGGAAGATTTGGCAGTACAGAATAAGAGTAGAAAAGTATCTTATAGGTTTCCAGTTCACATTCAACAGCACTTGACAGATTTAGTAGCAATTTAAAGTGGTCGATTCAATGGTGGCAGAAAATGACTAAAAGAATTGACAGATTCGGCAATGCTGATATTGAGATTCAATGGATGTACAACAATGCGGCAAGGCCAAGTTTCAAAAGTAAAGCGAGACCATGCATATTCTTCACTCGATCTAAACAAGTCCTAATACATAGGTATTATTAGAAAATATATTAGTAGTAGCTGAACTTCATACAAAATACTTAGTAGAAGTGTAGAACTAGAAGTTTACACTAAGCTAGGAATGACTACATGTCCCATCATACATACTCGAAGAAAAGAGAATGCTTTAGCGTGTCAAAATGCTGGCCGAGCTACGCGCTTGATTTCCTGCCTAAGATGCGTCTCTCGTTTCATTGTCATCTGCCGGCCTCTAGGTCAGCAGCATACATGTAAAATTCATACGACAAACTGGGAAATTCGGGATCCTTAATTTCGGAAATTCCAATTATGAAGGGAATCTGCCACCAACATAAACTAACTAATTAGTACAAAATTACATACAATCACAGTAGGATCATCACAAGAGGATTAAGATGTGATATCGAACCGGTGAATCTTGTCCGACGACAGGTTCAATAGTATGCCAGTAAAGCCGTGGCTTTGACAGAAAAGGCGTGAGCACTTCTTGCATGACATTGGCTGGCGATGGCCTAATCATTGTCTCAGATGACCTCGTTACTACAACCTAATTGAAACTAGTGAATGAGACCAACAACCAAAACCTCACCTCGTACCACAGCGATTCGCACGCTGCCGACTTGACCGGCCTGACGGACAGGCGCAAATCCGTGCTATGCCCGTAAATTTGGTCGACAAACAACTTGCCCTCCTTCCCGATGCATATGACCTCAGCTCTCGGCGAGCCTGGTGCATGAACCGGCATAGATGGGTCCCATTTTTTGGTGTTGTATATGGGCACCGTCATCGAGTAGGCAGATATGAGGTGCTCGGCGATACTTTCTTGATGATGGTGAACTCACATCCTGGCTCCATGCAGACACACCGGCGGTAGTTGCACACGATCTTATGGTCGTAGGCGTCCTTGTAGGAGACCAAAGTCTAGCAGATGTCATTGGGGCATCTAGTACCTTTTCTGCTAGCGACTTGGCGGCATAGCTCCTTAGCGCATGCAGCCATCCATACAGCGCTGGTAGTGTCCAGGCGCATAGCTATTTCATTGAATACGTCGTCACCGACCTTTTTCAAGACGTCGTTCAACCGGTTGTGCCTCGAATCCACAGTCATCACATCCTGATGGATTGGGGGCAAGGATGGATCTATGTATGACTATTGGGATTATTTGGAGGAGAGGGGTGGCAGCCTGGAAGGATCGATGCTGCAGGTGAGATGGTGAGAAAAATGTGTGAAGTGCGCGCTCGAGAAGATCCAAATGCGGACTCGCGGAGTTGGGGATGGCTCTTTGAAGGAGGGGGTTTTGCCGTGCTCCTTCGACTGTCTTCTGTTGGGCATACTACATCGAGGACGCCGACTAGAGTTATGGAGTAGGGAGTACTATAGCTAATCTAGACTGGCACACTGCCATGGAGTGTTCTCTCATCACATCTCAGTTATTAGAACTAAGAGATGATTTATTTACTGCTTCCATTTTTATACTACTCCCTCTAGTTCGTATTCTAATGGACTCAATTTTGTCTAGATTCACATCAGTTAGACATAGTAGTTGTAAGTTCTTCATACCAAAATACCAAGATGCTGAACCTCATATGAATTTTCTAGAAAGTTACCCCTTTGCAAAGTTTGGCAAGACTGCTAAATTGTTTGAAACTTCTAGAAAGGCAAGAACCCACAGCCTAAATTTCATCATGCTTGGTGAAATAACGACAAGTTCCTATTTCATATTCAGTAGAATTTCAATGTGACCGATTCAGCAATACAGACTCTGAAATTCAAGAGCAGAATGGCGAGAATCAATTCTTGTTTCAGCACTAAAAACCTTGGCGTGGGATCAGTCGCTTTTCTATGAACACACTCGATCATTGGAGCAAGCAAAATTGACGATCAAGCCTGCTTTTCTATGCATACCTTCTACTCACATCAATGATTGTGTGACCCACATATGCAACCCAAAATGCCCCAAGCCTCATCTAGACTGTGACAAGGCCATGTTCCAAAAAACAATAAGACTATCTATTGCCCTTGATCTAAACAAGTACTAGTATGTCAGTATTAGCTCTACAAAATACTTAAGTATTGTAATAAAAATGACAAAACATTTGATAGATTCACTAGCATTTGAAAGATTCGGCGGCACTGAATAAAACAGAAAAATATCAATAGATTCTAAATACATAATCAACAACACTTGATAGATTCAACAATATTTCAAAGTGACTGATTTAGCAGTACAAATAATGACCAAAAGAATTGACAGATTTAAAATGCAGACACTGAAATTGAATAGATGTAGCAATGCCATCATTTAGAAGGAAAGAGAGACCATATTCAGACCATGTTCCAAAAGAAGAGCAAGACCATCTAATGGTCTTGATCTAAACAAGTACCAACACATCACCATTAGTTCTAATAATTACTTTAGTAATAGCAACAATAGAACATTTGACAGATTCACTAGCATTGAAAGATTTATCAGTATTGAATAAGACAGAAAAATATCAACAGATTCTCAGTTCATAATAAGTGGCACTTGACAGATTTAGCACCATTTCAAAGTGACCAATTTACCAGTACAGATAATGACAAGAGGATTTGACAGATTCAGCAATGCAACCATTGAAATTCGGTAGATGTAGCAAGGCATGATTCAAAAGGAAAGAGAGACCCTATTCTGCACTCGATCTGTCGGTCTGAACAAGTATCAGTACATAGGTATTACTCCTACTACAAAATAGATTAGTAGTAGCAAAACTCCATACAAAATACTCATAACTATCTCAAGCTAGGAACGACATGTCCCAAATAGATAATAAAAATCCTATCGAGGAGTACATGTGTTCAAGTTAGGATCATCACAAGAATATTAAGAAATGTTATTCTCTAGAGAATCCTATCGATATGAAGCTTTTATTCCATGATGAAATCTGATGGTCAATTCTGACGACGAGCGACTAGATTAGACTGACAAACCGACAAAGAGCAAGTGGCTTTAGGCTTCGCATAGAATACCTTATCACACAAGCCAATCGGATGTGCAGAGCTCAACTTCACCTTGTACTATGGTGACAAGCGTGCCGCCGGCCTAACGCACATGACGGATATCAAAATGACTTCGTCGCCACCCGTCAAATAGCACGCAGAACATTGTGCCATCGTCCCTGGTTACCCCGATATCTACATTCTGCAAGCCCGGTGTCGGCACCAGCTTAGAGATGTACCTGCCTTTCCTACCATAGTGGAAAATGTGCAACCTCATGGAGTGGGCTTCTATGAGGTGGGAGTGGATGACAAACGGCATTGCGGTGAACTCGCAGCCAGGCACCACGCAGTTCCACAGGACTACAGCAGCGAGCATTGAACATGAAGACATATTTGGCTGGACAGCCCATACCACTTGGGTCTATCACCAACATAAAGTAATTAATTAGTATGATATTACATATATTCATATTAGGATCATCACAAGAAGATCTATATGTGTTGACTCACTCTTGGTTGATATACTTGTAATCCAGGAGAATTCTGACGACATTTTGAGAAGCTCGCAGGTAACGTCGCGGTTTCAACAGGTATGACATGAGCCTTTTCAGCGTGACTTCAGCCGACAAAGGCATGCTCATTAGCTCAGATGTCGCTGCCATTTCAACCGAATGGAGCTTATCCCATGACGGCAACGACCATAACATCACCTTGTACCGCGGCGATTCACACGCCGCCGGCCTGACATACCTGACGGATTGGAAGTTGTCCGTGGTGTACCCTTCAACTAGGGTGGCAAACTCCGTGCCCTCTTTCCCGATGCCGATGATCTCTAGTGCAGGCACCGGGTCAGTCGGGTACTAGTGCTTGTTGAAGTAGGTCACTTCGGGCAAATACATCTTGTGGGCAAGTTTCAAGTGGTCAAAGAGCTCGTGCACAGTCAATGGATGGGTGATGATCTCGTATCCTCGCTCCGTGCAGGCTGTGCACGGGGCATAGTAGCACTGGATCTTGTGCTCGTAGACGTCATTGTAGGAGACCAATGAACAATAGCGGTCATTAGGATATCTACTACCTTTTCCATCGGCGACCTGGCGGTACAGCTCATTGGAGCATGCGGCTAGCCTAACAGTGCTGGTAGTGTCCTGACGCATAGTGATTTTGTTGAAGACGTCATCACCGACCTTGCTCCAGCTGCAGTGTCATGGGTTGAACCTCGAATCTGCCATCATGTCTGGACAGATTGGGGGCGAGGGTGAATCTATGAAGAGTTGTTGGTGGTTTTTGGAGGTGAGGGCCGGTGGCCTGGAGGGAGTGATGCAGCGGGCAAGATGGCGAGTAAAATGTGTGAAACATGCGCCGAGATGTGTCCAGGTGGCGTCGGCGAGTGGGGATAAACTAAACGGAGATGGAGAAGATGGGATGGCTCATTGAAAGAGGTTTTTTCATTTATTCTGTTGTAGGAAGGGGCTGTATCAAGGATGCCGGCTAGCATGAATGTGTGATAGACTAACGCGCCCCTGTGCAATTAAACATGTCACGTCCTAGCCCAGTATAGTCTCGTCACGTCAGTTTGACCAGATATATTGTTTAGTATTTACAACTTCTATTTTCATACTAGTATAAGGGCATCACCTATCTATATTGTAGAATTTGTCTATAAGCAGGGAAATTTTACAAAAAAGCTTTTTGATAGTTTTCGATGTACTGAAATCCTGGTTAGCTTCAAAAAATTTTGGAAAATTTTAAGACGAATCTATCTATCGTGCTTACCTGTTGTTAAAATTTTACACGGTCGGTGGGAGTACAGTTTACATCGAAGACCTCAAAAAAGAGAAAAATTACATAAAGGTCCATAAATTTAGCACAAAGGATCCTAAAGTTAAGCAAGGAAAAGTAGTTGGGTTCTTATCAAGCGAACAGCTCATCCATACCCTTTGTACTACTGTATTTGCTTCACACACACACAAAACGCTCTTCACACTTCCGAACCAGCGTGATGAGGGTGTGCTTGGTGCTTCCTCTTTGCAGGGTGTGAAATGGAACGACAAGGCAGGTCGACACATGTGGGCAGCGCCACGTTGTGGACGAGGGAGAGATCAGCAGGCCAGGGTTGGATGGTGATGAGGCAGTGAAGGAGAGAGAAAATACAATTTGTTTTGCATGCATATATATAGTAAAGTTCCCGAAATTTTGACAAGAGGTTCAAATTTTTGCTAAGATTCTACATCTTGACAACTTAACAAAATTAGGTCAAACTTGAGCTACAAGTAAGCATGATAGATAGCGCTTCGATTAATTGTCTTTTTGAAGGTAGATGGGTGCATCTTCTTTTAGTAAATGATGTCATCGGTGTGAATTTCCAACTATCAGGAAAGAACATTTTCAATTTTCCATGTTTTTTGAATTTTATAAATTCCTAGCTACTCTGCAGATTTGAATGAGACTATGTGTGAATTTATCAAAATTAGGTCAAATTTGAACTACAAGTAAATTCTAGGTTGCTTTGGAAATTTTATGAAAAAGCTTTTTGGTGGTTTTCGATGTACTGAATTCCTGGTTAGAGCTTCAAAAGTTTTTTGGAAAATTTTAAGAGGAATCTATCTATCGTGCTTACTTGTAGTTAAAATTTGACACGGTCTGTGGGAGTACGGTTTACATCGAAGACCTCAAAAAGAGAAAATTACATATAAAGGTCCATAAATTTAGCACAAAGGGCCCTAAAGTTAAGCAAGGAAAAGCAGTCGGGTCCCTCTCAAGCGAGCAACTGAGCCATACCATTTGTACTACTTTACTTGCTTCACACATAAAAAAACGTTCCTCCCACTTTCGAACCAGCGTGCTAGGGGTGTGCTTGGTGCTTCCTCTTTGCATGGTGTGAAATGGAACGACAAGGAAGGTCGACGCACGTGGGCAGCGCCACGTTGTGGACGAGGGAGAGATTAGCTGGTCGAGGTGTGTGTGTATGGTGATGAGGCAGTGTGAAGGGGACAGAAAACACAATTTCTTTTATGTGCATATATATAGTAAAGGTCCTGAATTTTGACAACATGTTCAACTTCTTGCTAAGACTCTGCATCTTGACAACTTAACAAAATTAGGCCAAACTTGAGCTACAAGTAAGCACGATAGATAGCTCTTAGATTAATTATCTTTTCGAAGGTAGATGGGTGCATCTTCTTTTAGTAAACAATGTCGTCGGTGTGAGTTTCCAACTATCAAGAAAGAACATTCTGGATTTTCCCATGTTTTGTGAATTTTATAAATTCCTAGCTAACTCTGCGATTTGAATGAGACTATGTGCCAATTATCGAAATTAGTTCAAATTTGAACTACAAGTAAATTGTAGGTTGCTTTGGAAGTTTTACGAAAAAGCTTTTTGGTGGTTTTCAATGTACTGAATTCCTGGTTAGAGCTTCAAAAGTTTTTTGGAAAATTTTAAGAGGAATCTATCTATCGCTCTTACTTGTAGTTAAAATTTCACACGGTCTGTGGGAGTACGGTTTACATCGAAGACCTCAAAAAGAGAAAATTACATATAGAGGTCTATAAATTTAGCACAAAGGGCCCTAAAGTTAAGCAAGGAAAAGCAGTTGGGTCCCTCTCAAGTGAGCAACTGAGCCATACCATTTGTACTACTTTACTTGTTTCACACACACACAAAAAACGTTCCTCACACTTTCGAACCAGCGTGCTAGGGGTGTGCTTGGTGCTTCCTCTTTGCAGGGTGTGAAATGGAACAATAAGGCAGGTCGACACATGTGGGCAGCGCCATGTTGTGGACAAGGGAGATATCAGCCGGTCGGGGTTTGTGCGGATGGTGATGAGGCAGTGTGAAGGGGAGATAAAACACAATTTGTTTTGCATGCATATATATTGTAAAGGTCCTGAAATTTTGACAACATGTTCAACTTCTTGCTAAGACTCTGCATCTTGACAACTTAATGAAATTAGGTCAAACTTGAGCTACAAGTAAGCGTGATAGATAGATCTTGGATTAATTGTCTTTTCGAAGGTAGATGGGTGCATCTTCTTTTAGTAAATGATGTCGTTGGTGTGAGTTTCCAACTATTAGGAAAGAACATTCTCGATTTTTCCATGTTTTGTGAATATTAAAACTTCCTATCTAACTCTATAGACTTGAATGAGACACTATATGAATTTATCGAAATTAGGTCAAATTTGAACTACAAGTAAATTGTAGGTTGCTTTGGAAGTTTTACCAAAAAGCTTTTTGGTGGTTTTTGATGTACTGAATTCCTGTTAGCTTGAAATTTTTTTTGAAAATTTTAATAGGCATCTATCTATCGCACTTACTTGTAGTTAAAATTTTACACGGTCGGTGGGAGCGAGTACGGTTTTCATTGAATACCTCAAAAAAGAGAAAATTACATAGAGGTCCATAAATTTAGCACAAAGGTGCCCTAAAGTTAAGCAGGGAATAGCAGTCGGGTCCTTCTCAAGCGAGCAATTGAGCCATACCCTTCATACTACTATACTCGCTTTACACACAAAAAACTCTCCTGACACTTTCGAACCAGCGTGCTAGGGGTGTGCCTGGTGCTTCCTCTTCGCAGGGTTTGAAATGGAACGACAAGGCAGGTCGACGCACATGGGCAGCTCTACGTTGTGTACGGGAAGGATAGATCATCTAGTCGGGGTGTGTGTGGATGGTGACGAGGCAGTGAAGGAGAGAGAAAACACAATTTGTTTTGCGTGCATATATAGTAAAGGTCCCAAAATTTTGACAAGAGGTTCAACTTCTTGCTAAGATTCTACATCTTGACAATTTAGCAAAATTAGGTCAAACTTGAGCTACAAGTAAGCGTGATAGATAGCTCTTGGAATAATTATCTTTTCGAAGGTAGATGGGTGCATCTTCTTTTTGTAAACGATGTCGTCGGTGTGAGTTTCCAACTAACGAGGGTTTAACTCATCAATGCCCATTGTTATGGACTTGGGTTTTGGAGAAGGAGGGAGCGCTGGAGACATCTAACGGCTAGCAAACAAGCACACAGGGGACTCAAAGATTTACCCAGGTTCAGGCCTCGTAGAGGTCCCTACTCCTGCTTGTCTTCTCGTGGAATTATCGAAGGAATCGAAGATTACAATGGTGCGCAGATGTAATCTGGCAAGGGTTGTGGAAACTAAGGTTGCGTGTGTCGTTCTCGCCGCCCCCTCTTAGCCTTTATATAGATAGGCTAGGTCTCGGGTAGCGGGTCGAGTCGGTTACAGGTTAGGGTTTTCCCCTATGAACTTTCTACCTTTAGCTTCTTCTTGTTCTTCAAGCAATCGAGAGTCCGTAGGCCACTCGAGTCCTCTGTTGGGCCTTGGTGACTCCGTGGGCTTCCACTATATTCAGGATGTATATACCAAACTCGAGTACCTGTAGGGTATACCCATGTCAGTAGCCCACGAGTGTCTAGTGGAATCGCAGATTCGACTGAGGACTTTTTGAAGCCTATCGAGTGCATGGATGAGTATATTTTTGATTGCTTTGTTTGTGTCATAGGGATTGTTGATGTGTGTGCCTGATTTAACTGATGTATCGGTATCAGTTAACTACCTTAGGGTAAAGCAATGCAATCTACTCAAACTCGAGTCCCCGGACTCGAATCTAGAAAAGTGCTCGTGTAATTCGACTCAAGCCACGGAGGTTTTACAGGAGTCAAATTCCAGTATATGGGTGTGAGCACTCGACGCATCCGTCGAGGCATGTTCATCGTACCTGTAGGCACGGATATATTTTTGGTAGTGCGCAGCAAATGCATTGTCAGGCCTTATTCAGGTCTTATCTTCACGCTGCAAGCGCGGCATCTGAATTTTATCATCGCGGAGACGATTCGGGTGACCCAGGAGACGCAGTCTCTTTGTAGGGAAAATTATGAGGCGGTGTCGCTATAAACTTCGTGTGTGGATGTTATCAACACACAATACTTTGTACAAATAATCATAGGGTGCGCGACCAGCGCTCCCTATGGGAGTAGCCCCCGAGTGCCTGGTTGAGTGGAAGACTCAGGCAGGGACTAAATAACTTTTGCGACTGCTGTCATCTTTTGTTTGCTTGTTTCAGTTGAATTTGTTTCCAGCACTCCCTATGGGAGTAACCCATGTCCATAGTCAAACCGTGTTTTGAGTGGTTGGGTTTGCCTTGATTTTCCATGTTCCTGCAAAACAAGAAGAAAATCATAGGGTGCGCGACCAGCGCTCCCTATGGGAGTAGCCCCCGAGAGCTTGGTGGAGTCGAAGACTCGAGCAACGACTAAAGTAGTCGAAGTCTTCTGCTGCGTAGTTTTGATGACGTCAGTGCTGACTATTTCATGACCTCAGTTGCCCGCGTGAGCGAGTTTGATGGGACATGACGAGCGGTGGGTACCACTCCCTGACTTTGATTTGACTGGGCATGCGTAATCTTTATTTTAACTGCGCCTCCTCGATTTCCGCGCGTAATGGGAGCAGTGGGGGGACAGTTCGCGTTTTCGCCCCTCCACGTGTCTAGCACGATGATTGCCACGCGTCCAATAGGGTTTTTCTGAGCCGTTGGATTGCATCTTCCCGGGCTTAAGTAGTGACGTTGCGACGGTAATTTCTCACCTGCCTTCATTCATCCTTTGCCTCCATCACAATTACCGCTGCTCCTCTGCTTTCTCTGCGCTCTTTTCTTCCGCGACGCTGGACCAGCTCCGCATGTTTACCAGCTACTTCCTTCGATCGCATCGCCGCCGCGCAATGGGGAAGAAAAAAGGAGGTGTTGCGGCTGATTCCGCGGCTACCACTGCTGCGGCGAAGAAGAAGGGCGGCTCTGCCGCTGCGGGCACCAGCACCACAGTCGGTGGGAAGAAGAAGGGCATGGGCACCCGCGTCATGAATGGTGCGTGGCATCCCTCCATCATCAAGTCCTCTGATATTCGTCTTCTTCGCCAAGAAGGAGTGTTGTCCGCCGCAGTCGCCGACGCGTGCGTCCCCGGTGGTGAGATAATTCCTTCTCCTCCCGCTGGTTTTTGAGTGATGTTCTTGGCGTTCATCATTCGCGGCCTCTCGTTGCCCCTGCATCCTTTCTTTAGGGGCCTCCTTTGTTTTTACGGGCTTCAGCTCCATCATCTGTCCCCGAACTCTATCCTCCACATCTCTTGCTTCATCACCCTCTGCAAGTGCTGGCTCAGAATAGAGCCGCACTTTGACCTTTTCAAGCGCCTCTTCAAGTTGAAGCGCCAATCTGCGTGTGGCTCCTTAGTCTATGATGTAGGTGCGGAATTCACGTCGACCCATCCGCCACCTATTTCGACATCAAGCTCACAACGTCCGTCCAAGGGTGGAGGGACAAGTGGTTCTACGTCCGCGATGAGAAGGCTGACGGGGAGCACTTCGGACTCGCACCTTTCGATCCCGCGACGCCGTGCAAGAGGAGGCGCTCCTGGAAAAATGTAGTCATGCCTGGAGAGTCCGCGGAGACAGATGTGTTGTACGAGCGTGTCTGCGACCTCGAGAGTCACATAGGCAAGGAGGAGGGAGGCTGCACCCTCATTCGCACGTGGTTGCGCCGTTGCGTCCAGCCCCTACAGGCCAGAGTTCACCCCATGTTTCAATGGACTGGCACTAACGATGTCACTCGCGTGTCTGCCAATGGCATGTCCGCGAGTGAGGTGGACAAAAGGGTTTGACAGGTCACCAAGTACACCGTCAAGGATGTGCTGCCCAGTGAGCCAGTTGTTCCTCCGCTTGATGATGATAACCCTCCTCCTGAGGTATAGTTCTGCTACGCAGTAGCTTAGTTTGTCAATTGCTTCTCTGTTGTTTCTTATCTTTGTGCTAATTTTGTTGTCTGTATGCAGTATTGGGCGGTGTCACCCTGTATGCCCCCTCTTCCTAAGGGGATTATCCCTCGCGAAGCCTTGGAAGAGGACGAGTCGGAGTTGACCGTCCCATCTGATGTGGAGGAGGAAGCCCCCGAGTCAGGTAGTCCAGATACTCGCAAGCGTTCGCGCAACAAGGATTCTGATGCGTCGTCTCCTTCGACTCCGGAAGGTGCAGGTGTTGGTGCGGAATCGCTGATCCCTGCCATTCCTGTGAGCGTCGTGGCACCATCCTCTCGCAAGAAGATGCGACTGCCCAAGGAGTCCTCGTCAGAGTCGGGGGAGCCCACTTTTGACTTTGACAAGTTTGATTGGTAAGTTTTCTAGTTTGTTTGCTCTTCTCTGATTTGCCCTTTGTGGTTTGTCTCTGGATTTGCCTTTTTTTGATGTTGATTTTGTCTTGCAGTCAAGAGGCGTCGTCATCTTCTAGCGACGTCCAATTTTTGAAAGAATCAGGAGTCGCGACCTCAAGGGCCAAGAAAGAGGTTGAGCTTGCTCCTTCCCCTCCATTGGTGGCCCACTCTGGGCACAACTCCTCCAGCTCTCCTCATGAAGGGGAGCATCGAATGGTTGCCCGGATGACTACACACCAAACGACTTCGGAGTCATTGGAGGATCATGTAAGTGTAGGATTTCTTCTTTTGATGTTGCCGTCGATGGCTTCTGCTGATCTTTGTTGTGTGATAGCTCCTTGTGAAGGAAGCTGCTCACTTGGCGGAGCAAGTGCTTGCGATGATGGGCTGCCAGCATGCAATGCTGGAGACGCGTCATCGCGTTGTTGAAAGTAAGTGTTCTTCACTTCTCTCTTTTCTGCGCCATTTTTTTGTAGTCGACTGGTAGTCTATCCCTTTTTGTCTTTGTAGCTGAGCATAATGCCCTTTTGCACGATGCCGCCACCATGGAGAAGACACTCGCCGCGGCTATGAAGGGTCGTGATGAGGCAATCGCGGCGCATGATGAGGCGTAGAGGCGTGAAGAGGATATGTGGGCCTCCATCGCGGCTAGGGAGAAGTTGTTCGCAGAACAGCTTTTCTCGATTGCCAAAGCGCTCTCAGGTACTATGTTTGGGTATCATTATCTTTCTCTGTTCGATTTTTCCATCGGCGCTGATGTTTGCGTCCATGTGTGGGTTTGTGTACAGATGCTAGCGGTTTGAGCTTCGACCCTCAGGCCCTCCGCCGTGACGACGCTTTGGCGGGTGCGCTTTCAGCAGTCGAGGACCACAGCGCCGCCATTCAGGATACGCTTTCCAAAGCCAAGGGCGTGCTCAGTCGCCTCCGGGAGGAGTTGATGCCCAAGGCTGAGCTAATCGAGAACATGGACGAGCTGGTGGAGTCTCTCGCCGGGGGTGTTCCTTCAAGCTTCAAGAACTCACTCTGTGCGGCTGGCGCGTCCATGTCACTTGCTATGGTGCAGGCCCACGGAGTCGAGGTTGATCCTGCAGCAGTTTCGAAGGCGATGCCCGTTAGCACAGACGGCCAGCAGGTAGTCTTTGCTCCCTTCGCGACTGCCTGTGGCAAATATGGGCCACAACTGATTAACACGGTTGTGAAGTACTGTGAGGAGCTGTAGCGAGCCAAGAAGGCAGCAAAGGCTGCGGCATCAGGGGCTAGCGGAAAGTCAGTGGCATCTGACACTGCCACGGACTCGATGAGGCCCCCGAAGCCGTCAAAGTCGAAGAAGCCAATCGCTCCTCAGTAGCTTTGTAATAGTTAATTAGTTTATGTCCTTTGTCAAGAACATGCCTGTTGGCGAGTGTATCTGTTGATACTTTTGCTAGTCTTGAATGCACTTGAATCTTTTGTCTTTGTGTCGATTTGATCGTCTTATTTGCTTCTATCTTGGCTTGTGGTAGGGTACATCAAGTGATCCTTTAAGGGAACCTCAGGACTCGCCTCCCCTTGATGATACTTTGGCACCGCCACGCTCCAGGGTAGATGAGCTGTCACTGCTTTCGCGATTACGCGACCGCGTGAAGCAGCTGGAGCGTGAATTGCCCATGCTCCACGGTAACGCGGATGTATGGAAGTCAAAGGCTGAGAAAACTGCCGCTCGAGAGCAGTATCTGCTGGGAGAGATGACACAGCTTGGCGACCAATTTAAGTGTTAGTTTGCTTACTCTTATCTTTTCCTTTGTAGTCACTCGCAGTGATGTGATGTCCTTATGCTTCCGTTGTTGCTTTGAATAGTTGTGAGCGCGCACAATCCGTAGGATGAGAAGGATAGGATTGCCATTCGCATGCATGATCTGACCCAGGAGCAACTTCAGGAGAGTGGGTACTTCTGGGTGGATCATGATCGTGCGATTGCGCTGGTGACCCTGCAGGATCGTGCGTCGCGAGTGCTGTAGTTTCTGAAGAAGTCGCAGTCATGTTTGAAGAACATTTATCAGACGATGTTTCCGTTGGATGTTGCTCCCTCAAGCCTGCTGGCCCTTCTTGCCAAGTTCCAAGACTTGACTGCGGTTCGTGAGTGCGTAAGGCAACAGTTGGTGGCTGGTGCCAAGGCTTCTTTATCTCTGGTGCGACTACATAGGCCTGACCTAGATGTTGCGGCTGGGCCACCTGCACCACCATCAGGTTCTGCCTGGAATATGGTGCCGCACTACCAGGCAGTGGATCGCCCAGCGGAGGAGATCGTCGATTTCATCGAGGAGCAGACCAACATTCTTTTGTTGTGGTAGTATCTTAGTTTGTATCCTGCACATAAGTGTACCAGTGTTGTAAAGTTCGTATAGATGGTGTATAACTGACTATCGATTATGTATAAAGAGCTTGTTAGCATGTAAGTGTGTTGCACTATGCGATTCCTTTTCATTAGCCTGGCCATGCTCTTATCTCAGTCCATTGTCAACCTGTCAGGTGCGTTGCAGCTGGATTGATGTTGTGTCAAGGGTTTCGATTGATGTGCCCGCTACTCAGGATGTATATAGGGTGGCGCAGCCCCCGAGTTGATAAATTATGGAGAAATAAAGGAGAACACAGAGTTTTGGGGCACTTAGCTTTATTTATTCGAAGGACAGTACGAAGTACAATGTGTGGCTAAGTAGCCTTGGTTGAGTGCCTTATTTGTGATCTAAAAGTAAAAACGACTAAGGGTAGAAGCATCGCAGCTATGCAACGTTCCAGGGGTTGGAGTATGCGACTCCTGTCTTTAAAATCTTCAAGGCGATAGGTGCCACCTGGGATTACTTCTGTAATCACGTATGGTCCTTCCCAGGGGGACACGAGCTTGAGATGCCCCTGCTACTTCAGTCGCAGGACCAGGTCGCCTTTGATGAAGGATCTGGGGCGTAGCCTCCTACTATGGTAGTTGCGCAGGTTCTGCTGGTAGATCGTTGATCTTTCCACGGCGATTTCTCTTGCCTCGTCAAGGAGGTCGACGGAGTCTTCGAGTGCGAGGGATGACTCTTGTTCGGTGTAAGCGACCACGCGTGGCGCCTTGTACCATACCTCGGTGGGTAGTACTGCCTCGGCCCCGTGCACCATAAAGAATGGTGTGTAGCCCGTAGCACTGTTTGGAGTTGTGCGTAGGCTCTAGAGTACTGATTGCAGTTCGTCTGGCCAGCAACCCGCGGCTTGTTCGAGTGGCCGGAGGAGTCGCTTCTTGATGCCGCCGCAGACGAGCCCATTCGCCTTTTTCACCTGACCGTTGGTCCGTGGAAGTTCTACCGAGGCGTAGCTAATGTTGATCCCCAGATTCTCACAGAATTCTTGGAACTCCTTGGATGTAAAGTTCGTCCCATTGTCGGTGATGATGTTGTGTGGTACTCTGAAGCGGTAGACGATGGACTCGAAGAACTTGACTGCGCTGTGCCATGAGTGGTTGGTCACTGCCATGGCCTACATCCACTTGGTGAATTTGTCGACTACGACCAAGAGGTAGACGTAGCATCCTCGTGAGGACCTTGGAAGTTTGCCAACCATGTCGAGTCCCCATTGCACGAAGGGCCAGGCCAATGGAATTGGCCATAGCTCTGCGCCAGGTGCGTGCGGCTTGTCCGCGAATCGCAGGAAAGCATTGCATTTTTGGACGATGTCCTTGGCATCGCGCATGGCTGTAGGCCAGTAGAATCCAGCTCGTAGAGCTTTGGCAACGAGGGCGCGACTGCCGGCGTGGTGCCCGCAGGTCCCCTCATGGATGTCAAGGAGAACAGCTCTTCCGATGGCCGTGGAGACGCATCTTTGGAGTACTCCTGTGATGCTGCGTTTATACAGTTCGCCGTTGATAACAGCGAATGCCTTGGATCGCCGCGCGATGTGCCATGTATCAGTCGGATCGTCCGGTAGCCTTTTGCTGAGGAGGTATGTGATGTACGGTTGCGTCCAGGATTGCTCAATCATCATGACCCTCATTGGTCCCTAGAAACCTGTTTCCAGCTCCAAGTCATCGAGTGCCATTGGCTCATTGGGCGGTGTAGCCCCCGAATCCGTTGATGCGCTTGTTTTCTTCTCTACGGCCTTTGGCTTGATGGAGCATTCGCAGATGCGCTCGAGAAATACCCCAGGTGGTATTGGGCGTAGGTAGAGCCTATGTTGGCGAGTACGTCCGCCTCTTCATTGCTTTCACGACCTACGTGTCGCAGCTCGCAACCGTCGAAGTCTCCTTCGAGTGTGTCGTAGAGGTTGCGGTACGCGATCATGTTGTCGTTCAGTGCGTCGCACTCATGCATTGTTTGGTTGACGACCAACTTGGAGTCGTCGTATATAATGAGCCTCTTGGCACCGCAGGCTTTTGCCATCCTCATCCCGTGCAGCAGGGCCTCGTATTCAGCTTCGTTGTTGGAGGCGGTGAACTACATTCACAAGATGTACTTCAGCTTGTCCCCTTGAGGTGGTGTCAGTATGACACCTGCACCTGCTCCATCCTTCTGCTTGGATCCATCGAAGTGCATTGTCCAGAGGTAGGACATATCTGGTTTGTCAGGGAGCTGGTTCTCCATCCAGTGCACGAGGAAGTCAGGGAGAACTTGCGACTTGATTGCATCGCGCTTTTCGTATGTAATGTCTCATGGAGACAATTCAATTCCCCAAAGCGCGACTCGTCCCATGGCGGCGGGGTTATTGAGGATATGCCCCAGCGGGGCGTCATTAACCACCACGATTGGGTGTTCCTGGAAGTAGTGGCGCAGTCGCCGAGCGGTCATGAAGACGCCGTACGCCAGCTTCTGGTAGTGTGGGTACCGCTGTTTTGTTGGCGTGAGGACCTCGCTGAGGTAGTAGACTGGGCGTTATACCCCGTGGACCTTGTTTTCCTCGGCTCGCTCGACGACGAGCACTGTGCTGACAACTTGGTTGGTGGCAGAGATATACAGCAGTAGTGGTTCCCTTTCTCGTGGGGTCACCAATACTGGCGAAGTGGATAGCAGGCGCTTGAGGTCTTCGAATGCTTCTTGCGCTTCATTGGTCCACTCAAACTTTTTGTTGGGAATATTCCCTAGAGGAAATCATGTATGATGATATTCCTGCATATTCATAAGGTTATGGTCCATGTATGAACTGTTGATATGTATCATCGAATATGTGATTTGATTGTGGAACTACATATTCATGTTGTTCATACTAATTGTCCTTGGTCATTGAGGTTGTGCCGGACACACAACTTGGACCAATGTGAAAGTCGGCAGATGACTAGGTTCCACTTGTCATGGGCATGGAGATTCTATTCCGACTTACACGTATTCGGCTAAAGAGTTTAGCGAGTCGGACTGACCCATATTGAGATGCAACGAACAAGTCGTCATTTGCATGTCTCAATCAATGTAATCCTTAGACCTGAGGTTATTGCACAATCCGAGTTGAGGATCTCCGACTTAGGTTCTGCCAAACGTTGTTCCATCATTGGGCAGTTAGAAAGGCGGAGTTCGGCTCGACTGAGAATCAAGCTGCGTGGTGTGAATAACCAAGACGGGATTTTGCCCCTCCATCTGGAGAGATATTCTCTGGGCCCTCTCGAAAGATATGATTCGGAAAGCATGGCCATGCGCGTCACGGTTAAGTGTTAACTAAGGCAGCCGACTAAGAGTTAGTCGGATGAATAACTTATCTCGGATCGAGAAAGAGAGTCTGACTATTTAAGGGATGACGATCATTCACCTATAGTCCGACAAGGTATATCGTGAGGCAAAAGGGACTCAGACGAAAGTCGCATTGGAAGGTATGTCGTCATGACTTATTGGTACTTGGGAGTTGGCACGTTCTGCTAGGAGCTACTACCAACTGATCGATCACGAGTGAGACTCGGAATCGTGTCCGGGTTACCATGAGCCTGTCAGGTCACACACTTAAGAGCGGGAGCAAGTTTGGGTTAGACCCAAACAGGAAACCTATTTGGGTTGGACCCAAATAGAGACATGGACTTAGTCAGCAAGTGAGACTTGAAGTGGCTAATATAGGCCATTTTAGTGAATGGGCCACAAGTGAGTGGAGCCCACTTTCACTCCCTATATAAGTTGGGGCACAAGTGCTTAGAGGATAAGGTTAGGTCACTCCATGTGTTGGAAACCCTAGCCCCAGTCCGTCCTATCGCCGCCGTACTGGACCTAGCAGTCCATCGCCGGCGCTCTTCCTCGTACGTGTGGATACCGGCGGAGGTGCTGTACGTTCAGCACTTCGACGATCGTGAAGAAAGTACGGATCGTGGATCGTGGAACCGGAACGGATCGCAAGGACTGCACTGCATCAAGCGACGTGCTTCATCAATTCCGCAACTGCGCGTCTAGTGGTAATCCTCGTGGCCTTCTACCTGAGCTGGATCTTGGGATCACCGCGTAGGGAAAAAGTTTTTTTTATGTCTACGTGGCATAACACTTTTCAGCTTTGCGGAGGAGTTGGTAGAAGGGCAGTGCCTTTTCTCCCATCCGACTGATGAATCGACTGAGGGCCGCGATTCGCCCAGCTAGCTATTGGATGCCCCTTATGTTTTTCGGCTTCTCCAAGGCCAGTATGGCTTTTATTTTCTTCGGGTTCGCCTCGATTCCCCTCACGGAGATGAGATACCCGAGTAGTTGCCCGGATGGTACGCCAAAGGCGCATTTGTCCGGATTGAGCTTGTTCCAGTAGCGGTCGAGGTTGGCGAAGGTTTCGCACAAATCGTCGATTAGGGAGGCTTCCTCCTTGGTCTTGATTACTATGTCGTCGACATAGACTTGAATGTTGCGACCAAGTTGCTCTTTGAGGCAAGCCTGCATGCACCGCTGGTAGGTGGCTCCTGCGTTTTTTAGCCCGAAAGGCATTGTGTTGTAGCAGAACACACCGAAGGGCGTTGTAAACGCTGTTTTTTCTTGGTCCTCCTCCTTCATTCGAATTTGATTATAGCCTAAGTAGGCATCGACGAAGCAGAGGCGCTCGCATCCCGCGGTGGAGTCGATGGTAGCAGGAAGTGATCCTTTGGACAGTGCTTATTTAAAGAGGTGAACTCCACGCACATCCGTAGGATATCCGTGTCCTTTTTTGGTACTAGCACCGTATTGGCGAGCCAAGTACTCTCCTTGATCTCGCGTATGAATTTGGCGTCGAGGAGTCTGTTGATCTCCATCCCGACTGCCTTTGCTCTTGGCTCAGATAATCGCCGGATTGTTTGCTTGACTGGCCTTGCGTCTGGGTTGACGTTGAGTGCGTGCTTGGCGAATTCCCTGGGAACTCCTGGCATGTCCGCTGGACACCAGGCAAAGATTTCCTAGTGCTCACGAAGGAATTCGACGAGCGCGAGTTCCTATGCGGGACTCAAGTTGTTGGCAATGAGGGCCGTCTTGGCGGGGTCCGATGGGTGGACCTGGACTTTCGTTGTGTGCACCGATGAGTTGAAGGACAAATCAGGTGAGCTTGGCCTGCTTAGGGGAGGTAGACTGTTGTCTGTCGACTCCTTCAGTCTCGCGAGTTCTTCCTGCATGCCGAAGGACTGGGAGATTCTGTTGAATTCCCTATCGCAACTGTCAGATCTCTCGAAGCTCCCGTTGATTGTGATGACACCATTGGGACCTGGCATTTTCATCTGCAGGTATGCGTAGTGTTGCACCGCCATGAACCTAGCGAACGTGACGCGCCCGAGGATGCAGTGGTACTGCGAGGGCCAGTCGACAACCTCAAAGTCGATGCGCTCGCGCCGAAAGTTTTTCGGCGTGCTGAAGATGACGTCGAGGTTGATTTTGCCCAGGGGATATACACCTTTTCCTAGGACGATGCAGTGGAATGTCGTGTCCGAGGCCTCCAGGCAATTTAGAGGGATCCTCATTGCTCGCAAGGTACTCGCGGATATAAGCTTGATGCCGCTTCCACCATCCATGAAGACGCGACTCATGTTGAAGCCTCCGATTTGCGCCTCGAGTACGAGGGAGCAATGGCCTGGACGGGGTACTTGAGGCGAATGATCGCGTTTGTCGAAGGTGATGCAGGACTCGCTTCCGCTGAGGTACTCAGTAGTAGATGGTGGAGAGTGTGTGACCAGGTTGACTTGGCGAGTGATGGCCTTCTGCACCTGATTCGAGGAGCGTCCTTTTTGGATCATCATGGTGCACATGGCCTGTGGGTAAGGTTCGCCTCCGTGGTGCTGGTTCCGCGCAGCTGCATTCGGGGGTGGCCTAGGTGGTGGTGGCGGAGCGCCATGTGCCACGACGCCTGGGGCGGCTCCGTAGCCTCTTTCGACTGTGTTGCAATTCATCCGAACCAATCCCTCATGTAGTTTGAGGAACTCGCGGCAGTCCTTGAGGAGGTGGCTGGACTTCTTCTTTTCATCATGCTTGTCGATGTAGAAGTGCACTGTACATGGCCTGGACAATTTGTCCTCAATGGATGTCGCGGGTGCCTCATCACGATTGCGGCGTTGCCACACTTGCGTGGTTTTCCCGGCGTTGCGGTATCCGCCACTACGGTATCCGCCGTTGCGGTTATCATCGCGTCTGTCGGCGTAGCCAGCTGCGACCATGTTGACGTCGTCGCGGTCATCGTAGATGCGCATGCGGCGTTTGCCTCGCCGATCGCATCTGCGCTCGAGCTCCGCATCCTCGTCGGAGTGAACGCGATTCTTCACTAAATCTTCTCCATCGGCCCACCGATTCGCGATTTCCATCAGGTGGTCGACGGTCTTGGGCTTTGAGCGGCCCAGCTCCTCCCTGTGTTCTAGGCGGTGGACGTCGCCGTTGAATGCGTCAATCGTGCGATCCTCCGAGATGTTCTCTGCGGAGTTCTTGATGATGGACCACCTTTGGATGTAGAAGCGTAGCGATTCGCCCGACCTTTGCTGGGAACATCTCAGCTCTTCGATTGATGCATGCCGCTTGTACGTGCCCTTGAAGTTGCGCATGAAGCTGTAAACCAGCTCATCTGAACTGCGAATGGATCCGCGTGGGAGGTTGTTGAGCCATGCTCGGGCGGCGCCTTGCAGCTATAGCTGTAAGCATTGCATGGCCGTGCTTTGACTACCGCCGTGGAGACTAACGGAGGAGATGTGGTCCTCCAGCCAGATCCTCAGGTCCTGTAGGCCGTCAAACTTTGGGTTCTCCGATGAGAGTTTAAACCACTTAGGCATTCGCTTTTGCCTGATGGATCTGCTGAAGCATCTGGCGCCGCAGAGCTCCACATCTTCCTCTTCCGACTCAGTCGACCGAGCATGTCGTGCCCTTGATTTGTCAATCTTGCGCTGCGTGAGGTCGTCGCGCGCATCATAATCGTGGTCGTGTCGTCGTGAGCGGCGGCGTCGAGACAGGTCGTGACTGTCGTCGCCGGATGAGGGCGAGGAGTAGCGTTTTTCCCTTTTTCGGCTCTGGTGTTGGCTCCTTGTCGAGAGCAGCTTCGATTAATCCCAAGCCTGCGATCGTAGATCTGTGCATGGAGGCTCAAGGATCTCCAGCTGGCGGCTGGTTGTTAAGGAGGTACATGGTGGCCGTTGTCACCGCAGCCTGCGGCGTCTTGGGGACCACATTGCCCCATGTATCGACTGTCATAGACCTGAAGTCGAGGACTTTTGCAGCTTCTATGTGTTCTTGCTTGGTAAGATGGGCCATCTGAGATTGCCTCTTTTTGGCGATGTACTCGTTGCCCTTTGAGGAGGATCCTCCGTGGGAGGAGATCCCAGCGCGATGAAGGCTCGGCTCGTCTGCTGCTTTTTTGCGCGCCTCGAGTTGCGCGATTGTTTGTACTTGGCGCTTGAATTCTTCCTTCAGGAGCCAGTGGTACCCCATCAACAGTTCTTGCGGAGATCCGAAGGGTAGAGGAGTGCCTCGCAGGGCCTCGCGGCAGCGAGCCCATTCTTGCTCGTTGAGCCTAATCACAACGCGTTCACCGGTTTGCTCGTTCGGGGCAGTTTCGTTGCCGCGGTTGCCCGTGTTGCCACGGTTGGCGGAGGTGTCACCCGCATTGATGACGGCGCACATGAAGTGGTTGGGGAAGCTGCTACTCCTGCAACTTTCAGATCCGGAGACATAGGCCCCTTCTTCAGTGGCAAGATCGCGCAGATCGGAGTCACGACTGCTGTCGCTGACCATGTTCTCGACTGTTGTCGGGGCGTTGAGCTCACTGAGGGTGCCGATCGATGGAGGGAACCATGATGTCGGGGCAATCGACGACACCGTCGGCTGGTCAGGCATGCGAAGCGTGCCCATCTGACCAACTTGGAAGCAGAAGCTCCCGATCACCAGGCTGATTCTATCGCCCATGGACTCGAAGGCCGGGCGAGTGGCCGGCGTGTGGACGGTGAAGTCGAACGCGCCGAAGAGCTGGTGAATCTCCGCTGTTGCGGAGTTGTAGATCATGGTTGATGGGGCCGAAGAAGCCGCAACATCAGCACTCCCAATTCCCACAGACGGCGCCAATTGACGAGGGTTTAACTCATCAATGCCCATTGGAATGGACTTGGGTTTTGGAGAAGGAGGGAGCGCTGGAGACATCTATCGGCTAGCAAACAAGCACACAGGGGACTCAAAGATTTACCCAGGTTCAGGCCTCGTAGAGGTCCCTACTCCTGCTTGTATGATCGTGGAATTATTGAAGGAATCGAAGATTACAATGGTGCGCAGATGCAATCTGGCATGGGTTGTGGAAACTAGGGCTGCGTGTGTCCTTCTCGCCGCCCCCTCCTAGACTTTATACAGATAGGCTAGGTCTCGGGTAGCGGGTCGAGTCGGTTACAGGTTAGAGTTTTCCCCTTTGAACTTTCTATCTTTAGCTTCTTCTTGTTCTTCAAGCAATCGAGAGTCTGTAGGCCACTCAAGTCCTCTCTTGGGCCTTGGCAACACCGTGGGCTTCCACTGTATTCAGGCCGTATATACCAAACTCGAGTACCTGTATGGTATACCATGTCACCAACTATCAAGAAAGAACATTCTCAATTTTCCCATGTTTTGCGAATTTTAAAAAATCCTAGCTAACTCTGCCGACTTGAATTAGACTATTTACCAATTTATCGAAATTAGGTCAAATTTGAACTACGGGTGAATTGTAGGTTTCTTTGTAAGTTTTACGAAAAGACTTTTCGGTGGTTTTCAATGTACTGAATTCCTGATTAGCTTCAAATATTTTTTGGAAAATTTTAAGAGGAATCTTTCTATCGTGCTTACTTGTAGTTAAAATTTGACACGGTCGGTGGGAGCGAGTACGGTTTACATCGAAGACCAAAAAAAGAGAAAATTACATAGAAGTCCATAAATTAAGCATAAAGGGCCCTAAAGTTAAGCAAGGAAAAAGTAGTCGGGTCCTTCTCGAGCGAGCAACTCAGCCATACCCTTTGTACTACTGTACTTTCTTCACACACACAAAAAAACACTCTTCACACTTTCGAACCAGCGTGCTGGGGGTGTGCTTGGTGCTTCCGCTTTGCAGGGTGTGAAATGGAATGATAAGGGAGGTCAACGCATGTGGGTAGCGCCACGTTGTGGACGAGGGAGAGATCAACATGCCGGGGTGTGTGTGGATGGTGATGAGGCAGTGAAGGAGAGGGAAAACACAATTTGGTTTGTGTGCATATATGTAGTAAAGGTCCCGAAATTTTGACAAGAGGTTAAACTTCTTTCTAAGATTCTGCATCTTTACAACTTAACGAATTAAGTCAAATGTGAGCTACAAGTAAGCGTGATAGATTGCTCTTGTATTAATTGTCTTTTCGAAGGTAGATGTGCATCTTCTTTTAGTAAATGATGTCGTCGATGTGAGTTTCCAACTATCAGGAAAGAACATTCTCGATTTTCCCATGTTTTGTGAATATTAAAACTTCGTATCTAACTTTGTCGACTTGAATGAGACATTGTGCCAATTTATCGAAATTAGGTCAAATTTGAACTGCAAGTAAATTGTAGGTTGCTTTAGAAGTTTTATGAAAAAGCTTTTTTGTGGTTTTCGATGTACTGAATTCTTGGTTAGCTTCAAAAGTTTTTTGAAAAAATTTAATAGGAATATATCTATCATGATTACTTGTAGTTAAAATTTTCCATAGTCGGTGAGAGCGAGTACAAATTACAGAGGACCTCAAAAAAGAAAAAATCACATAGAGGTTAATAAATTTAGCACAAAGGGCCCTATAGTTAAGCAAGGAAAAGCAGTCGGGTCCTTCTCGAGCGAGCAACTGAGCCATACCCTTTGTACTACTGTACTTGATTCGCACACACAAAACGCTCCTGACACTTTCGACCCAGTGTGTTGGGGCTGTGTTTGGTGCTTCCCTTTTCACAAGGTGTGAAATGGAACGGCAAGGCAGGTCGACCCACGTGGGTGTCGCCACGTTGTGGACAAGGGATAGATCAGCTGGCTGGGGTATGCGTGGATGGTGATGAGGAAGCGAAGGAGAGAGAAAACATAATATGTTTTGCATGCATATATATAGTAAGGGTCCTGAAATTTTGACAACAGGTTCAACCTCTTGCTAAGACTCTCCATCTTGACAACTTAACAAAATTAGGTCAAACTTCTGCTAACAAGTAAGTGTGATAGATAGATCTTGGATTAATTGTCTTTTTGAAGGTAGATGGGTGCATCTTATTTTAGTAAACGATGCCATCGGTGTGAGTTTCCAACTATCAGGAAAGAACATTCTCGATTTTCCCATGTTTTCTGAATTTTAAAACTTACTAGCTAACTTTGCTGACTTGAATGAAACTTCGTGCCAATTTATCGAAATTAGGTCAAATTTGAACTACAAGTAAATTGTAGGTTGCTTTGGAAGTTTTACAAAAAATCTTTTCGGTGGTTTTAGATGTACTGAATTCCTAGTTAGCTTCAAAAGCTTTTTGGAAAATTTTAAGAGGAATCTATCTATCACGCTTACTTGTAGTTAAAATTTGACACGGTTGGTGGGAGCAAGTATGGTTTACAGCGAAGACCTCAAATAAGAGATAATTATATAGAGGTCCATAAATTTAGCATAGAGGGCCCTAAAGTTAAGAAAGGAAAAGCAGGCGGGTCCTTCTCGAGCGAGCAACTGAGCCATACACTTCGCACTACTGTACTCGCTTCACACACAGAAGAATGCTCCTCACACTTTCGAACCAGCGTGATGGGGGTGTGCTTGGTGCTTCCTCTTCGTAGGGCGTGAAATGGAACGACAAGGCAGGTCGACGCACGTGGGTAGCGCCACATTGTGGACGAGACAGAGATCAGCCGGCCGGGGTGTGTTTTGATGGGGATGATGTAGTGAAGGAGACAGAAAACATAATATGTTTTGCGAGCATATATAGTAAAGGTCCTGAAATTTTGATAATAGGTTCAACTTCTTGCTAAGAATCTACATCTTGACAGCTTACCGAAATTAGGTCAAACTTCACTACAAGTAAGCGCGATAGATTGATCTTAGATTATTTGTCTTTTCGAAGGTAGATGGGTGCATCTTCTTTTAGTAAACGATGTCGTCGGTGTTAGTTTCCAACTATCAGGAAAGAACATTCTCGATTTTCCCATGTTTTGCGAATTTTAAATCTTCCTAGCTAACTTTGCCGACTTGAATGAGACTTTGTGCCAATTTATCGAAATTGGTCCAATTTGAACTAGAAGTAAATTGTAGGTTTCTTTGAAAGTTTTACGAAAAAGATTGTCGATGGTTTTGATGTACTAAACTCTAGTTAGCTTCAAAAAAAATTTGGAAAATTTTAAGAGGAATATATCTATCATGCTCACTTATAGTTAAAATTTGACACGGTCAGTGGGAGCGAGTACGGTTTACATCAAAGGCCTCAAAAATAGAAAATTACATAGAGGTCCATAAATTTAGCACAAAGGTCCCAAAAGTTAAGCAAGGAAAAGCAATCGGGTCCTTCTCGAGTGAGAAACTAAGCCATACCCTTCGTACTACTATACTTGCTTCACACACAAAAAAACGCTCCTCACAATTTTGAACTAGCATGCTAGGGGTGTGGAAAAAAACTACACCCAACCCTATGACTCCACGTCATCCTGTAAGTTTGATTCCGTAAAATTCCTCTATAAGTATAGCATTACTTGTGTGCTTGGTGCTTCCTCTTTGCAGGGTGTGAAATGGAATGACAAGGCAGATCGACACACGTGGGCAGCGCCACGTTGTGGACGAGGGAGAGATCAGCCGACCAGAGTTTGTGGATGGTGATGAGTAGGAGTAGTACTCACTATACCTTGTACCTTATGTCAGGAAGCCATCGCATCTTTGATCTGACGTCACACCGCCTTCAAATTCCCCTCTTCGCTGCTCTCGCGTTGCCTCATGTGTGCTCTCGGTCTCTTCTCTCTCCCAATTTTTTTTCAACAAGGGGGAACTCCTAAAGGCAATATTGTTCGTCATGTGAGGAAGCACCTATGTACTCCTACCAAATACGGGAACACCACCACACCAAGCACCTTTGTACGTAAAACATGGTCCACTATATCTGGAAACTCGGCTTGTGGCATTCAGAACTATATTCTTTGTACTTTCTGTGCATAGTATTCATGGTGCTAAAGGCCAATGATGGAATATTCTAGATTCTAGACGTGACATAATCTAATGTACTGAAAGAGTTCCAATGATCAATAATATTGGGATTTGCCAATCTATATCCAACTACCGATGTTCAAAGTTATCCGTATACTATATAGTGCTATATATTGATATTGTGAAGCAATAGAGCAGTTTTTCTTTTGAAAAGAAGTCAAACACTTATTTTTGATTTTCTTCATGGCGAGCAATACGCGTAAGAGGCACTTGTGGAAAACGGGGCTCTAGTCCCGGTACATAACTAGAAGTAATCCTAGTTTCGCACCCGGAACAGCCAAATCGGGACTAGAGACCCCTATCTCTAGTCCTGGTTTGCTACGAACCAGGCTAGAGTCCACTACATGGCAGCGGCAACGCGACGAGGCTAGAGGACCTCCAGTCCCGGGTCGTAACACAATCCGGGACTAAACATCTTCCTGTTGTGGCAGAGAATTCGTGTGTTTCTCTATCGCGACCCGTTTTTGTGTTTTCCTTTTCATTTTGTTTTTTTATTTCGTCCCTTTTTCAACATGTATTTCATTATAATTTCAAACATGTTTCCGTACACATATTCTACGCTACTACATACACAATACATGTTGATGCATATATAATTAATATTTGATCTCTTGCGAGCCATTATCGCAATCTAAACTCGTTGCGCTTTGTTTCTTTGTTCTATCTCCATTCTTTCACCAGACTCATTAAGAAACTATGAGCTATATTCGACTCCATCATCTTCTGCTCCACCTTAATATGATCCACCGTCTTCTGCTCCACCAAGAGGATTCTGTATTACGTAGAACAAATCCTCATGACCTTCTCTGTCGTTGAAGTCCATAGATTCACTAATACAAAAGATAAAACAGTACTAATGAAACAATAAGTAAAGTTATTACATCTCGAATAATCTGGTTAATGCAACAATAATATCAGATCCCTGAATAAACAATAAGTAAATTAATACATCTTGAATAAAATATCACTAATAAATATCTATCTCAATCAAACTAGACGTCGATTCCCAGGTCCTAATCGTGGGCGGTGAACACCCAAAGATATAGAACCATCACAGGAGCATAGCCCGGCGGAGCCTGGTCCTCCGTCGTTGCCGCCGAGTCGATGGACATCACTAAAGATAACAAATTCTTATCGAAATAAAATAAAATAAAATTTGTACTAAATAATCCATAAAGTAAGAAAAATAATTAATTACAATAACTAAGTAAACAACTAAGTAACTAAACAACTAACTGGAAATCCATTTTTGAACCTAGTGCATTTGCACCCGGTACAAAATTAACATATTTCAAAATGTTGAAAATTTTCAAAAAAAATATGTTCATGTGTAGCTTCATGTTTTAGGTTCACATGAAGTCATTTCACGAAAAACCGATATGTTTTGTGGGTTGTGCAAAAATGATAAAAAATTGCCTTGTGTAACATGTTACTTTAGCACCATTTTTTGTCTTTTTTGTGCAAGTCACCCAAAATGTTCATTATTCGCGAAAAAAATTTGCGCGCACCTAAAACTTGATGTTCTACGTGCACATATTTGTTTTTAAAAAATTTGGCATTTCAAATTTTTACAAAAATCAAATTCAAGCATAGGGTGCATATGCACCCGGGAGCCAAATAACCACATCCCTAACTAAGATAACTAAGTAACTAAGATAACTAAACAACTAAATAACTAAAGTAACTAAACAACTAAGGAAATAACTAAACAACTAATTAAGAAAATAACTAATTAAACACATGAAAGAAAATAACTAAATAAACAAAGAAAATAACTCACATATACTTTCTTATGTATACATACATTTTTTTATATATACTTACACTTTCTTATGTATACACACTAAAATACATACACTTTCATAATAATCTTTTCTTTTGTTCATACACAAATATATATACACTTTCTTTATAATCATTTCTTTTGTTAAATCAATAAATATGCCTAGCCACTACGTACCACTACTAAAATTACTACTTCTAATATGCCTATACTACTATTACTAATATTACTACCACTAATACTAATATGCCTATACTACTACTAATATTACTACCACTAATACTACTATACCACTACCAATATACTGTAATAATACTACTACTTACCCTAGACTAATTACCTAGCTAATTGCCTATCTAATACAACTACTAACCATGGGGCGGGGGATTGAGGGGCGCACCTATCTGCTGGGGCTGCCGACAGTGGTCGTTGGTGGCAGCGGTGGTGACGGTGGGGTGGTGTAGCACGGTGGCCGAGCGCGGCGCGATGATAGCGACTGCGACGGAGAGGAGGACGGTGACGAGAGGAAGACGGCGACAAGTAAATCATATGTTTATTTTAAAGTTTTACGAAAAAAATTTTAGAGGTACCCATCGAGAGTCAATTAATATATCAGAAACCACTGAGAGTTTGGACAATAGGTTTAACCTCTTGCTAAGATTTCGCATCTCAAAAATTTAACGAAATTTTGTCAAACTTGACCTACACAAGTAAGAGAACAAGAGAGGCAACGCGAGACTTTAAAAAAAGGCAGTGCGAGAGCAGCGCAGAGGAGGAGTTGAAGGTGGTGTGATGTCAGAGCAAAGATATGATGGCTGCTGACACGAGGTACATGATACACTCCACCAGTAGTAAATGTATGGACCTACTACTAGTATATGCATGCAAAACAAGTTGTGTTTTCTCTCTCCTTCGCTGCCTCTCACCATCCATCATCCATCGATCTCTTCTTTGCAGCCGCGGGTGCACAAACCGGCTTGTCTCTTCCTCGTCCACAGCATGGCGCTACGCACATGTGCCTTGGTACAGCACACCGATCTACTTCCAACAACTGTTTTTTCTGTTCTGAAATTCAAAATAGTCATCAACACCAGTACAAAAAGGCTCAAAGGTAACAATAATTACAAAAGGGTCCTTAGACCACCTTGAGACGACAACCAACCCTAGCACGATAACAGAAGCGTCTCGCTCCTCCATGACCTCTAGTTCCAAAAATAAATAAAGAATGCCACCACCATAATTTTCAGACAAAGTGTACCATGCTTTTTTACAATTCCCAAGTTTTAGAAATTTTCCATCGGACATAGAAAGGTTTTTCATTTTATTCATGTTCAATCTTCTTGCTTTTTGATGAGGTTGTTACATCGTAATGCTAGTTGTTGTATAGTTTAATCGCTAGGTCGTATATGTTGGTATAAGGCTCGTAGTAAACGACATGTCACTTTGTTATACCTAAGACTTAGTTATACTATTGAACTTGCTCTCACGCACTTCTTGTAGATTATTAAATTAGACCTAATTCGACAAATCGACGGAAAGTCGTCTGAGTGGGTTAGATTAGGTAGAAAATTAAGCCTGGAAAATATAACATGTAATTTATCCAACCACTTTATGTACTAGTAAATAAATGGAACATGCTATGAACTCTAATTTAGCCATATTAGCAGTACTTCGTTCTAAAAAAACTTTTACTTTTTTATCATGCTAACATGCACCAACCTATACCAAAATATGGACACACCATCACTATATTGATCAAGATATATAGAGTATGTACATGACCTTAGTCATTTGGCTTGACACCCAAGAAAGTTCACACGGAGTACATGGTATAGTAGGTCATACCGTGAAGTGAGTTTTTCAAGTATTTTACTGGTAGAATAAATTAAAGAACAAAGAATGCCCCCCAACAAATTTTCATACAAAGTGGACAATTTTTCTTACAGTTTCTCAAGTTTAAGGATTTTTCAAACTTCCAAGCCAAAGATCCACGCATTTAAATGACTCTATGCCGATAAAACAAAATTAGTTTAAACTTGAAAACATGTGAGTGCGATAGACTATTACTCTCGAAAATTCCAAAATTCCTCTGAAGGAACCCGGATTGAATATATCATGGACCAACAATAGTTTTAAAAATACCAGCACTGATTAGTATTTGCATAACGACAAATTGGCTTGAGCGACCAATCAAGATCATGGCCATATCCACATCATAGTTTAGTACCCACGAGTCTAGCATGGTGGGGTGAGGAGTACAAGGCACGAGTGTCTAAGGGCATCTGTAATGTACAACCCACCCGACTTATATGGAAATTACCACAATGTATAATGTCAACATTTGCCACAATATAGGACCCACATAGCTTGTCATATTGCTCCATGTAAGAGAGAGGAGAGGGGAAATGATGTTTCTATTCTCTATGGGTAACCCACAAGCTTGAGGCAACTTTATTTTCTCCATAATGTATAAGGTGAACCTTAGTGGATGCCACATAGGCCTTAATGTGTGTTTTTTACACATTGTGGATGTCCTAAGGAAAAAATAAAATAATGGGCCCACTTGGCAGTGTATGACCAAGCTATAAAACTCCTATGCGAAAGTTAGCATCTTTAGTTTAGTAGGTCCTATGGATCATCTCGTTTAGACACCGTCTAAACGGTGGAGCTTACTCGTAGTACAGTAAGTAGTACTCCCTTCATTCAAAATATAAAATGTTTTAAGTTTATGAAGGTTATGTATCTAGTCATCTTTTAGTGTGTAGATTTGGAGTGACCCTCTATGAACCTATACATTAAATTGTAATCTTGACAATTTAAAAAAATTAGGTTAAACTTGAGCTACAAGTAAGCATAATATATTGCTCTTGAATTAAATGCCATTTGAGAGGTAGATGAGTACATCTTCTTGTAGTAAATAATGTTGTTGGTGTGAGTATCCAACTATCAGGAAAAAACATTCTCAATTTTCCAAGCGATGACGAGATTGTTCTTTTCCACAAAAAAAGCTCGAAGAATATTGGATCTAAATGCCACAAGCCAAGTTTTCTGACATATAGAGTGGGTCAGCATGTTTTACTTACGATTCCCATGTTTTATGAGTTTTCGATCTTCCTAGCTAACTCCGTCCACTTGAATGACTTTATGTCAATGTATTGAAATTAGGACAAATTTGACCTACAAGTACATTGTAGGTTGCTTTGAAAGTTTTATGAAAAAGCTTTTGGACGTACCCATCAGGCCGTCAATTAATATATCATAAACTACCGTAAGTTTTGATGACAGGTTCAACTTGTTGCTAAGATTTTGCATCTTGACAGTTTAATGAAATTAGGTTAAACTTGAGCTACAAGTAAACGTGATAGATGGCCCTTGAATTAAATGTCATTTTAGAGGTAGAGGAGTGCATCTTCTTGTAAAGAAGTGTCGTTGGTGTGAGTGTCCAACTACCAGGAAAGAACATTCTCAATTGACGATGAGATCATTCTTTTATGTAAAGAAGTGCGAAGAATATTGGATCTGAATGCCACAGTCTAAGTTTTCACTCATATACAGTGGATCAACAACATGTTGTACTTGTGATTCCCATGTTTTATGAGTTTTCAAGCTTCCTAGCTAACTCTGCCCACTTGAATGACTTCATGTCGATGTATCGAAATAAGGTCGAATTTGAACTATAAGTAATAAATTGTAGGTTGCTTTGAAAGTTTTTATGAAAAAATCTTTTGGAGGTACCCATCGAGTGGTTAATTAATATATCAGAAATCGCAAAGAGCTTTGATGATTGGTTCGATCACTAGCTAAGATTTTGCATCTTGAAAATTTTGAACCCCTTTTAAAAATGACCACATGAAATAGGGAGAGAGGGAAATGATTTTTATATTTTATATGGGCAACCCACAAGCTTGAGGTGCACCTTAGGCTTAAATATAACTTTATTTTCTCCACAATGTATAAGGTGAAGCTTAGCGGATGCCACATACTATGCCTTAAGGTGTGCTTTTTTACACATCACGGATGCCCTTATTAGGGAAAAAGAAAATACGTATCTTACAACTATATAGTGTACAAATAACCTTGAATACTGACTGTTGGATCAAGACTCGCGAATTCCAATATTTCTAGCTGTTGGATCTTATTTTCCATTCTAGCATCTAAAAGATTCTATTGATAGTCTTCATCACAATGAATGCTATGCACAAAACTCAAAACACACTTCTCCATCATTCTAGTATCTTCTCCCTCGTTTCTCTAGACCATGTTACCAAAATTTTCAAGTTTTAGATAGCTAATAATTGTTGACTTCTACATGATATACAAAGTACAAGAACCAAATATACACCCATACTTTATAGATGTTGATCAAATTTATATTTTGTTCTTTACCTATTATAATTTTATATAGTGAGGATATGCCAGACGTCTATTATCTGGGTCTCACGTGGAGGGCACGTGCAACTTACTAGTAGTACACTAGTTGAAAGTGCATGTGTGCCCCCATGTGTGGTTTTGGTAATTAATGACAATATTTATGGACTTATGTTTGCACTGAGTTTTACTTGTAGGATTTGTGCATAGGTAATGCTTGAACCATATGTTGGCTTCAAGGTTGGGAGAAGAAGAAAGTGAAGAAGATCAAGTGTTGACCAAGGTTTCAATGAGTGATCCGAAGATTGTCCAGAGATGGACTGGAATCTCCGGTATGCAAGGACCGGAGTCTCTGGTGTCCCCATTCGGAGTTTTGGCGCAAGTCTCCGGTGTGATCCTCGAAAGCATGCTCGGGTGATTCTCATTGGGGGTACAGAGACTATGTGGAGATGGACCAGAGTCTCCGGTGTGAGATGTTTGCTGTTCGGAGTCTCCGATCTCCAGGTCGGAGTCTCCGGTGTGATATTTCCCCAATAGGCAGAAAACAGGTTATAAAGAGTTGAGCCTATAGCAAGTGTGTCTTGAAGAATAAAGTTGGAGTCATATCTCATATGTACCTTCAAGCAACAACATAATGAAGAATGAAGAAATGATGTGCAAGTTCAAGATGATCCTTCTCAAAGAGATCATTTGCTTGAAGCTTGCCTTCCTATGGTGATCATGGATATGAGAAGATGATATGCCCAAAAGAGAATCTCTGCCATAGTGGATTATGGGGGAGCAATTTGCAAGTCTTCACCAAGCTAGCACAACCAAGAAAGGTGTTCCATCTTGAGGTGGAGAAGATTACCATCATCAAGCTCAAGTGGAATATGTGCAAGGCAAAGGTATGTCCTTGATATGGTTTCCTTCTTACCGGTCTTGTGGTGTTAGTTGGAGAGACCGGTTTATAGGATAGATAGCCGTACTATCAAGAGGGGCTCTCGAGTGAGTAACTTGATCATATCCTTCGGAGAGAGCTCAAACCTTTGCATACTTGGCATCATCTTTCTTAGTTATTATTTGGTTCTTATCCATGATAGGATTTAAAGTTTGTGTTAATCTTCATGACAATCTCTAGTTCATCGAAAACAGATTTCATATGCATTCTCTATTGCGTTTTCGATGTTGGAGGTTTTACCGGTTCGTCTTTTTGAGAGAGGTCAAACCTTTCGTCATTTGGTTCTATCCTCCCTTGCTGTACTATGATGGTTTTACGAATGATCTTGTATATCTTATTGTCCTATTTAAAATGATCCCAAGATCATCAAAATCAAAGTCCGGATGCAAAATTTATGGTTGTTTTCGTATTGGTCTTTCTGCGAGTTTTTGTAAGAACAAAGACTCTGGACTAAATCTCTGGTCTATCTCCGGACCGAGTACTGAATGGCATCCAGCTTGTCCCTGTTTGGCCTGGGTACACCGGAGACTTCGATCCCAGTCCCGAGACTCCGGACCAGCTGATTCCTGGGCCGAACGGTTGGATTTCTAGGGACCTATTTCAGGGACCCTTCTTCCCCAATGGTTCCCTAACCTTTTTTGCAAGTTTTCCTGTCCATTGTTGACCCTCTTGAGCTGGCAATCCCTGAACCCCTCCTATGATTCTTTCATATTCTTGAGGGATTTGAAAGAGAAGATCTAGATCGACAATCCCACCAATCAATCTCTCCTCTAAGTGAGAGGAACATCTTGGGATCTAGATCTTGGAGTCTTGTGTGGATTTCCTCCTTTGTTCTTCCTCTCTTATTCCCCCATAAGATTTTGTAGCTTTGGTGGAATTTGGGAGAGAAGGACTTGAGCACTTGTGTTCTTTCCATTGCACTTGGTGCATCGGTTTGAGTTCTTGGTGAGGATTCGATTGGGTGAAAGGTGAGAAGCTTTTTACTATTTGGTTCTTGGAACCCTAGACGGTTTGGCTGTATTGAAGATTTGTTGATTACTTGGGGCCTCCAATTAAGTTGTGGAGCTTTCCCCAAGATTTTTAGTTGGGAGCCTCCAATTGAGTTGTGGAGAAGTGCCCCAATCTTATGAGAGGTTCTAGATTGCCACCGGCAAGTGCACCGATAGTGGAAGTGTGGATCGATCCCGTTGAGGTGAGATTCACAGGAGAACAAGGGATGCATTTTGTGGCGTTAGTGGTTTGAAACCACCCCCTCTCCAAATGAGACGTACTCAATTGTTGGGAGGAACTCGGTAAAACATTGTCGTCTCCGCGCGCCTCAGTTATCTCTATACCCGACCTCTTACTTGAAGTCTATATCTTGCTATCACATAGTTGCTTGTCTTGCTTAGAATAAGTTGTTGGTGCACATATGTGAACCCTAGTTGTTCTAGGTTTTGTGCTTGACAAAGTAAACTATAGTTTAATTCCACCTTTGTTAAGCCCCTCTCATAAAAGTTTTAAACAGCATATTCACCCCCCCCCCCTCTAGGCGACATCCTTATCTTTTCAATAGTAGGAGTATATTTATTTGCTTAGACATATGCTCACCTCTGTCCACGTGTTGTACATGCTGAGAGAATAAAACGTAGGCAGGGGAACATGGCAGTAGCAAAGAGGAGTTGAAGACAGTTCGATGTTAGAGCAAAGTTTTGATAGGTTCCTGACACAAGGTACTCCTGCGGCCTACAGTGTACTACACTCTACTAGTAGTAAATTTTAGGACCTATGAACGCAAAACAAATCGTGTGTTTTCTCTCTCCTTCGCTATCCTCCATATCTCCTCCCCTTTCCCCTCGCGCACCGGCCCGGCTGATCTCTCCCTCGTCCATAGCGTGGCGCTATGCACTTGTGCCTTGGTACGACGACTCTGTGTCTCTGCGTGTTTGGCATCCATGCGTTGGTGTGGAGTAGGGACGAGGAGTACATAGGAAGGAAACCACTTTGGTCCTTTGTGGCAAAAAATTCAAACTTCCCCGGTTTTCAAAATTTTCACTTGCTTCCCAAACAGCACGAGGGAAGGTTATTCAAAAGATCGTCCATTCGCAGTACTTCTTATCTTATCTTTATCTTGTCTATCTCTTACAATACCATATCAGTGTATAGTGTACGGAACATTCACCATTGGATCAATACTGGAAAATCCAAACATTGCTAACCGTTGGATCTTCTTTTCGATTCTTTAACACGATAAACGCTAGTACGCGCAAACCTCAAAACACACTCTGAAGTTAAAATAAAATGCCACTGTCCAATTATCAGACAGAGTAAACCATGTGGTTATAATTCCCATGTTTTTAGTACTAGGTTTTTTCAAGCTTCCTAGCTAACTTCCACACTTTAGTGACTTTTTCTCATTTAATGAAATAAAGAAAAAAACAAAATATTTATGCATGATGACCTATCATGTCGCGTGCACTGCGTGCCATACAAATGGTAACCATGGCAAGTAATATGCGTAAGAGGAAGCCACATGAAAGTATTTGGTTTGTTATAATTTCTTTTTTTTATTTCAATGTCTTCAAAATATTATCAAATTTGTAGGCATGAAGTTACTTGCCTTTCTCAAAACTCGCGATGGTTCTTGGTATATTGACATCGTTGGCACCTTCAAATGACATTTTTAAAATTCCAGAGTAAACCCTGTCGCGCTTACTTGTAGTTCGTATATGACCTAATTTCGTTAAATCGACATAAAGTCAGTGGGCAAAATTAGCTAGGAAGCTTGAAAATTGCTAAAAGTGCGGAATTGTAAGAAAAACATTGTCCACTTTGTCTGAAATCTGGGATGGTGGCATTTTTTCAACAAGAGGGTGGGACTAGAAGGAGCAAGGTGCTCCAGTTAACAACTTAACACGGTCAGTGGAGGTGCATATTACATCAATTAAGGACCTAAAAAAGAGAAAATTACATCCAAGTACACATATTTAATACAAAGGGCCCCGAAAATAAGCATGAAAAAGTAGTCAGGTCTAGATCTCATTCTCCACCCACTAGCCAAGGCATACTCTTTGTACGGATCGGAGTACTAGAACTTGTACTTGCTTAACAAAGGAAATCGGCGTGGTGCTCACTCCAGCAGCCTTATAGTGTGCTACTCCTCCTCTATGCAAGGAAAATAAATTGTGTAATACTCTCTTCTTTGCTGCATCACGTCCATCCTCTAGCGGATCTTTCCCTCGTCCATAACATGGCGCTGCGCACATGTGCCATGGTACTATGGCGACTATGTGTCTATCTTTTTTCATAACTTTGCTCTGACATCGAACCACCTTCAACACCCCTTTGTTGCTGCCCTCTCGGGCTGCCTTCTCTAACCCCATAATCTCTTCTACGGTAGCTCTTCGTTTTCCCCCTCCATTTTGATCTATATTTTTCCTAGTACTACTATTTTCTTTACGGAAAACAACGTTCCAGTTTCCACACAAAAAATCCCGACTCTTGGAAAATTGAGATCGCCTCTTTTCATAATACTTCTTAGAAACTCCCTTTGGCAAAATATTGTTTACCATGCCAAGATGCACCAATCTACATAATATGGGGAAATTACCATAAACTATAATGTGGATCACGGTATATGGCATTGACCTTGGTCTTCTGACTCGAAACCTGTTCATACGCATTGTAGGACAATTTTGTGAACCTGGTTTTTCAAATGTTGTCAAAACTCAAGTTTATCATTTTCCATGGCATGTGATACATGCAAAAGGACGCCATGCACATGTCTTCCGTAAAATTTTAAAAACAATCCACATCAACCTCATATTATAGTTCCTTTACTTTCCTGTGACACAAACACTTCTTTAAGAAAAATTCCCGTAGGCTCCAAATCTTGTAGGATTCAACTATACATGACATTGTAATAATACTGTGTTTTCCCTATTCCTTTGTTTTTCCTATCCCACGAATCAAACAGGCCCAATGTTGAGACTCCCACGGGCAACAATGCCTACTATGCCAAGATGCACCCATATACCAAATTAATATGGGAATTGTATATTAACTATGATGTCGATATGGCCATGACCGTTTTGGGTCATCAGGGTTGAAACCAAATAATATCCATACATGGTGGGACAATATCGCGGACTTGTTTTTCAGAAGTTATCAAATCCCATGGTTATTAGTTTCCTGGCAGGTTGTACACGTGACGTGATAGGATGCCATGCATAAATATTTGTTTTTCTATTTTTATTTATTACATGTGATTGTTTCAAAACACGTTCAAAATTATCAAGATACAAATTATTTGCAGGAAGTTGAATCGGTCAAAAATCCCGATTGTTTCCAATATATTAACTGCCTAATGGGTACCTCCAAAAGCTTTTTGCAGAACTTCGATAGCAATCTACCACTTTTTAGAGATTCTAGTTCAAATATGACATGATTTTGCTAAAAGAGACATAAAGTCATTTGAGTGGGCCGAGTTAGCTCAGAAGCTTTGAAAACTCATAAAACTTAGGAATCGTACGTAAAACATTGTCCACCATATCTGGAAACTTGGCTTGTGGCATTCAGAACCATATTCTCCATACTTTATGTGCATAGTTTATTCATAGTGCTAGAGGCCAACAATGGAATCTTCTATATGATAGACATTACATAATCAAATGTACTGAAAAAGATCCAATGGTCAAGAACATCAGGTTTTGCCAATCTATATCCAACTCCCAATGTTCGAAGTTATTCGTACACTATATAGTGGTATGGAAATTGTGAAGCAACATAGAAGTTTTTTCTTTTGAAAAGAAGTGTCAAGCACTTATTTCTGATTTTTTTATGACGATCAATACGCATAAGAGAACGCCACATGAAAGTATTTGGTTTATTCTTTGTTTTATTTCAATGCCTTCAAAACATTATCAAATTTGTAGACATGCATATTGTTAGCACGAAGTTAGTTGCATTTTTCAAATCTCACGATGGTTCTCGATATATTGACAACATTGGTACCAACAAACGGCATATGTAAAATTCAAGAGCAACCTATCACGCTTACTTATAGTTCATATCTATCATAATTTCGTTAAATCGGCATAAAGTCCTCTAAGTGGGGGAAGTTACCTAGCTAGGAAGCTTCAATAGTTCTAAAACTAGAAAGTTATAAGAAAGCATGGTCCACTTTGTCTCAAATGTGGGGTGGTGGCACCTTTTCAACTAGGTTTGGCCTAGAAGGAGCGGGATGCTTCGGTTAACAACTTAACATGGTTAGGGAAGTGTACATGTTATAGCAAGGACCTCAAAAAAGAGAAAATTACACTCAATCCAAATTCTAGTATAAAGGGACCTGAAAATAAGCATGGAAAAGCAGTCGGGACTGTATCTCCTTCTTCACCCACTAGCTGAGGCATACTGTTCATACTAGAACAACAATAACTTACTTAATAAAGAGGAAATCAATGTGGTGGTCACTTTTTCCAGATCTTGCTGATGAAGTCCATCGAATGCGATGGGACGTGTATATATATGTATACATATCAAGTACAATGTCCCTTGTCTAGTATTGCGAGTGTTGATATTTGGAATAACCTTCCATGCCAATGTTTGGGACGAAGCAAGTGAAAAAATCGAAACCCAAAAAGTTTGATTCGTGACTACTTTTTGCCATGGCCCCAAACCAAAACCCAAAGTGGTGCCTTCCTATGCACACCAACACAATGTAGCTGACGAACACACAATAAATAGACACAGAGCCGTTGTACCATGGCTAGAGTTGAAAGCGGCATCCCGTGAAAGTTCCGCTTCTAGTTCATTTTGAAGTACTCCTATCGAAACTTCAAAATGAACTAAAAGCGGGACTTTCGCGGGATCCTGATCGCAACCCTAACCATGGCACAGGTGTTGAGCACCACACTGCGAATGAGGGAGAGATCAACTGGCAGGTGTGCGCACGGGTGCCGAGAAGATACATTGTGTATAATTTGACTGAATAAATAGAGTAACTAATACTTGATTACTTTGTGTAAAATTAGTACTATTGGAGGTAGAGTGATACTTTCCAATAATGCTAATTTTGTACCAACATTCTTTATATATTTAGAGTAAATCTTGGACAGAGAAAAACCAGGCAAAACGAGGATGCCTTATTTCTCGGGACGGAGGTAGAGTAATACTACTACTTACTATGAAAATACTACAGTAGAAGCTGTAAATAAATAATGTGTCTAGTCAAACCGATGTGACGAGATTATACTACGCCAGGAGGTGACATGGTTAATTTATTAGTGCACAATGGCGTGCTAGTCTATCACGCTAGTTGGCGTCCTCGATGCAGCCGCTTCCTACAACAGAAGAAAAGAGAAAACCTCTTTCAAAGAACCATCCCATATTCCCCATCTTTGTTTAGTTCATCCCCACTCGCTGACGTCGCCTGGCCGCATTTGGGATCCTCTCCACCCCGCGGTTTACACATTTTCCTCGCCGTATCGCCCGTTGCATCACTCCTTCTAGACCACCACCCATCTCCTCCAAAAACCCCCCAAATAGTTCTATATAGATCCTCCCTCGTCCCCAATCTTCCCGGAAGCGATGGCGGATCTTCTGTACAAAATTTGGAGAGGTTCGAGGGAGAGCCGGCGGTGCAGTGGCTTTAGCAAGGTCGGCAGCGACATCGTCAACAAAATTGCTAAGCATCTGGAGGCTAAAAGCACTGTCCGGCTGGCCACATGCTCCAAGGAGATACAAAATTGCTAAGCATCTGAAGGTTACAGCCAAACAACAACTGCATGAAAGTGGTCTCCTTCAACGAACGCTATGCCCACATGATCTCCTGCATCCACAGCCCGTTTATCTACATGGAGCCAGGATGCAAGTGGGGCGGCAACAAATGAACGTTGTATTTGCACCTCAAATCCACCCACTCGATGGAGGTGCCCACAATCCTCTACAACATCAAACAATGGGACCTGCCTAAGATGGTGCATGCATGGGGCTCGCGGAGAACAAATGTCATGAGCATCGGGAAGACAGGCACACTGTTCATCGGCCAGATTGATGGGCATAACACGGAGATTGTCATGTCCGTCAGCCGCGTAAGGTCTGCGATGTGGGAATTGGAGTATGAGGTGTGGATGTCACCATTGGTCTCTTTTCATGGGTTCTATCAGCTCGACTTTTATTCATAGCCAAAGATTGTGGAGCCACTGACCGAAGACGCGCTGGATGTGCTCAACCATTACATGTTGGTGTCGCGGACTTATTGTCAAGCTCCTCAATCGTTTGTCGGAGTTCCTTGTGGAGTTCCAATATTGGATTGACGATGACATCAACCCATTGTGAGATATCACACCTTAATATTCTCCCGATGATCCTAATATGAATGTACTACTGTATGTAATTTTATAGTTCCTGTGTTCTAATATTAATTACTTTATTTATGTTAGTGGCAGATTCCCTTCGTAATCGGAGTGGTGGAAATTGCTAGAAAGATCCGTGAATTTTACATCTATCTTGCTAAGGGTGAACATGCAAAATCCTATTATAAGGATCCACAGACGACAGTAAAATGAGAGAATCGTGATAGGCTGGAAAGCAAGCGCTACCCGACCACGACTTAGACACGCTGAATCGTTGGCATACAGATCTTGTGGTGACTCTGACCTCTCTCTTTTTCTCGTTCATGTTTGGAGTATATGATGGGACATGTAATCGTTCCTATCTAGCTTAAGGTACTACTACGAGTAGTTTTATACTTCTACCGAGTATTTTGTATGGAGTTCTACAAATGCTAATATATTTTGTAATAATTCCTATGTACTGGGAATTGTTCAGATCGAGTGTAGAATATGGACTGTACTTCTGAATCTTTCAAAGGCTACCAAATCTCTCAAATGTTCTAATGTTGCAATTATTAAAGTATTTTGTGGAACTAATACTATTGTACTGGTACTTGTTTTGATCAATGGTAGTAGGATGTTTTGCTTTTCTTTTGAAACATGGCCTTGTCACAATCAAGATGAGGTCTAGGCATGTTGGGTTGCATATATTTTGGTCACACATGCATTGATGTAAGAACGAGGTATGCACACAAATGCAGACTTGATCGTCAGTTTTGCTTGCTCCAATGATGGAGTGTGGTTGGAGAAAAGGGTAAACTCATCCTATGCCAAGTTTTTGAGAGATGAAACAAGAATTGATTCTCTCTGTACTGTTATTGAATTTCAGTGTCTGTATTGCTAAATCGGTCACTTTGAAATGCTACTGAATCTGTCAAGTACTGCTGAATATGAATCTATGATATTTTCCTATCTTATTATGTACCGCTAAATCTTTCAAATTTGAACTACAAGTAAATTATAGGTTTCTTTGAAAGTTTTACAAAAAAGCATTTGGAGGTACCCATCGGGGGTCAATTAATATATCGTAAACCACCGAGAGTTTGGACAACAGGTTTAACTTCTTGCTAAGATTTTGCATCTTGATAATTTCACGAAATTTGGTCAAACTTGAGCTACATAAGTAAGAGAACAAGAGGGAGGCAACGCAAGACTTTCAAAAAAATAAAAAAGAGGAAGCACGAGAGCAGCGTAGAGGAGGACTTGAAGGCGGTGCGATGTTAGAGCAAAGCTATGATGGGCTACTGACACGAGGTACAGGGTACACCCCAATAGTAGTAAATGTATGAACCTACTACTAGTATATACACGCAAAACAAGTTATTTTTTCTCTCTCCTTTGCTGCATCTCACCATCCATCCTCCATCGATCTCTTCTCTATAGCCGTGAGTGCACAGTCATGTTTGTCTCTTCCTTGTCCACAGCGTGGCGCTGTACACATGTGCCTTGGTACGGCATACCGATCTACTTCTAGCAACCATTTTTTCTATTCCAAAATTCAAAATAATTATCAACACCAGTACAAAAAGGCTCAAAGGTAACAATAATTCTAAAAAGGTCCTCGGACCACCTTGCGACGACAACAAACCCTAGCGCGATAACAGAATCGTCTCGCACCTCCACGACCTCTAGTTCCAAAAAATAAATAAAGAATGCCACCACTACAATTTTCAGACAAAGTGTACCATGCTTTCTTATAATTCCCAAGTTTTAGGATTTTTCAAGCGAATATAGAAATGTTTTTCATTTTATTCATGTTTAATCTTCTTGCTTTTTGACGAGGTTGTTGCATCATAATGCTAGCTGTTATATAGTTTAATCGCTAGGTATTGTATATGCTAGTATAAGGCCGGTAGTAAACGACGTGTCACTTTATTATACCTAAGACTCGGCTATACTATTGAACTTGCTCTCACACACTTATTGTAGATTATTAAATTAGACCTAATTCGACAAATTAATGGAAAGTCATCTGAGTGGGTTAAATTAGGTAGAAAATTAAGCCTGAAAAATATAACATGTAATTTATCCAACCACTTTATGTACAAGTAAATAAATGGCACATGCTATGAACTCTAATTTAGCTATATTAACACTTTGTTCTGAAAAAACTTTTACTTCTTTACCATGCTAACATGCACTGACCTATACCAAAATATGGACACACCATCATTATATTGATGAAGATATATAGAGTATGTTCTTGACCTTGGTCATTTGGCTGGAAACCCAAAAAAGTTCACATGGAGTACACGGTATAGTAGGCCATAATGTGAAGTGAGTTTTTAAGTATTTTACTAGTAGAATAAATTAAAGAACAAAGAATGCCCCCAAAAAATATTCATACAAAGTGGACAATTCTTTCTTACAGTTTCCCAAGTTTAAGGATTTTGCAAACTTCCAAGCCAAATCTCCACGCACTTAAATGACTCTATGCCGATAAAGAAATTAGGTCAAACTTGAATACATGTGAGCGCGATAGACTATTACTCTTGAAAAATTCCAAAATTCTTCTGAAGGAACTCAGGCGGCGAATATATCATGGGCCAACAATAGTTTTGAAAATGCACGCACTGATTAGTATTTGCATAACGAGAAATTGTCTTGAGCGACCAATCAAGGTCATGGCCATATCCACATCATAGTTTAGGACCCACGAGTCTAGCGCAGTGGGGAGGGGAGTATAAGGCACGAGTGTCTAAGGGCATCCGTAATGTAGGACCCACCTGGCTTATATGGAAATTACCACAATATATAAGGTCAATATTTGCCACAAGATAGGACCCACATAGCTTATCATATTGCTCCATGCAAGAGAGAGGGGAAAAGGTGTTTCTATTCTCTATGGGAAACCCACAAGCTTGAGGCAACTTTATTTTCTCCACAATGTGTAAGATGAACCCTAGTGGATGCCACATAGGCCTTAAGATGTGTTTTTTACATGCTGCGGATGCCCTAAGGAAAAAAGCAAATAATGGGCCCACTTGGCAGTGTATGACCAAGCTATAAAACTCCTATGCAAAAGTTAGCATCTTCAGTTTAGTAGGTCCCACGGATCATCTCGTTTAGACGCTGTCTAAATGGTGGAGCTTACGTGTAGTACAGTAAGTAGGACTCCCTCGGTTTCAAAACATAAGATGTTTTAGGTTTATGAAGGTTATGTATCCAGTCATCTTTTAGTGTGTAGATTCAGAGTGAACCTCTACGAACCTATACATTAAAGGTGTCTAGATATATTATTTTCACAAAGTTAAAACATCTTATATTGTGAAACGGAGGGAGTATTTCTTTTCTTAGACATATAATCACCTATGTCCACGCGTTGTACATGCTGAGAGAATAAAACGTAGGTAGGGGAAGAGGCAGTAGCGAAGAGAGAATAATAGGAGTTGAAGGCGATTAGATATCAGAGCAAAGTTATGATGGGTTCCTCAAACGAGGTACTCCTGCCTTCTTACAGTGTACACTCTACTAGTAGTAAATTTCTTAGGACCTATCCATGCAAAAAAAATGTGTGTTTTCTCTCTCCTTTGCTGCCTCTCATCTCTCCTCCCCTCTCCCATCACACACCGCCCGACTGATCTCTCCCTCGTCCACAGCATGGCGTTGCGCATGTGTGCCTTGGTATGGTGGCTCTATGTCTCTCGCGTGTTCGGTAGCTGTGTTGGTGTGGAGTAGGAGGAGTCATAGGAAGGAAACCACTTTGGTCCTTAGCGGCAAATTTTTTTGAACTTTTCCGGTTTCGAATTTTTCACTTGCTTCCCAAACATCGGGAGAGGAGGTTATTCAAAAGACCAGGCTTTTGCAGTACTTCCTATATTATCTTTATCTTGTCTTATATCTTACAATACCATACAACTATATAGTGTACGGATAACTTTGAACATTGACCGTTGGATCAAGACTGGCAAATCCAAACATTGCTAACTACTGGATCTTGTTTTCCATTCTTAGCATCTAGAAGATTCTATTCATAGTCTTTAGCACAATGAATGCTAGTATGTGCAAACCTGAAAACACACTCCATTTCTTAGATTCGGGGATCTTGTGCTAAATGCATGGACTTGGATGTAATTTTCATTTTTATGAGGTCCTTTATGTAACTTGTACTTCCACTCACCGTGTTAACTGAAGCACCTCGCTCCTACGGGACCTACCATAGTTAGAAGAAAATGCAACAACCCCAATTATCTCACAAAGTGGACCGCGGTTTGTTATAATTCCATTTTTAAGCTTCCTAGCTAACTTTGCACACTTCACTGACTTCTTGCCGATTTAACGAAATTAGGTCAAACTTGAGCTACAAGTAAACGCGATAGATTGCTCTTGAATTAAATGTCTTTTCGGAGGTAGATGGGTGCATCTTCTTGTAGTAACAAATGTCGTCGGTGTAAGCTTCCAACTATCACGAAAGAACATTCTCAGTTTCCAACCATCGGGGGGTCATTTAATATGTCACAAACCACCATCGAGAGTTTTGACAATAGGTTCAACTTCTTGCTAAGATTTTGCATCTTGACAACTTAACGAAATTAGGTCAAACTTGAGCTACAAGTAAGCAAGATAGATTGCTCTTGAATTAAATGTCTTTTCGGAGGTAGATGGGTGGATCTACTTCTAGCACTAAACAATGCCATCGGTGCGAGTGTCCAACTATCACAAAAGAACATTCTCAGTTTCCAACCATTAGGGGGTCATTTAATATATCACAAACCACCACTGAGAGTTCGAACAATAGGTTCAACTTCTTGCTAAGATTTTGCATCTTCACAACTTAACTAAATTAGGTCAAACTTGAGATACAAGTAAGCATGATAGATTTCTCTTAAATTAATTGTCTTTTCTAAGGTAGATGGGTCCATCTTCTTTTAGTAAACGATGTCGTTGGTGTGAGTTTCATGCTATCAGGAAAGAACATTCTCCATTTTCCCATTGCGAATTTTAAAACATCCTATCTAACTCTGTCGACATGAATGAGACTTTGTGCAATTTATCAAAATTAGGTCAAATTTTAACTACAAGTAATTTTTAGGTTGCTTTGAAAGTTTTACGAAATAGCTTTTCGATGGTTTTCGATGTACTAAATTCCTGGTTAGCTTCAAAAAAAATTGGAAAATTCTCCTCTTCACTGCTCTCGCACTGCCTCCGCGTGCTCTCAGTCTCTTCTCTCTCCCAGATTTTTTTCAACATAGGGGAAGCTCCTAGTGGCAATATTGTTCATCATGCGAGGAAGCTCCTATGTACTCCTACCAAATATGGGAACACCACCACGTCAAGTTATTGCATACTCCCTCCGTCCACATATAAGTGTACTTCTAGTATCTCTTAGTCTAAGTCAAACATCTTCAAAATTTGACTAGTTTTTGAAACTAATCTAGAAATATATATAACATGTTATCTACATATTATGAAAGTACATTTCAAAACGAATCAACTTGTACTAGTTTTGTGTCATAAATATTGTTACATTTATAAATAGAAAGTTGGTCGGAAATAGTTAAGTTTGATTTAGAATAAATGATAGAAGTACACTTATTTGAGGAAAAAGGAAGTAGCTAAATGCACAAGATACAGCACAACCAACATTCATGATTTATCTCATACTTCCTGAGAACTTGAAAGTACGACAAATAAAAATAGGTGCGTGCACAACTACTTTGTGGAATATACTTGAGAGATTGCAACGAGGTTGTGCAATATACTAGATAAATCTAAGACATCTATTTTGAGATGGAGGGAGTATTATTTGGGCGCTAGCCAAATTCAAAATCTCTGTCAAGCGGCAAAATTTACCGCATACGCTATGTGAATCGTAGGTATCCAATGTTGCACACAAAAATATGGATATGGATGGTCAATTGACGTGACTCTCGGTCTTGAATTCCTGGATAGATAGCTTATGGCCTACCACCTTTTTTATTACTAGATGGACGCTAGCCAAATTTAAAATCTAAAACGAGCGGCAAAATCACCCACTGGCCTTGAAGCATTTCCCACCCCACCGATTCAAAACCTTTGAGCCAAAATCTCCCACCGGATAGTACCGTTTTTCTATTATTATTAGCTAGACACTAGCCAAATTTAAATCTCAATCGAGCAGCAATATCACACACCAACCTTGAAGCATTTCACGCCCCTCTATTTCAAAAACTTTTCTCCTTAAATTTCCTAATCTACCGGTTATTCAGACAATAGATAGGCATGCAAAAGTCAGTAGCTTGGGTGTACGGTCGTAATTATATTTTTATTCACCTCTATTGTCCCGATTCACGCTGGCCCTCCCAAAAATCCCAAGCTCCCATGTCCCCTCCATGGCCACCGCACTCACCGGCTTGATCTACGGTCTCGTGCACCGCCGCGGAGCCACTTCACCGATGCTCACTGTGGGCTCCCCGGATTATTCATCCGAGAAATCCTTGTTATGTATATATCCACGTTCCCATGATCAGTGAGCCATGGAACATAACCGACAAGTATCATTACAACCTCCGAAACATAACGAATTACAAGACTTACATAAATGCTATTATAGCTACACCATCCTTAGCAGCGGAATAACATCATGCGCAGAGCCCAACCGTGCCTCGACCTATAGGCAGCTGACTGGGAAGACGGCCTAGCTTGCTGGACGTCACCTTAATCTTCCAATGTCGAACCTCTGAAAGTCTGGCCAAGTAAATAGCCAGGGACAAAGCCGTGAGTACTTTTGAATGTACTCGCAAAACCACTAGGATAAAGGAGAATAAGGAAAATGCAAGTTTGGCTATAGCGAGATAGCTATATGTGGGGTTGTTTTTGAAAAGCCTAGACTACCTCTTGTAGTTATGGCATCTCCATATCTTTGTTGAAAAAGAGTTTTGAAAACATGCCTCTGTTTTATAATTCAAGACATCTCCATACCTTTGTTGAAAAAGGAGTTTTGAAAACAGTTTTGGAGTAAAAACCCTTTTTAAACCTCTTTGACCACCTCTGGTCAAAACAAAGCTTTTGAACTCAGGTTCCCCCAAAACCTTCATCCTTCCATCGGTTCTTTCTAAATAAACACCGTTTGGGTACTCCTAGCCAACACCTTTACAACCGTCCTTGACTGTGGACACGGCTATTCGAATAGATTATACTCTGCAGAGTTTGCACACTTTCCCCACAAGAATCAATATATCCGCCGGGATACAACCACGGCCCACTACCACTGTAGATGGGGGTTCGGATAATCGCTTCATGGGCTTTTCCTTTTGGGTTTGTTCTCCCCGGCAATGAGTATGTGGCTCCCAGCCATAGTCCTGCCTTCCGTACACGCGTATACCCAAGCCACAACTTGGCGTATACCTTAATCTGGTGACTCCACTTCCTTCCGTACCACCTAAGTCATACCGTCTGTGGGAGACCCAATTGTTGCACCGCACTCTTGCCAGAACAGGCTCACTCTTGCCGAAGCAAGCAACAGGCTTCAGATCCGTAAATCTGTTAGCGCCTGCCCGGAATTCAAGGGATCTCTCCCTATAAGCATGGTACAAGCTGCCTCGGCTAATGCAGACAAACTATGAGCTAAGCCCCAGCACCTGGGGTAATGTGGTTGCACTTGGTAAAATTGTTCTGGTAAAGGAGTAGAACATCCCTTCACTTTCTCATTTCTCATCATCACCATTTCTTTCGCTAAAACATCCGCTTGGAACGATGCCTCTTCCCAAGGGTTTTACAAAATATTTTGAAACATTTGTAGTGGGGTAAATCCCAAAACAGTTTATTTTCTCAAAGCCGGGGTTTTCAAAGAGGTAGGATGCTAACCACCATACTCTCGGTCTAAGGGATAAAATGGTAGGTACATCAGGGTGGTGTCAGGGACACAAAGTCATAACTTGTAGGAGCCAAGTTACTAGCACATTATTTATAAAACAAGACATGCAGATAAATAATGCAGTTTATAAAGAGGATACAAAACAGGTAATAAAAGAGTAGGACAAGTATCTGAATTCGGGAAAATGGTGGCTTGCCTGTGATCAGCAATAAGTCCCTGGACTTCTTTAGATATCCAAGAAAACCCAATAAATATTAATAATAAGTCCCTTCCTTCTTGTCGTTAAACACTCACACTATCATCATCATCGAGTATACATGCAAGTAGACAAGTCCACAATCAATACAAGGCATTCATGCATCAAAGCATACAGCAAACAAACATCAGGAATCCTACTTAACTCGGTAGGTTTTGGAGGAGTGGGATAGTAGGAGTGAATTTACTAGATTGCCATAGAGGAGTTTTTCCCTTGGAAGATAGTTGTCAAGGTTATTTAGCAAGAACTTGGATTGGCTATCTGAGATCTGTAGGATGCCAATGTGCAACAATGATATCCTCAAATAGGTCTTGACAAAACAAAACCAACACAAGTGGTTTCACTAGATTATCAAATACCTAGATTTAGGTATGCCTTTTATAGGGGAATTAACTCTAGTTTGTGGAAATAATTCACCAGAATGGTTCTGGAGCTCCAAAACTTATTTCCTTGGGTGGTTAGGTAGTTATTGATGTACTGAACCACATAGAGTTGGAATCAAGTCTAAACAATTATCAGAATCCCTCAGGAAATTCCCAAAGGTAGTTCTATAAGGTTTTTCACTTTTTCACCAGATTAACTCTATAGAAGCTCTTGAGTTGATTCCAAGGGTATGTGGTAGGAATTTAGAATACCTTTCTATAGGAATTGTATTTACTCTTTTTCGAGTTGTCAAACTCATGGAGGGATTTATTTAGTGAAAATACCCCTTACAGAAGTATTTAAATCACTAAAATTGAACCAGAGCTCAATAAATTCTAAGCTGCTAGGGTTTGATAGATGTTCATATTATGATGCACTGGGAGGTGGAATCAGGTCAATACCACATTTTTTTGACATAGAGAATTTACCCAAGGCAGAAAGTTGCTATTTTTGTTGTTTTTGCTAAAGACACACTACTATTCACCTGGGCATATGGTCTATGCTGGGTGAAAGGTATAATCAGTACCTTCCAGTAGAGCTTTGGTTTATCCCAAATGGAGATATAAAACACTCTGAGGGAATAAAATAGTGCATATGACCAGCTTTAGTGGATTAATTGCCAAGGAATAATAAAAATTACTTTTGGCAAGTGGCCAGTTCTCCATGATGCACAAAACACCCAGGGATATGATGATATTTTTTCTCTGGATGGATTACCCCAGTTTTCATTTTTATTTGGATTTATTCCTAACAGGAAGTTTTCTGGAATTTTAATAGATCTGCTAAAAGGAAAAGAAAAAGGATGCAGTGGGCTGGATCTAGAGGGAAGGTGGGCCGCAGAGGGGAAATCAGCCCAGCGGCAGGCGGCACGGTGCGCGAGAGCCATGGCTTGAACCTGCCAGGCGGGGCCTGGCGGTCAGTGGGAGCGGGTTGTCCAGGGGGTATCGGACAGATCTGGCCGTCAATTTAAGTTGCGATGGATGGCATGCGTTCGTCGTCATCCTCACGACGGTGCCGGCAAGCGGGAACCCTAGCTGGCTCGGGTGACGGCGGGGGAGCTTACCAGAGGGCTCGAGAGGTGTCGTGGAGGGTGCTGGGCGACGCGGTGGATGAGGGCGAGCAGATCGAGGGGCGGGAAGGCGGTGGTGGTCCACAGGAAGCAGCTCGCGCGACGGTGGCCGAGGATGGCCTCTTCGGTGCTCACTAGCAAGGACGGAGGAGTTGGTCCTAGACAAAAATAAGCATAGGGTTAGGTAGAGGAGGAGGAGGGGAACTCGTAAGCAAACATGCAGGAGAAGGGGAGCAGGGGAGAAGGAGCCTTGCTCGCTTTTTGAAGGAGGTCGAAGCTTCTCCTTCTTCTTCTCCTAGACAACACAAAGTAGAGGAGAGGGAGTGGAGCCTAGGGAGAGTGAGTGGAGGGGAGAGGGAGCAAATGAGGGGCAAGGGCTCGCTGGGGTGGCCTCTGACCTTTATACCAAGGAAGGGAGCTAGATGATGTAAATGTCCCATTTGGACATGGGGGAGGGGTAGAGCTAGCCAAGGATTGGCCTAGGGAGTGGTAGGGAGCGGTAGGAAGGGTATTGGTTCGGGAAGAGAGGGCTGGCACAGCTGGGGTAATTAGTTGGGGTAAATCTTGTAAGATTTGCTTGTCTCTCTCTCTCTACTAGTACAAGGGTAAAATGGGCAAGGGCAGGGGTGGAGCTACAGTGGTGTCAACCTGGGGTGTGTCCTGGTGCTGAGGAGAGGCATTGAGCAAGTTTTGATGAGAGTAGGAAGTGGTTTGGGTAGTTGATTTGCTTACTTGGCAATTTTGATCAAATTGGTGGTTATGAAGAAGGTCCAAAATCTTGCATTGGACAAGATGAGTAAATGGTACTGGTGGATAGATGAGTTTAATGTGGATATCCAGGAATTATTTAGGATTTTTATAAGGGGTTTTAGTCCTCATAAATCCATTTATTCAAAAAAGGGCAGAAGTGGTTTCTAGAATATCATTTGATAAATTGACATGGGACAAGGGTGGATTTTGATTTTAGATGGTCCCAAATGTGAATACACACTTAGGGGAATTTTCCCAAGATTTATTGAGGCATAGAAGTATTTAAAACAATTATTACTCCAATTTAGCCATTTAGGAAAATGGGCAAAAAGAAATAATAAAGCTTCTCAAAAATATTTATTTTTGAGATGGGAAGGTAGGGTATGATATATGGAACTCACTTGAGCCGAAATTTTGAGAAGTGTTTTGGAAAAAACCAAACTTTCCTTTATGGAATAAGTTTTGGAGGTTTTTGTCTAATAAGGAGAATCAATAGGTTTGGGGCCATAATGATTATGGATAATATTTTATAAATCTTGATGATCAAGGTAGAGGGTGTAGACAAGGTGTAGCAGGCATTTGCAACCTTGGGAAATGGAAATCCAACATGAATAAGATGGAAACCAAGGAGTTGAGGATCTAGGGAGATGTTATTTTTATACCACCTAATCCTTGTTTTATCTTGGAGCTCGGAGCTCACCTTGATGCAAGGGTTAGATGATTAGATAGACCAGGTCATATAGATGATCATGGCAGAAGGATTTTGGATTGGTTACATTTGTGGTGATCTAGAAGTGATGGCAAACTTTGTTCAAAATAAGGCTGCCATACCAGATGAGTCATGATGCCTTGTAAACCAAGAGGGTTTAAGCAGCACAGAGATCCACTTGGAACAAGTGAAGTAGATTTTGATAGACCTATATGACTAGGTCACAACCATGCAAGGATTTGGTCCATAGAAGGTTGGATGGTGGTGTGAGCTTCTTTCAAAGTAGGCATGATGATTAGATTTGCAGGAAGAGTTATTTTCTTGCCTGCAAAACCATCAAGAACAAGTGGGTTGGAGGATGATCTAACCAAGGGCGAACGTGGGCCTTGGTACTCCTTAGGCTAGTTAACAAGATGGTTCAGATGCATTTCCAAAAATGCACATGGTTGGAGAAAGGGAGGCATTCAAAAAGGTGATGTTGGAACAGTTTCCAGACTTAGTCAAAATTGGCAGATTTGAGGATTTTGACTAGAGTAAGAGAGGGAATGTTTTTGGAGGTGTTGCAAGGTACCAAAGTATCATCAAGTGAATGATGTTGAAGTTTAGATTGAGTAGAAGGGGTCCATGCTTGATATGGATCATTGTTGACTTGGAAGCTTCTAGAATGGAAATCTTCAGAATTGATCTAGTTAAGGGTCTTAGATGATCACCTAGTATCTAGGGATTTGATCTTGCTTTGTATTCTTGTTTAGGGGATGATGGTTTGGAAACATCTTGATCCTAGTAATGATCTCTTGGTGTGGCTCATACTACTTCCTAAACAAACAAGTCAAACAACAGATCAAGGCAATTCATCAGACGGCAGATCAAGGCAACTCATCTTACAAACAAATCATCTACTACTAGGGTTACCATCAAGCTTAGCCTGAGGTAAGGAAGGGTATTTTGAATAGGTTGTAGTTTAGACTAAGATGAGGGTCTCTTAGTATTTCTACCAAGGGTAGAATTCAAATGCTTCATAAAAAGGTTTTGTTGAATCTGGGGATAAGAATAGTTTGAAGGTTCTGTCTTGAAAACATAAGGAGATTATATTATATATCTCTCCATAGTTTTGTCAATAGAAGCCACAAAAATAGTTTTGGGTACATAAGCATCTTGTCTCCTGTTTTGAAATGCCAGAACGTTTGAGAATATGTAAAGTGAGCCAGGATAGTTTTGGTAGATAGCTTTTGTCAACTGATGGAGAGGTAAGGAGTGTCATAAGATACACACTCATATGCACAAGCACAAACAAACAACAAGCAAACACTAGACCAATGAACAAGAAAAAGTTTTTGTTCCCCCTGATTTTTCCATTCTGGACAACTAATCAGGGTTGCTGAAATTGGGATGTTACACTCACCAACCGGATCTAGTTCACCGGGTCTCTCTGCCACTGCACCAGAGCTGTAGTGTCGTTCACCATGTCAATGGCATCATCGACCGCCCAAGCTCTGCTTCCTCGCTGCCGAAAGCTACCCAACCATACCGGATCCGCTTCACTGGTGTCCACTTGACATGATCTAGTTCAAGTAGTTCCATGTCCACTACTCCAGACCAACTGCACGGCCGTCGCCGTTCATTGCACCGGATCTGCCTCAGTGACACTCTCGTCCACCACGCTCAAGCCGGCATCGACCACCCAATATCTGCTTTCCTGACGCCAATAGCCACCGCAACTGCGGCACCCTCGGTGACCTGGACGTCACCCGCACAGTACCGACAATGCTTAGACTCCTCTCCTACCAAGGTAAAAAAATCTCCAACCTATTTTAGTTTTGTCGGCAGTATAGCAGGTTCAAGACTGTCGCAGTGAACTGCATTTTTGTAATCGTGCTACACACCAAGTCAATGTGCACTCGCGCACTCCTGTTGTACACACTACATACAAGATCACTAAACATGTTTGTTTGCATTCGCTGCTCTACAAATTTTAAAGTCATGCACATGTTCTTAGCTATTCCGTACAACAGTAATTACCTGCTACCGTGTAATTCTTGCAAATTCTGAAGTCAGTGGAAAATATTAGTGTGGATTCTCTGTTCTACAGTTATTGAATCTATCTGGTTCATCCTGATATCAGTTCCTGTTATTATTTCCTCCTTGGCATCGTTCTATTATCCTATAGTTGCCGCTTAAACTCTTCGTACTAATTCAATTATAATTTTGTTGTTGCAGTCCGATTCTTCAAAAGCTACATCACTAACTATTTTAGTTTTCTTGCATAGAGCTCAGAATGGAACAATGAACATGTTGGTTAGCATGGCCTATTCTACAGGTTCACAAGCAACACCATTATTTCCTTATTTGGTGTTGGTTCGTCCTGAGCAATGACATAACTATCCTCTACTATGTAATTCACTTGTGGTTTGCATTCCTGCTCTAAAAGTTCTCTTATGATGCCATTATAATTTCTATCTGGTTGATTCTTAGCTATGACAGTAACTACATGCCATTGTGTAGCTCACCGCAAATTCTGAGTCACCCAACGACTCTTGCATTCCAGGAGATACCACCGCTTCCATATATATTTGTAGTTTATATTTGCTGAAATTCTAAGAAACACTTTGTTTGATTGCTCATTTCATTCTAGGCACACTTGTCTAATGATTGTTTTTCCAGTTCTACAGGTTCACAAGCGACGGCATTATATCTCGCATCTAGTTCTGGCTCGTCCTAAGAAACGACATAACTATCCCCTACTATATATAGTTCATTCATGGTTTACATTCCTGCTCTACAAGTTCTTAGATGATGCGGTTATAATTTCTATCTGGTTCATTCTTCACTACGACAGTAACTACATGCCATTTTGTGGCTCAGTGCAAATTCTGAGTTACCCAACGTCTCTTGCATTTTAGGGTATACAATTCCTTCCATATATATTTGTTGAAATGACCTGGCTAGTTTATATTTGCTGAAATTCTAAGCCACACACACATTTTTTGATTGCTTGCTTCATGGTAGGCACACTTGTTTAATGTGTGCTTGCTTGTCATGTTTGTTTGACGTGTTGGTCAATAATTGAACCATTGACCAGTTGTAAACTCCAGTTCATAGCTCCTGTCATATCAGTCAAATGAATAGTTTGTCTTGTTTGATATATTAACTTGTTATTACTTAGTTTTAGACTGCAATTATTGCTATCGCCACCAAAGAGGGGGTTGCAAGATCATGTCTCCTCCAATATAGCTATCACACTCAAAGGAAGATGAAGGTGGTCGATTGAAAAAGCAAACTGAGGACTCTGCTATCAACTCGATTGTCAACTGAAATGCCGAATTTTATTTCCCTTGAGTTGATAATATGTAATAATTTTAAGAAGTTTGCAACTGATATAATATCAAGATAACTCGCATAGGCCATGTAGGCATTTAGTCGTTACCGTAAGTATGCCAGCCAGGTCGATTAGGGAACAATATCGTGCTTTGTTATTGGCCCGTCTTGTATTCGACCGACAATGAATAGTACAAGATGATCGCTAACTATACACCTTTTATGATATTGGCATGGGCTTCAGAAAAGCCGAAACTGTAAAAGACCATAAACTTAATGGACCGACCGACATGTGGGAGCAAGTAACAGTAATAGGCTGTAATAGTAACAGGCCAGAACAGTAACAAGCTAGTATAGAAACATGCCATAACAGTAACATGCCACAATAATAAAAGGCAAGAAACTGGAAAAGGATAGAACAGTAATAGGCTAGAGGATTAACGGGCTAGAATAGTAGTAGACCACAATAGTAAAGGGTCGCAACAGTAAAGGACCAAAATAGTTAAAGGCCAGAACAATAATGGACCAAGAAATTTCCAGACAAGAATAGTAATAGGACGACAAAATTACTTGGCCAGAACAGTAACATGCCGCATGTGGTCCTGAACAATTGACGGCTGGAACAGTAAAAGGCCAGAATAGTAACGGACCATCTCAAAGAAGGGCCGGTAATAGGCGGCCCACGACGGGCTACGTGAACAGTAATGGGCAGGCAACATGTCGTAACTGTACAGGAGCGACTTGCCACAGGCTGCTAATGGGTCACATAGTGTTGGACTAACGTGGGCCTCCTGTAGCCGAAACAGTATCGGGCCTGAAAGTTCGCAGACCAAAGCTCGATGCGTTAGTGGGCCCACTTCAAGCAGTACAGGACGAAATAGTAACGGGCCTTCTACTTATTGGGCTCTCCTCATGGGTCAGCCCACTTAATAATTAGCATGCCTTAGCTGTGCCAGGCTTCTACCATGGTTTCTCTGACCATTAATGGAGGTAACCGACCGTTAACGACCGCTGCCACATGACAGTTTGCATGACGTCAGCAGTCAATGCGGCTTGCGAGTAGATCTATGATGAAACAAGTTTTTGGGCCGAAGGGTGGGATCCGCCATGGTCGGAAAAAACCGTGATTGATTCATTTGTAACAGGGCTTTTACCACGAAGTCCATCCGTCGTGGAAGACTTTTTAGCCACAAAAAAGGGTCTTCAACCATGAAAATCGTCTGTTGTAAAAGCCAATTTTTTTTGTAGTGGATCATGATACATCTACGTGTAATAGAGAGCATGTAACCAAAACAATACGTAAAAAGCATAAAGTGGTATGCAAAATAGAGATGGCAAGCACGTAGATAAGTACCCTGCTCCCCCTAGGGCAGATCAGTCATGCAGAATGGCTAACCATATGCGTACAACAGGTTAACGACGACCATGAATAGTGTCTAAGTATCTAAAAATGTATGTGAAACATATGTTAAAGATAAATTAAGACACACCAAACGCAAGAAGAGCAATATTGTGAAAGATAAATGTCTATGAGCAATAAAGTAGTAAGGTAGTAAGGCTAATGTGTAAGAAACTATTGGTACTCAAAGTTTAGACTTCCTAGATTTGGATCATAACAACATCCGTTATTCAAAATGTCTGCTTTGACATAAATTCATAGTCTTATACGACGTGTCACAAATAGCCTAGCAGGACCTTCTAAAAAAGTCTAGTCGGACGTCTGTACAATCACGTAGTATGACACGTGTGGGCTACATTTTTTTAAGTAAAGCGTGGTACATGTGAATGTAGACAATGTGAAGACCCTTATTTAGGTTCGAAGGTAGTGTTTTATTTTAATCAGCAATAAGCACTCTTTGTTATCAAAAAAAGGATTAAAAGCGTGTCTCAAACCAAGGCATGACCAAAAATACATGAAGCCAATTTCAACGCAAACTCCAGCTTTTCATAACAAACATTTATTCAAGAAAGGTACGACCTAAAACAACTTTGAAAAAATAGCTAAACACCAATCTTATTTTCTTACAATGAATTAAGCGGGTTACCTCCCGAAAGTGTTTTTTATAGCAATACTAGGCTTTCTTTATCTCGTCATCCTCTTGTAGCCTAGCATTCATATTCTTTATCTCATTATCTCTCCTAGTCTTGAATTCAGATTCTGGATCTCTGCAAGTTGACTCTCCAAATTCAAGCACACATCTTTCATGATCTGAGTGAAGACTAAAAGTCTTTGGACGATATCTTTCTACTTTACCCTTGCTAAATGGCCGGGAATGCGATCCATTGGGTGTCGATAAGTCTGAGCCTATATAAGCGAAATAAAAGGTTAGCCAACGTTGGACGACAACATAAAAGACAACAGAAAATACATTGGTGATCACAAAGTAAAATACCTCAGGTAAGCTTATGCCCTAATATTCACTTAAGATGCAAAGCCTGTGTCAGCATAAAAGCATGAAATATAATGGGAAATGCAACGGGAAAGACATTGACTATAAGCAAGTAAAATACCTTAGGTATGCGTAGACAAAGAGAATGTGCCGCTCTAAGATGGAAAGATTGCGTCATCACTTTCTCGCGTACAGTAAAAACAAGTGCATACACATAATGTATAAACATAGAGAGATATACGGGACAAAGATTACAGTAGTAAGAACTTCCACTCATATGTGTAGAAAGTCGTAAGCGACAAAAAATCAAATGTACCGTATGATCCAAGGCTCCAAACGCCGACGACCATGCAACCTGCCGTCTTCGTATTCGAAGATCCTCCGCTCGTTTACCTACGCATGAAGGGAAGGTCAGGAAAAATGTGAAATAGTAGATAGAGAGATTAACACACAAAATAAGGCCATGGCCATCCATGGTGGTGCCCCCGCATCTTCCTCCATAATTGTGAGTGGAGCTTCCACCTAGCCCACTCCCATTAACACAAACTCCACTCACCTTGTATTAATTTTCCACCAAAATTAATGCAAGCTCTAATTAAATAAATAATTTTCATTTATTTTATTCGGAATTTGTTAATTAATTTAATTAACAAACATTTGCACAAACCCTCTTGCACTACTTCTACATTACATCTGAAACCAATTTCAGACTTTTGACCTAAAACAATTCTGGTGCTTATCGAAATAATGTCAGGGCTTTTAAATCCTATCTTTGGTATTATATCTACCCCATTTGGTGTCAGTCTACCTTAAGTGTATCACCCTACAGTTCGCGAATAATGCAGACATAATCAAGATCCCTCTCTGATCAATAATCACCATCGAGACCTGGATATTCATACTGACTCTCACACATTCAACAATGACTCTTGTGAGTGTGAGAACTATTGACGTTGTAACTAAATCCCTTTGTCTCGCGATATATTACATATTCGATATTCAATCATCGGTATCCCCATACCTAGTTTAATCTCATTTTCGATAGGTACCCTTTTCTCGTTCCTGTGATGTAACATTCTTTGTGATCTAATCACCTACTTGCAAGATGTGTCAATGTGATATCACTGAGAGGGCCCTTGAGTATATCTCTCCATCATCGGGATGGACAAATTCCACTATTGATCCATGAGCATCTACATAACACTTTTGGAATACCCAAACCCACTTTTATAGTCGCCCTATTATGGTGTGATGTTTGATGTTATCAAAGAATTCTTCTGGTGTTAGTGATTAACATGATCTCATGGTCTAAGGATTAGGATTACTTCGTATGAGATGTTATAGCAATGTAAACATAATGACTTTGATCATAGTGCTATTCTTTGGATGAATGTTCATCACATCAATCCACTAATGTTGTGACCCTGTTATTAACAACATCTAATGTTCATGATTAGGAAACCTTGATCATTTGTTAATCAATGTGCTAGTTTAAATGAGAGGCATAACTAGGAACTCTTATTTGTTTATTAAAGACATATGTATTAACATTTCCAATTAACACAATTATAGCATAAGAAATAAACATTTATCATAAATATGGAATAAGATAATAACTACTTTATTATTGCCTCTCGGACATATTCCCTTCATTACAAGTGGTATCAGAGCAAAGGTTTACGATACCCTACTGGTCCAGCCTGTAGAATAACCTAGCTAAAAGATGGTGTAGAGTGTCAAAAATATTTGCAAAATAGGTAGGATCGATCTGAGTTGCTCTGCTTTTACTCCTTACCTCTATTATTTCTCCTCTTATCTTTACGTGTTTTGAATCTGCTCTCTTACCTTCTTCAAGTCTAGGATTCTCGTGGTTTGGTTTTCATCGTACCCTTAGGATTCTACTTTCTTTCTTTTGCAAGGGTATTCCTACATCTGGTTTTGTTCCATCTGCCAAATCTCTGTTTTGCTTTCATGATCTCCCTTCGTATGTTCCTGGTGTTTTGTGACTTCTTAGATGACATCATCATATTTCTAGAACTTTGTGAGTGCCATTTGTCAAGATCTTCAGTTTGAATTCTGAGAGTTGGTTGCATGATTCTTCTATTCATCTACAGAGTAATGATTTGAGTGCGGGATGGAGTCGCGACATACCAACTAATCTTATCATTCATTCTTTATGTTGAATCGGTAGATGATGTGACTTTTACTCCTTCCATGGAAGTTAGAGGTGGCCTTATATTTTAAAACCTTTACTTCCACTTTGCTTTTCCAGAGTGTTATCTTGAAGAATGTGAACAAGACCTTCTTGTTAGTGGTGTCAACCAAGTCAAGATGAAGCAAAAAATATTGTTAGTGGTGTCGCGACCATCAACTTGATGCAAGAAGGTCCAATAATAGAACCTCTCTTCCCCTGATGTCTTTGCTTGGATCTCGGGACGCGATCCCTTGTTAGTGGTGTCGAGTTGTAACGCCCAGAAAATATTTCATATTAGTATTTCTTTTTGTTTTATTTTTCATCACCATGACACCATCATGCATATTTTTGTCCCTAAAAATATTTTCGCTAAAACCCTATTCTGTTTTCTACATTAGTCCTCTCCTTTATTTTCAAATTCAAAACCCAGTCTCTATGGATATTTCGTTTGTCTAAAACTATTTGCAAAAAGTCTTCTAAAAATAAAACTAATAAAAAAGGTTTTAAGGGGAGCTAGCCGGGCAGGCCACCCCAAACCCTAACCGAAACCCTAGCCTACACACTCACCCCACTCATACACGCTGGACGCACACCCTAGCCACTGCCGCACACACCACTCCCCAACCTCACACGCACACACAACACAGCCGCACGCACCCGGACCCAACCCCGACATGCACACAACCCACATACCTAGTACACGCTAGACGATGCACGCACATGCCCACTACCATCGGTGGAAACACAACACCTACATGCACGCACACGTGAACACCAACCCACACCGCACACTACACGCACACCAGACCTAGTGCAACCCCTACGCACCCAACACACACACATGCTTCCTATCGACTGCCACAAACCAACACGCACAACCCCACCACGATGCACGCAACGCACGCCACCAACCCCCGTCTATCGATCCCCATTCTCTCGATCGAAAGCCCCAACGCCAAGTGCTCCTCTTCCACCGCCCCATAGTGTGCGGCCCCCGGATTAGCCATCCGAAAATCCCTTATGCATTCGACCACAACCCTAGGATTAGTGTGTCGTGGGAATAATCGACAAGTATCAAAATAAATATCCATTACATAAGCAGAAACAAGTCATACCTCAATGCCATTATGACTACATCATACGAAGCCTTGATGGGCTAACATCATTCCTTAGCAGTGGAACTTTATCGAAGAGTCGATCCCAAGTCACGTCTTAACCCTACATGCAACTGACTGGGAGAACATCCTAACTCGCATAGTAGTCAATTCATCCTCTTCCTAGTACTTCTCGGAATCTGAAAAAGCAAATAGCCAGGGACAACGCTAGTGAGTAGGTTTGAATGTACTCGCAAACTACCTTAAGAGAGTATCGATAAAAGAATATGTAGTATGGTTGTGGTAATAGGAAGGCTCCAGAAGAGGTTCCTTTCTAAAACTAGTTCCCCTGGTAGATACATCTCCTTATCTTTGTTGAAAAACATTTTAAAACGAGTTTCTCTTTGCATAACTTCTTGGGAAGCTTGTAACCTTTTGATAAGTGACCTTCTCAAGGTCGAAACATAAACCTTCCGGGATCGTCTCATGACCCACACATCTCTGTTTGTGGCCATCTCATTACCAAAACATTTTGTAATCCGAAAACTCTTTTAAAACCTGGCACAAACTAGGCAATTTCCATCCCAACCATCCATGACCACATGCATGACTATTCGAGTAGGTTTACACTCTGCATAGGTTGTACACTTTACCCAGAACATCCTATTACCCAACCCTGACCACTCTCGGGTCACCATACCCAAGTATGAAGGGGTCAGATAACCGATCACAACCTTTCCCTTATCCAGCCTAGTACGGGGTTTACTCTACGAGTTGTTCCTCCCAACACCAGGGCATCGGGTACCAAGGACCAATCGGGCATTTTACACTCCATATTGATTGTGCACTTTCAATGGGAGGCTTGTAGTATCGTCTAGATGTATACAACTACAGTGTAAAGTTTCCTCAGTCCTCTTAGGATCTTAGAGGGGAAATCCTAGCTTCCGAGGAGACCTTAGGTCAACCCCAATAGAGTTATGAGACCACCATACTAAGCTAGGCAAGGTTCCACCTATTCCCTCTCCCATACCAGGGTAATTGTGGTTGCATGGTTAGTTATTTTGGGGACATGCTTAGTGATCAAGTGCCATTTTAAAACACTTCACTTAAATCTCTAGGCTTCTTTTGAAAACACTTTCTCTCAGCAAGTACAACCTTCCCAAGGTTTTTTAGAACACTTTTGAAAACTTTGGTTTTTAAAACTTTCCTAACCCAAGATTTTAATCTTTTGGGACAAGGTTCGGGGATGCGAGATGCTAATCATCAAGTCCACTTTCTAAAGGGAGTAATGTATGATCACAAGGGGTTCACCTACAACATACCATACCAAGGCTTGGAGAAGCCAAGCTATGGACACGATAAATAGACGATAGTAAAAGTAGTGTATCGTATAATAAAACACGTATGAAGATAGAATAAACATGGGTTCAGGAATGGTGGCTTCTCTGTGGTCACAAATATGTCCCTAGAGTTCTTCTTAGATAACCCGTAATAATAAGATGACTCCTTCTTTTTGACGTCAACACATTCGCAATTATCGTCAGAGCACACATGCAGACAAGCAATATACCACAATCAACACAAGGTAAACAAACACTAGTACAATACAACAAACAAGTATACAAGAAATCAATACACTTCATTAGGTTTTGATAACTTGACTTCATAGAAATTGGAATTATCTTATTAGCATTTGTAAAACTTCTTTTATGATTTAATTCTCAAATACTACTTAATTAAGGGGGGTTTATACCAAGGCCGCGTTCTATATGGTACCAATGTGCAAAAATTATATCAATAGATAGGTATTGAAATAACAAAATCACCAAAAGTGGTTTCATTATTTTATCATTTTTATTTATTTTGTTATGATTTTTCTAGTGGAAATAACCCATGTTTTGGTAGTTAAATCACAAGAAAATATTGGTAAGTCAAATAAATATTTCCTCTGAGGGTTAGGAAGATACTTGGGTACTGGTTCACTGAAAGCTAGATGTTCCTCAAAATAATTACTAGAATGTCCTTTGGAAAATGCTAGTATCAGTTCTGCATGCATTTTGTGTTTCCTCAGTTTTATTTTACATGTCCTTTTGGTATGAAACCAACGACACAAGGTGGGCATTATAAATACCTTTGTGTATAAATTTGTTTCATTATTTTTAGCATTTTAGAACTCCAACTAGGATTATTGAGTGAAACTACTACAGGCAGTAGTATTTAATTCACAAAAGTTCACTATTTGCTCAGTAAATTATCAAAACCTAAGGTTTGGTAGAGATAGAAGTACTTGTTCACTGTGAGTTGGAATCAACCCAAAATATTTTATATTTTTACTTAGAGAAATTCTTAAAGTTAGATCTGGACCCTTTTTATTATTTTTACCACAGTAATTCTATAGGTCTCTTTGGGCTAGGTCCGTAGTCACATGATAGGCACCTTGAATAACTACTAGTAGGAAGTGGGCTTACCCCATTTGAAACCGAAAACACTTAGAGGGATTTATGAATTGGAAACGACACAATTTAGTAGATTAAATGCTAGAAAATAATAAAGATTATTCTGGGCATGGGACTTGCTCTGCATGATAGAGAAAAATTATAGGGACATGCACAAATTGGGTTGAAGTGTTTCCGGGTACTTTCCTTTTTTGTTTGTATTAAATCCTAGCAATTAATTTTTGCAGATCTGAGGAAATAAAAACAGAAAAGAGAAGTGACAAGGGCTTGGGCCAGATCTACACCGGACTGGGCCCCGTAGCAGCCAGCCCAGCCCATCCGGCCGCAGACACTCGTGCGCGAACGCATTCAAACATGCAGCACGGGGCCCGCCAGTCAGCGGGGAGGGGGTACCTAAGCAGTACGGGACGCCGAGAGCCGTCCAATTAAAGGAGGATTAACGGCTCTTGCATGTCGTCTTCCTCAAGGCGCGATGACACATCCTGAAACCCTAACATGGCCGGGGAGAGGACGACGGATCACCTAGGGACCACATCGACAATGGACCGGTAGTGGAGGAGACTTAGCGCATCAGGGTAAGCTCAATGAGGTGAAGTGGCAATGGTGTTGATACATAAAAGAGGAGGCAGGCGTCTATGGGAGGTGGCAGCCTTGGAGCTCGATGGAGGTGATGACTCGGGTGGTCCTGGGCAGAAATAGGGGTAGGGTTAGGTAGAAAGGAGGAAGATGGTCTCCTACATGTAATATACGGGGTAGAGATGGTCTAAAATGAGGCCAGCCTCACCCGATTTCTTCACAACACCAAGAAGGGAGAGCTTCTTCTCCTCGGTAGCTCAGGATAGAAGGGGCGGGATCTTGACCTTAGGGTGGTAGGTGGGGTTGTGGGGAGTGAATGGTGGTGGAGAGAAGGCTGGAGCGACCTCTGGTCCTTTTTATTAGAGTAGGAGGGCTCATGGTGGACATAACTAACACAAGGTTAGGGTTTAGTCCATGGCTTCCCCATTGGGCGAGGTGGGTGATGGAGAGGGGAGATGTGGGGCTTTGGAGCATACAAAGAAGTGGAGAGGGGATGGTGGTGGTTGCAACAAGAAATTGAGCACCATTTAATAAGCTATGCCATTATTTCTTTCTGTTCTACCTTCCAAGTACAAGGGTCAAGAGGAAGGGTTGTGCTACAGTGACCGAGATACAGTGATGGTCGACCAGAGGATGGGGAGGGTGCTGGTAGGTCAAGAGGGTGAGTGAATGAGGGTGGTGTAGTGGTATAGTTGATAGTTTGTCCAAAAGTCCAAAATGGTCATTATTGAAGATAATGATTTCCTTTGAAATTTTTGGACTTGACAATGTGTGTTGATGGTACTGATGGGTAGGTATGGTTAGGATGCATCATTTGAATTTGTTTGGGATTTTTTGATGATTTTTTATCCTTTTCTTATCAATTATTCAAAAGGTGACGAATGGGTTTTTAAGAGAGCATTTGATATTTTTCGATTGGATTAGATGAGTTTTTTGGTGTGAGATGATCATAAATACAATATCACACTTTGTATAATTTTCCCAAGTTTTATTGAAGAAAAAAGTATTAAAAACATTTATTTTCTCATTCCTGCCATTTAAGAAAATGGGTAAAAATAAATAATAAAACTATTCAAAAATATTTATTTTTGAAGTAGGAAGATAGGGGACATAATATAGGCCTCAAATGTGCCTAGAGTTGAAAGAGTGTTTTGGATAAAAACAAACTTTCTTCAATAGGAGGAGTTTTGAATTTTATGTAACATAAAAAGGATAAATTGTTTTGGGCCAAAATAATTATAGGAAAGAATTTATTAAAATTTCATTTCCAAGGTAGAGGATGTCCACATAATGTAGCTATCAATGGTACACTTTGGGTTTTGAATATCCATGCTTGAGTTAAAGAAAAACAAGAATTAAAAGAGGAAAAGGATCTCGTGGTAAGATATTTCCAAGGGTGCAGAATCAAGTTAGAGAAGAGGGTTGCAAGCTTCCCTAGGCTCAAGCAAGTTGATGGAGCTGTAGAGTAAGTTGTATAGATGAGATGCATGCTTTGAGTTGATCTAGATCAGGCTTGACGGTTTAGGAAACATTTGCCAAAGATTGAATATTTTAAGACTATCATAACAGAACATCATCTTACGTACAAAACCATGTTGGTTTAAGAAGTACAAGGCTCCAATTGGAGCAGCGAGGGCATCGGGGATATACTTTCCCGGTATACCCACTATGACTCACTAACTAGGGTGGCCCACTTCGGGTTAGAGCTATGCTTCACGGGCGGCCAAGTTAGGGAGAGAAGTTGGAAGCTCATCCGACTACGGGAAGGCCCAGAAGACTTACTGACTTAGGCCTGTAGTGTTACTTGTAGTCCAAGATGTACTCTGTTACCGACTTTGTATCATAGTCGGATAGGACTCTCCTATAAATCCTAGGATCGAATGACTATATAAGACGGCCTAGGGATAGGCCTTTAAGGCAACAGTCAATCGACAACCAACCTCGACTCGCATAGGAGAAACATATCTTGTAATATGTACTTCCGGCTCCGCCGTATTACTGGATTGCTAGCAGAAGTAGGATCCGTCCACCGCAGGTGGATTCGAACCTACGTACGTTTGTGTGCTCACTATCCCGGACAACCGTAAGTTACACACCCCACACTTTCTGATGCCCCGAGGACCCACCCCCCCCATGGTGTACTTATCCTCAATCCGACGACAGTTGGCGCCCACCATGGGGCAGGTGACTTTCGGAGCTCCGTTCTAGGCAAAATCTGCGCAAAACGGAATCGGCGAGACCATCGTCGTCAATCGGGTTCTCTACACCAGTGACGTCCCTCTTGTCCTTTTCGACAAGACTTGGATTCTGGCTAGGGAGACCATGACCAGCTACACAAACATGTCTTTTGGCAAGAACGATGTTTACCTCGGTTTCGTTGAACCTGCCCAACCCACCCCCGTAGTGATGATAGAAGCAGAAGAAACTTTTGGATCTGCTTTGTCCATGGAGGCGGCAGAGATTAGATCTCAGAAAACCCTAATCCCACCCAGCCCGCTCCTGAAGCAGAGATCATGGAGAAGATCGGATTTGAAGAAGATCTCCCCCAGGAGGTCAAATCTCAGGAAGATCAAAGAAGCAATAGCTCCAGATCGGGCTCTGCCGAAATCGCTTCTAAGGCACACCGTGAAGAGGATGATGATGAGTGCCATAGTCAACATGAATGCAGCTCGCGAGACCATGAAACATTTCGAGGAAGATAATGAATAAAGACGCAATTACCTCAGAGCGCACGCATCGCACTTCATCAGATATGTTGGATCCGAATCCAGCTCTACCAATGTTGGAGACGACAACGACTCGGTGTTGGACGCAATCGGAACAAACACTGATATACCGACTTCCCCTGAGGATTCCATGACATTGGCATAATTCTAGGCGTTTGAAGCATATATTGAAGAGGAGATCAACTCCAAGGCTACGGAAGAAGGAGAAGCTATGGATCAAAGCCCCTACAATAGTGTGGATGAAAGATCTGGCAAAAATTCTCCCAAACCGCAAGATGATATGGATCTACGAGAAAACCCCGACGTCTAGATGTCCAAGAGTACTGATAGAAGCTTGACTCTAGGAATCAGACCCAAAGTCATCTTTGCTACGGGTGCTAATAAGGCTAACAAGGCAAAGAAGAAGTAGACTCTGGCCAAGGATCCTCTGGCTGAGGAGGTGATCGCCAAACAATACGAGGCGGATTTAGATGGTGCTCTGAACCCTGAAGAACCAAAGAGGACTCTATTGGATGGACATGTGGTTACCCCTGGTGCCCATAAAATTCTTGGAGATGCACTAACAACACCAATCCCAATGGTCACGGATCTCACACCAGCGGAGTTGGAGGAAAGGGCCCAAGCCGTAGAAGCGCATCGCCCGGTACTCCTTGACGAAGCCACTCATCTCCTCGAGGAAAAGCAGCACATTGCAGAAGAAGGACATTACAACTCACTACAACATCAGAAGAACCGGAACGGCCCTAAGCTGGCCAACAAAAATCCGGAAGTTCACAAGACCCTCTTAGAGGCAAACAAAGCAAACATAGTCATGGGACAACCTCGGATCGACAGCAAGGAAAACCAGGTGTATAACACGCTGGTAGAAAATACGGTTGTGGCCCGAGAGATCCTGGCGAATTGTCCCAACTCCAGGGAAGGTCCGGATGAGTGCAACACTACTCAACAAGGGCCTGGAGCAGCAAAAGGCTGCCACATCCTTCAACGGAAAACTAGTCTCCAAATCCGACCAATGTCGCACGGACACGGCTAGGAAAAATGATACAAGGCCCCGCAGAGAACCGGATTGGCATCATCGCCCCGACCCTCAGCATGACACTTATTCAAGAACCGGATCTTCGGGACAACAACACATAGCCGCATGATAGCTATGAGATTCGACACATTTTTGATGGTTTTTAATTGATGGTTTTCTCCTGGATTTGATTGTTTTAGCTTTACCTAATGCTAATACTTCGGTAGCAAAGAAAGCTTGGTTTTTAATGTGTGTTTCAGGTTCTGAACATCAACAGAGGGTTTTAACAAGAGAAACACAATATTCAGGTGAAAACAAGCAAGTCTCTCTTTGGAAGCAATCAAGGGAGGCATATAGACGCTTTAACAAGCAACTATACAGCGGGAACATTTTTCCGGCCGTATAGTTCCCGCCATATAACTACCACCACCTCCGTCTTGTCAAAAGGGACAACTTAGGTGAAGAGGCCAGACGCGAAATCATAACACAGTAGCCGCCATCCCATCCAGAAAGGAGAAAGAAGAGATCCGGAGAAGAAGGGGAAGACGTTCTTCATCTCGCTCTACGATCTTCGACCTCCTAGCCATCACACCCTCATAGCCATTGCTTGTAGTTGAGAGAGAGAGATCTTCACCTTGCAAGATTAGGGTTTGAGATTGTTTCTTCCTATATTTAATTGTGTTGGATTACTTTTCTATTCCTATTGTGGATATCCATGGTAACATTGAGAAGAACTCCCTTTATTTAATTATATCGATGATGCTTTCTTCTCTCATATGTGAGTAAGTTCCTTGGGCATGGGATATGTAAGGGATTGGTGAGATGTGATGTGCCTCCATATATTTTCCATTAGTTTGTGATTGATTTTAATTACTATATTATGTGTGCTTGACTATCTGTGGGATGCCTAATGCTTGTTGTCCAATTAAGGGCCCAGACAACATGATGCTTTGTTCTACATAGATAGGATCTTGTTTGCTAGCAAACCGGCGACCCCTGAGTGTCACAAAGATATCAATGGAAAACTAGTAGACTCGAGGATAACGAGGAACCACTATGCTTATTGCATTAGTCTGATCCAAGGAGCTTAATTGCTACGCAACCTAAAGGGTATTAATCGTCTAGTGTCTGACCATGGTTTTGGTAACAGACTAGTAGAATTATTGAAGTTGGGATGAAATCTACCAAGAGGAGTTCCAGCTAATTATGGGTTGCTCGCCTACACATATACTTATAAGATTAAAATTGTTACACTTACCACTCGTCCACCTGGCACAGTCACTATCACCATGAACTGTATCTCCTCGCGCCTTCTTTGTCATCTGCGGAAAACAACAAACAATCAAATCGTTATTTACTTTTATGCTTTTTATTTTTGAATTTTACATTTTAGTTTCATTTAAATACATCCAGTTTAATCCAAATTGCTTTATCATTTCCACACTTGCAGTCAATTAACTCAAAGACTTGTGAAAACTTTGGGTGTGATAGAGACTTCATTCATAAACACTTACCTTTGGGCTCCCTATGGGATCGACATCTATAATTCCAAACTAGCTACAAACAATCTGTGCACTTGCAGACATCAAGCTATTTTTTGGCGTCGTTGCCGGGGAGCTAAGCGCTAAGTGTTTGTCTCTTGACATTTCAGGAGTTACTACTACAAAATGTTCTCCCTAGGAGACAAAGGGTCTACACGCTCTAGTAGGACCTATTTACCAAATTATTTTGAGCGCGTGCCTATTCAATGGCACGAAGAAATTATTGAAAAACTTATAAGATCAGACAAAGTTGGAGTTGAAAACCTGAGTGATTTTATGGAAATCATGTCCATTTACAGGACAACTCCCAAGAAACCTGAGAAAACTCTCAGAGAATATAGTGCTCCAAACGCTGCTTTCCTTAAACAACCAATAGAATTTCCTAACCCTGGAGTTAGAGAATATCGATTTGATGGTGGAATTATCAAAATTTTGTAGGAAAAATCTTTCAGTGGAAGGGAAGATGAAGACCCAGCAAGACATATTAGAGAGTTTGACGATTTTATGACAACACTTGGAACAAAAGGTTTTCCAAGAGATTTCTCTCGTCCAAATTTTTTTCGTTGGTCTCTTAAAGGTAAAGCTCTAGACTGGTTATATTCTCTCCCTCATCATTACATTAAATGTTGGGAAAACTGTATTGTCAAATTCATAAAAAGGTTTAATCCTTTTAAAAAGGTAACTGAAACTAGAAAGAATATAGGCAACTTTAGTCAGAACATGGGAGAAAACTACCCACAAGCCTGGGATAGATTCGTTGGAATGATCAATATAATTCCTAATCATGGCTATTCTAAATCAACTATTTGCCATTTATTTTACCATGGTCATAATACTCAAAGTAGAGAGTTGCTCGACTTATTAGCAGGAGGATCGATTAATACTTTAACTGTTAAAGCATGTTTGGAATTAATGTCTACTAGGGCTAAGAATGATTCTATATACAATCCTGATTTCGACACTAAGCTGGAAAAAGGGATGCTTCGTATAAATCCTAATCTTATGCCTGAAGTACGCAAAACAATGAAAGAAAAAGGTATACCTTCTGAACTTGTTAAGGAAAACAAAGTAGATTTGTTACAAGTTTTTATTGAAGAAGATGAAACTAGAAAAGTTTTTTAAGAATTAAAACATTGACAAGAAAAATCACATAATAACCTGCATAAGCATTTTCAAAAACATAAAAAGATTTTGGTGGAAATCACAGAAAATTGTGATGAGATTGGCCAAGAAATAAAATTATTTCACAAGTATCTTAGTACGATTGAAACCCAATGTGAACAAATAGCATCTGGTTATCAAATTTTTCTTTGAGATGATATAGATATTCCTGTTTCTACTAATATTGTTACAAGAAGAGGTGCAGTTGTTATAGGACCATTAGGACCACCAGAATATGAAGCTAAAAAAGAGCGAAAGTAAAAAACCTTGCTCAAAGCAAGCCAAGAAGATGATACACTGGTGGATCCTCAAGATGAAACTGCTCAAGAAACACAAGATCAAACCAAGGAGGACCTAAATGATGCATAGGATGACTATTATGACTCTGATGCAGATACAGTTAATCCAAGAGAAGAAAAGGGGACAAGCAATAAAGATGAAGTTGTTGTAGTAGAAAATAATAAAAGTGATAAACAACAACAAAAGAAAGTAACAAAAGAGCCTGACCCACCACAAAAGGTAAAAGACAAGAATAAGAAAGGTGAGCAAAAGCTTCCTTATCTAGATCGAAAAATGAAAGCACCGGATTAGGTAATCTATGATTCTTTCAAAAAGGCACTTGGTGATCTTCGTCTAGAAATTCCATTTGCAGATGCAATAAAAGTTCCCACCTATTCTAAATTCCTCCGTGACATTCTTAGTAGAAAGAAAGAAATAACTGAAACCGTTGCCATGGTGACTAGTTATCCTGCTATTGGAAGTTATTGTCTAAATCAGGAGATCTTGGAATACCAACTATTTCATGCTCAATTGGCAAAACTGATATTCACATTGCCTTGTGTTATTTAGGTGCAGGAGTTGGTGTAATGCCATATTCCCTCTATAAAAATTTAGGATTAGGGGAGTATTCCCCTACTACTATCACTTTACAGATGGCTGACAAGTCTACTAAACAACCCATTGGTATGATTGAGGATGTTCTACTTAGAATAGATGAGCATATTATTCCCAGTGATTTATTATTCTTGAGATGCCAGAGGATGAAAAATTATCCATTATACTTGGAAGGCCTTTCCTTAGTACTATAGGAGCATCAGTTGATTGTGTTGAGGGAAAATAATCTTCGATGTTTATGATGCTGAAATCATCCGGTATTTTCCAAAGAAGCTAGAAGCGGGAGAAAGATATATTTCACTAGCAAAATGAGTTCATGTGGTAAGTGCCTTTGATAAGGGGCAACCCAAGGTAAGAATTCGAGAACATAGAAGGGGTTGAGTTAGTCAACCATTCTTAATAAAATGCTTAATGGGAGTCAACCCATCACAACAATAGAATAAACTAAATAAGAAAATATGCATCGCATTCCTGCAACTTTTTCACAGACATTCTTGTGGAAGCGCGCATGTGAAGATGCAGCTGTCAAAACGTAGTAGAAACATTGATCAAACAAGTGTAGAATAAATATAAAAATAAAAGTTTGAGATTTATCTACAAAAACCAGCTTAATCATTTAGTACAGAGTAAAAAGTAAATCTCCAGTTAAGGTGAAGAAGTTAGGTACTACTAGAAATCATGCTCTATACATGCTGTTATTGGTCGACAATTTTTACTGTCATTTTTCTGTCAAAAACAAGGTGTTTCATTAAGTTTCAGGATAAGAAGGTATTCTCGAAGAAATAAAAAAATTGATGGATACTGAAGGTTTAACGACCAACTATACAGAGGGAATAAAAATTCTGGCCATATAGTTTGGCCGTATAGATATCTTTGCCATGAACAAATTTTCTTTCGAAGGTACAGAGGATTTAATGACCAACTATACGGTAGGAATAAAAATTCCGGCCGTATAGATATTGATGCCTTCATCGAATTTCTTCTCAAATGTACTGATAGTTTAACGACCAACTATTCGGCGAGAATAAAAATTCCGGTCGTATAGTTTCGGTCGTATAGATATCGATGCCTATTTTAGAAAATTTATCTCAAGGATACAGAAGGTTTGATGACCAACTATACGACGGGATCATGATGATCCGGCTGTATAGTTGCATCCGTATAGTTGTGTTCTGGCATAAAGAAACTCTAGTTGGCGGCGCCACTACAACTATATGACGGGAACTACATATCCTGCATGTATAGTTGTGGCCGTATAGTTCGGCGCGACCTCATAATCGCGTCGGGGCGGCTAAGTTTATTATCCCTCCTCACTTTTTCTCTCATATTCTCTCTCCAAACCTCTCAAAACCCACCTAGTACTCTTGATTCTTCGCGGATTTCGTTCGTTTGAGTGGGGGAATCAACAGATCGGTATGTTTCTCTCCCTGTACATGCTTTATTTTCAGAATTTCATTGTTGAAACTCTCACATTGATCTAGTGGATGAACTCAAGCTTGTTTTTTTCCTATTGATTTATCACATTAGTATGGAATCTTTCCACGTAGAATCATTCGTATATCATGTACAAACTATATGCCTAAGGTTTTATGGTGAAATTTTTCAGTGCATCAAGATGAACAAAATTGGTAATATTTTTCGCAAGAGCAAGCGCTAATGTGTGAGAGTTCGGGGCATCGGACCGAGCGCAACCCCAAGTTGGCCATAGTTTCATCAAGGAGTATGTTGCCTACACGTTGGTCTAATGATAGCTTTATCACTACGGCAGGGTTGAGGGCGGACTTCGACCTCATGTGTGCAAATTCAAGTCTAGCACTACTCTCCTATGCAAGCCAGAATACCTACGCCAAGCTCACCTATGAGTTCGACTCAAGTACGAGAACGAAGCAAGCAAGAGGAGGTATCACATTCCTTTCATCACCTTTTCTGCAACTTTAAAATGATCCTACAATTATTTACTCCCATTCACTAGAGTCACTCCCAACTTAGCTTGCTATCCTATAAATTCAATTCCTTTACTAGTGTCTCCTTTTTAGCTTTGAAATAATGAGCAATGAACTTGGTTAAAAATATTTCCTACACTTTTACAACAAGAAAAAGAATCCAAAAGATGACTTGAGTCCATGTTTAGCCCAAAGGATTTGATTTTGAACTACTCCATCCCATTTGAGCTTAATGTAAATAGGCTCGATAGCACCCTTGAATGAAAATTTTTTATAAAATGGATGCTTCGAAGTAGTAGAGATTATGCCACTTCTTTTTCTAATAATTAACATAAGATATTGCTTTACGCATGTCATTACAACACTGTCATGCTCCATGGGGAACTATTAACTCTGCTGGCCAACGAACGATCTAAATGTGGGAAACCACTTGATTTCGGCTATTGAGTTATGTAAACGTTTGTAGCAGCAATGCTATGATGGTAAAATTTCAATATCCTCGTGGTTTCACATTCCAAGTGAAGTTGTAGTACTCCTCTAACCCACTATTGCTCAATAATTATTTATTGGCATGGTCATGAGTGCACAACACAGTCCCAATTAACATGTTAAAAATAGTGGAATGATTTCTCTGTGAAAGAGCTGAAGTTTTTGAAAAGCAAGGAAAGGAAAAAGGTGCTTTGAGAGTCTTGAAATTTTGATGTGGGAATAGATGAGTTGTTCTTAAATTGAATGTTCTTGGTGCCAACTTGAGTACTCTTAAATGATTAAAGAAACAAGAGCAAAAAGTTTTCATCTCTCAACAAAGAGAGACACCAAAAGAATTTGTCTCACTTCCTAGCTAAACTTTTGACACTTGCTCGGGCATATGATTTATTTGCTAGCAAGATATACGTGGTTAGGAAGTGGACTCAGTGCAATCTTGTGAATACTTGTATGATCATGTTTAAGATTGCAGGAATTGTGAAGAAAAGAATTTGACACCACTTCAAGCTTTTAAGTTCTTTTTGTTTCAGTCTCGAATCTCCGCTACTCTTCCTTATTTTCTTGTCACTCGAGGGCGAGCAACATCTAAGCTTGGGGGAGTTGATAGCTGTGAGATTTGACACATTTTTTATGGTTTTTTATTGATGGTTTTCTCCTGGATTTGATCAGTTTCTAGCTTTACCTAACGCTAATACTTCGGTAGCGAAGAAAACTTGGTTTTTAATGTGTGTTTCAAGTTCTGAACATCAATAGAGGGTTTTAACAAGAGAAACACAATATTCAGGTAAAAACAAGCAAGTCTCTCTTTGGAAGACAACACCGTTGAAGGACGACGATCCCTCCAAGGTGACTCAGGTAGGCGTGGGATTAGACCGTGCATAGGAAAGCATGCTCGTCAAGTTCCTCAAAGCTAATAAAGATATCTTCGTATGGAAACCTTCTGACATGCCCTGAGTACCTAGGGAACTTGCCAAGCACTCCTTAAACATGTATCCTAACGCTAAACCCGTTAAACAGTCCTTACGACATTTTCGTGATGAAAAGCGCAAAGCTATAGCTAAGGAGATGGCTCGATTAGAGTTAGCCATATTTATCGAAGAGGTCATCCACACTGAGTGGTCGGCCAATCATGTAATGGTCCTTAAAAAGGACACTACTGATTTAAGGATGTGTGTTGATTATACTGCCTTGAATAAGGCTTGTCCCAAAGATCCGTTCGCTCTGCCTAGAATCGACCACGTTATCGACTTGACAGCAGGCTCGGAACTCCTATGCTTTCTCGATGCATATTCCAGTTCTCATCAAATTCTCATGAAGGAGTTGATACCTTTGATCCAGATTAGAGATCTAGTATAGCTCTTTTTCCCTAGTAGACCTAGGTTTATCAAATCCTCGGAAAGCAAAAAGCGTAGTGAAGTTACTTTAACGGACCTTCGGGAGTTTTAGAATTCCTTTTGTGTTTTCACCAGACCAAGAGTTTGTTGTCTTTTATTGTTGTCGATGATGGAGAGAGAAGGCCTAGGGCTTTCGGTTCCACCTGTAGCTGTGCAAAACATCTGATGGCAATAAAAGATAATAATAAAGTATGCATGTAATTGTTAGAGCAAGATAAATTATATGTGGGAAGTGCATCCATAATTGCTATTGCCTCCGCAACCACTTTTAGCAATAACCTACTAGTCTCATCCATAGAAGAAAGAGAACTAATGATATTCATAGTGACGTCACCGTTAATCCCAAGTAAATCCCTCACATACAACTGTACTACCCCTTCTGTCACTGGGGTTCCCAACCTGCAGATTAGTCATTACTCATACTCCCTATACCTGGCTCAATCCTCGGGGTCTTGGGTACCTGACAAGTCCTTGGATTGAGGCAAGAGAGGATACAATAATCATCATGTCGTACAAACTAATACATGATCCCATCTATGATAAATAACATGCACAAAAGCTACATGGCTAGGCCGAAGCCCTTAGCCCAAGGAGGATTACTCACACATAGAGATGAAATCAAAGATCATAAACATTCCAATGGGAATCATGAGATTGATAGCAAATAGTCTTACAATGTCGCCAGTCCAAGATGAGATCTACTATTACAAGTGGTGGAATATGGCTATGGTGGTGGAGAATGGTTCGGAGATTAGATCTAAGTTTATTCCTATGGTGGCTCTACGATGTTGTGGATGGAGATCTAGGGGCGGCTGGTGATCGGAAAGAGCTCTCTTTTCTCGTCGCTCGAGGCCTCTTTATATAGGGGTCCCTTCACAAAAGTTGTTATGTTTGACCTAGCGGTGTCAATGGCAACTATACAACTGGAACTATACGGCCGAAATTTTATTCCCGCCGTATAGTTGGTCGTTAAAGCGTCTGTATCCACATCGCAACTCCTGGTTTCTTTGGTTTGTTGGAAATCTCGTATCTTTGACTTTAATGTAGTGATTCCCATCATCAAACGTCATTATCTGCACAGGGGAAAATAACAAGAAAAGATTGCATAACCATTTGCTCATTAGGCATTAGTGCAGGTTTTAGAGAGATATTTCATCAAAAATATGAATAATATCCAGTTTAAATGTGGACGTGGATGGCTATATTTCAGAGCCATCAACCTCCCCAAGCTTAAACTTGATCATCCTCGAGCAAGAAAACCAAAATCAAAAAAGGAACTCAGCATTTAAACTGAAATAATGAGATGACGATCTTACTCATGATTGGTAGTCTCATGTTTCCTCCACTTCATAAATCTGAAAAACTTCGGCATAGATAGAGTAATGGCAAGCATATTATACGGGTTTTATGCATCTTTATAGCGTAGCAAAATTATTGTTAACATGGATGATTCAAATGAGTAAACTTTATTCCATGGCATGTAATCAAGTCATAGGCTTGCCTTTGAACAATAAAGTATAATCATGTAAAATTGAGAGTGTGAGAGTTGTCATGAAAAGCATATACACTAGAGTATCTCAATTCTCCCACACCAATAAATCAAGACTTTTCAAGCACTACTTTGTCATTCATTGTCCTTCAAGAATTTCAGTTCTTAAGTAATTGAGAGCATGCCAAAAAAAATAGTTTATCGGGCTGTGGTGGACACTCCTGGCATTACTAAGGTTTTTATTCCTTTTGCACAATGATTACTCATATCAGCCATAGGAGTGATTCCATCATGAACACAGCTACCCGAGAGTGCCAAGAATCTTACCCACTATAGCATTGCTGCTACATGTGTTTAACCAACTCATAGCCAAAATCTAGGAGTTTCCTCCATGAAGATCCTTTGTAGGCTAGCGGAGTTGTTGGCATCCCATGAAGTTTGACACACAAAAGGCTATATCATTCTTATGATTAGCAAGTCAAACTTTGGCATGCTCACAAAAACCGCTAAACATTAATTCAATCAAACAAATCCTTTTAAAGAGAGATATCAAGTCAACCATTATATTCCGTGGTGTTGAGTGTCTCTAGAAATAAGCCTTTCAAGACTAAACACTACAACACCAAGCCTTCAATTGTGAGACTTTTTCTTATTACAATTGTTTAGCAAATATTTAGTCAAGACTTGGTTAACTACAAGAGCTAGAACAAAACATACCCAACTAAATACCCATGCAAACAAAACTTTACTACATTACAAAGACTCACTCCACCAATATAATATCTCAACATTTACTACTAACTACCATGGTTTTTCAAACTTCAAAAGTGGGGAGGCATAAGGCATACATCTCATGTTTGGTTCCACTTCTCTCTTCCCATTTAATTCGTTTCTTGGAAACTCAAAGTCAATCACTCTTCCTTCAAATACATGAGAACCTCGAGGCGAAAAGAAAAGAAAGAGGAAAAATAAAGATAAATGGAGAAATATTTTTGATGTTTTTAAGAGAGGGAATTTAAAGAATGGAAAATTGGCTGCAAAGTTCTGCTAAAAAAATCTCAAAAACAAGTAGAAATAACTAAAGATAAAGTGTTGGGGAAACCAACACGGGTGCTTATAATCTCAAATTAAAAACACAACCTCGAAAAAAAGCAAATGAACGCCAAATAAAGATAAATGAGGAAACTTCCCCAAGCTTAGGCTTTTGCAAGCCCTTCAAATCATTGTGGTGGTGGGAAAAAGTCGTTACTCCAGTTCGCAATTTGAGTTGATAAATTACTAGTTGTTCCTCGGAGGTTCAAGGAGAGGCTATGCATCCTCTCCATAGTCCCTCCAAGTTCTTGGAAATCTTGGTATGTAGCGAACCGGGTTGGTGGTTGCTCCTCTTAATAAGGAACTTCTTGCTACTTTTCTTGGTCCTCATCCTCATCCGGAATCTCCTCCTCGGGTTGGTGTTGCTCAACCTGCAAGTCATATAGCAAACATCCTTCCTCGATAGAGAAAATACCATTAGGCGTAGGAGCGGGGTAGAGATACCCAGCTCCAGCAATATGCAAGTAATAAACACGACCTCTCCTAGTGAGCATTCCACAAGCCTTTAAAGTAGAGAAACCAACACATCGATCACTTAGCATAGGTTGCAACTCACCTAGGTCGATGCCTAGGGCAATGGCAAGCACGGTGATGACACCTCCACCTGTGATTGGTCCTTGGCTTTGGGACGATTGGTGCTCCAGGTAGCACACAAGGATTGCGCCCAAGTTGAGTGACAAGTCGTAGTTGTTGTAAGCAGCTTTTGCGAGGACTAAGATGTCCTCCTCATTGAGTCTTGTGAACTCATTTCTTTCCTGCAAGGTGTTAGCAATAACATAGAACAAATAGCGAATTGCAGGATGTTAAATATTCATCCCCTTGCTCACTCTAGAAGTGAAGCTCAATCCATTATAATATTGTTCCGGGGAAGGATCTAAGCTAGTAAAGGATGCGTGCAAGTCATGATCATTATTGTTTGGAGGATTAAAGCATGCACACCATTCATCTAGTGATAAAGTGTAATTGTTGTTCATAAGTCGGAAAGAAATCGTGCCCTCTCCATGCCATAGTTTAATGGTGCTTTGCAAAGGACTTAGGAATTCAAGAGTTAATCGGCGATAAGTAGGCACATCATTGAATACAAAGTTTCGCAGGCCAACCCTATTGCAAAGTAAATTGAAGTCATCAGAAATACCGAGTTGGTTCAATATAAAGGGGCACGCCCACTTGGTGGCCTTCACTTCTCGATTCTTGATCTTGTTGAAGCGATCATGTTGGAGCTTATTCCTGAACCATATCCCCATGCGTTCTTGAGCGACAGCCCGAGAAGCACTAGCAGCGGCACGAGCACAAATTTGGCTCCTTGTGTTCATCATCAAAAATAATAAATAAAAACAAAAATAAAACTATTTGATCCAACAATAATAAGTATAACATGTTCCTCATCATAGCACACTAAAGAATCCCCTCAAAATAATAATCTAGGCAAGAGAATCATGGCAATTAGTTCATAGTAGGTCTCACCCTAGATTGATAATGACAATAGATCAAAAATGAATATGCAAAAATTAATTCGAGGATCGGAGGAGAAACATACCATAGATCACTTGTGTGCGAGGAAATCAAATGAAATTGAGTAGAGATGAAGATCTCTTCGGGTTTTGAGAGAGTTTGGAGGTAGAAGAGAGAAAAAGGATTGGTGTTTTGGGGTTTGAGGTACCTTCCCGTGGTGTTTTTGTGGTCGGACGCAACTATACAGCGGAACGGGAGGAATTATATGGACGGAACAATGTGTTCCTGCCGTATAGTTCGCCTGCTGTCAAAATTTTAGGGTTTCCACCTAACACCACAGCTATAAGGCCAGAACTATACGGCCAGAACAATTTGTTCCCGCCGTATAGTTGGTCGTCAAACCCTCTGTACCTGGAAAAGAAATTGTATGAAAGCATCAATATCTATACGACCAGAACTATACGGCCGGAATTTTTATTCTCAACGTATAGTTGGTCATTAAACTATCAGTACTTATGAAACTAAAAATTGACGATGGCAAAAATATCTATACAACCAGAACTATATGGCCAGAATTTTTATTCCCGCCGTATAGTTGGTCGTTAAACCTTCTGTATACATCAAAAAAATTATATTTCTTCGTGAATTCTTTCTTATCCTGAAACTTAGTGAAATACCTTGTTTTTGACAGAAAAAGATAGTAAATATTGTCGACCAACATCATCATGTATTAAGCAGGATTTTTAGTACTACCGAACTTCTTCTCCTCAATTGGAGCTCTCTAGCACTCTTTATTAAACATAAACTTAAACTAAAACTTAACTCAAACCTTTATTTCACATGGGTTGTCTCCCATGAAGCGTTATTTTATGGTCAATAGCTTGTCCTCAATGTTGCTCACTTAGGCTAGATGAGTGGAACACCCACTCCAAAATAGTTGGCCTTCAAAGTGATGGCCTCCTTTTCATCATGCTTGGCGTTCTTCTTCCTAGGGAAATGAATAGCAAAAGGATCTCGCGAAGGCAATTGAATCTTCATGTTCCATTCATGCAGATTAATCAAAGCCTTAATAGTTCTTCAGAATGGACAGCCTAATATAATAGGAGCATTAACATCTTTAGGCATGTCAACTATAACAAAATCAATAAGAGCAGGACAGCCTTTAATATATACTGAAGTATTCTCCTTAATTCCTACAGCTTGTTTGTAGGTAGAATCTGCTAGATGCAATTTTAACTCCATGATTTCAAAATAGACAAGATTTAACTTATTAAAAAGACTTTTTGGAATTGTTGAAATGCTTGCACCTAGATCACAAAGTGCAGCTATCTCATTGGTCCCAATTTTAATCTTAATAGTGGGCTCCAATATATCATCAAGCTTCACGGGTAATTTTTCAGCAATTTTCTTATATTCTTCCTCAAGCTCATGTACCTTTATTTCTGCCTGATTAACAAAGTGTTGGTACATAGCTTCCTTATTTCCTTCACTTACCAGAATCTTGACATTGTTCCTTTTTACAAGATCTTCAACGGTGTAATTTGGTGAAGGAGCATTACTATAATCAAGTTCTTTAGGCTCCTCCCTTTGGATTCTTATCATCTTGAGGTCTTCAACAGGATTGGGCTCAGCTTTACCTGCAAATTTAGCTAGAATGAGAGTTTGACCCTCGGTTATCTTACCTAGCTGTGCCTCAACAATCCTCGTTCTTTCTTGAAGGGCCTGCAAATCATTCCTCAAACTTACATCTTGGTTAGATAATTTACCAAGCATAGCATCATGGTTCTCCGTTATTTTAACAAGAATATTGTTTTGCACATTTTGTAAGTCTATAAAAGATTTAAGTGTTTCTTGGAGACTACCATTACTAGTTCCCATATTATTATTAGAGTTACTTGCAGGACTAGAATAATGTTTTTGACAATTAGGATTATAATTCTTCTCCCAAGCAGGGTTATAATCGTTATGAGCTATGAAGTCTATTTCTTCAATATTTGATTCTGGAATAGCTCTTACCTGGCTTTCCTTACCTTTTATGGCTAATATGAGCTCACGCAACTTAGCATTGAGTTCTTCATTTTCTTGTGGTGAGACAGAGTTCACCTTCTTCGTGTTTGATCTATCCACTTGCCATTGGGCATGGTTGTCTGGCATATTGTCTAGCAGTTGCTTTGCTTCGGTAATATGTTTACCCATAAATGTTCCTCCAGCTGCAGTATCAAGCATAGACTTAGACACGGGGTTAAGAGCATTATAAAACAAATGGAGAATTAACCAGTCTTCCATCCCATGGCTAGAACAGTTTCTCATGCATTCTTTCATCCTTTCCCATGCAAGCGCTAGTGGCTCACGCTCTTCTTGTCTAAAACCAGTAATATTAGATCTTAGTTGCATAGTCTTTGCAGGTGGGAAAAATTTAGTCATAAATAAAGAAGTACATTCCACCCATGATGTAATAGTATTTGTAGGCAAATATAGCAACCATTCTTTTGCTCTTCCTCTAAGAGAGAAAGGAAATAAGCGCAATTTGACCGCATCGGGGTCAACATCTTTTATGCGCATCATATCACATATTTCAGTGAAAGTATTCAACTACATACCTACGTCCTCAACAACAGAGCCTCCAAATTGATTCTGTTGAACCAAACTTAAATAGTAGGGATTAATTTCATAATCATCAGCAACAATTGCTGGCTGGGTAATAGGAGTATGCAAATAATCATTGTTCGGAGTAGCAAACTCCCCAAGCTTCTTTTCAGCCATATTTCCTATGTTTCTTGGGTTTTCTTAAACAAAGACTTATAATAGTAAAAGTAAGAATTTAAAGAGTAACTATTTTTTTTGGTTTTTTCAAATAAAGACTAAAAGTAAACTAAAAATTAAAAACAAGAATTAAAACTAGCAAGGTTCCTACTAACCTCACCAGGGTAGCTATTGCTTCCTCGGCAACGGTGCTAGAAAAAGGGTTGATACCTTCGATCCAGATTACGGATGTAGTATAGCTCCTTTTCCATAGTAGACCTAGGTTTATAGAATCCTCGAGAAGCAAAAAGCATAGTGAAGTTACTTTAATGGACCTTTAAGAGTTTTAGAATTCCTTTTTTGTTTTCACCAGACCAAGTGTTTACTGTCTTTTGTTGTTGTCGATGATGGGGAGAGAGGGCCTAGGGCTTTCGGTTTCACCTGTAGTTGTGCAAAACATCTGATGGGAATAAAAGATAATAATAAAGTATGCATGTAATTGTTAGAGCAAGATAAATTATATGTGGGCAGTGCATCCATAATTGCTATTGCCTCCGCAACCGCTTATAGCAATAACCTACTAGTCTCATCCATAGAAGAAAGATAACTAATGATATGCATAGTGACGTCACCGTTAATCCCAAGTAAATCCCTCACATACAACCGTACTACCCCTTCTGTCACTGGGGTTCCCAACCTGCAGATTAGTCATTACTCATACTCCCTATACCTGGCTCAATCCTCGGGGTCTTGGGTACCTGAGAAGTCCTTGGATTGAGGCAAGAGAGGATACAATAATCATCATGTCATACAAACTAATACATGATTCCATCTATGATAAATAACATGCACAATAGCTACATGGCTAGGCCGAAGCCCTTATCCCAAGGAGGATTATTCACACATAGAGATGAAATCAAAGATCATAAACATTGCAATGGGAATCATGAGATTGATAGCAAATAGTCTTACAATGTCACCATTCAAAGATGAGATCTACTATTACAAGTGGTGGAATATGGCTATGGTGTTGGAGAATGGTTTGGAGATTAGATCTAAGTCTATTCCTCTGGCGGCTCTTTAGTGTTGTGGATGGAGATCTGGGGGCGGCTGGTGATCGGAAAGAGCTCTATTTTCTCGTCACTCGAGGCCCCTTTATATATGGGCCCCTTCATGAAATTTGTTCTGTTTGACCTAGCGGTGTCGATGGCAACTATACGACCGGAACTATATGGATGGAATTTTATTCCTGCCGTATAGTTTGTCATTAAAGCGTTTGTCTCCACTTCACAACTCCTGGTTTCTTTGGGTCGTTGGAAATCTCGTATCTTTGACTTTAATGTAGTGATTCCCATCATCAAACGTCATTATGTGCATAGGGAAAAATAGCAAGAAAAGATTGCATACCCCTTTGATCATTAGGCATTAGTGGTAGGGTTTAGAGAGATATTTCATCAAAAATATGAATAATATTCAATTTAAATGTGGACGTAGATGACTATATTTCAGAGCCATTAGGAGTCAAACAAATTAAAGACTTCATTCATCACCCCGTTCGGAACCTTCTGCTATGTAATGATGCCTTTCAGGCTAAAAAAACTCAGGACCTATGTACTTGTGCACTATGCAGCATTGCCTCCATGACCAAATCGGATGCAATGTGCATGCATACCTGGACGACATAGTTGTGATGTCCAAAAAGAAGGAAATACTCATTTCTGACTTGGAGGAAACATTCACAAATCTACGAAAATACAACATCATGATTAACCCGAAGAAGTGTTTCTTCGGAATACCAGCCGGAAAATTGTTAAATTTCATCATGTCCTAGAGAGGCATATAGGTGAACTATGACAAAATAAAGGCTATGCTAAACATTTCTAGGCCAACTCGCCTGAATGATGTACAACCACTCACTGGTTGTATTGCTGCAGTCAGTCAGTTTGTAAGCTAGCTTAGTGAAATAGCCGCACCATTATACAAGCTCTTGAAGAATACCAAGAAATTTGTCTAGACCAATGAAGCTGAAGCTGCACTTTAGGATCTAAAAGTCGTACTCTCATCTGCCCCTATCCTTGCAGCATCGAAACCTCAGGAACCGATGTTGCTCTACATGGCTGTGACGAATAGAGTCGTCGGTGTTGTAATGGTGGTGGAGCGGTAGGAACAAAAATAGGAACACCTGATGTAGTGTCCCTGAGAAGGAATATTAGACCTTGCACTTTGACTGGTCAAAAGCACTCGAGGGCTTGGGGGCTGGCATGGTACTCAAATCACCCCAAGGAGACTAACTATTCTATGTGTTGCAAATTCACTTCACGACAACAAATAACATTGCCAAATATGAAGCCCTACTGCATGGAATTCGGTTTGCAAAAGAGATTGGCACTCGCCGACTCATGTGTTATGGAGACTCGGATTTAGTTGCTTAGCAAGTATCTGACATCTGCAAGGAAGATAAGCACATCACAACATATCAGTTGTCGTGGATGAACTAGCAAAAGCATTTGAAGGGTTTGAAGTTCAACACATTCCCCGAACAGAAAACGAGGAAGCAGATGCTCTACCAAGAATAGGCTCTGCACAGAAAAAGGTCCCGGATGGTGCTTTTATGGAGCACCTAAGAGTTCCCTCTATCACAGGAGTTGATGAGGAGTATCTGATCAAATCTGACTCACCACTCATAGCAGTTCTGGCTATAATTCCTAGCTGGACAAAACCTTACCTCGAATTCTTAGTAGAAGGAAAATTACCCAAAGATGAAGTTCTAAGCAGACAGATCATCCGACGAGAGAAATCCTACATAGTGATAAGTGGTGAGCTCTATAGGCGGAGTGTATCTGGGGGGTTTTTGGCACTATGTTTCTCCGGAAGGAGTGGAAATCCTTAGGGAAATCCATGAAGGGGAATGCAGACATAATGTCACAGCCATATCTTTAGTGGAAAAAGCTTTTCAGCACGGATTTTTCTGGCTTACCGCTAAGGCAGATGCTAATAAATAGGTCAAGATGTGTAAAGGCTGCCAAAAATACGCCAGGCAAGCCCATGTTCCGACTGATCAGCTGCGAACAATTCCGATTACATGGCCCTTTGCGGTCTAGGGGCTTGCCATGGTAGGACTGTTTAAATAGGCTCCTAGTGGATTTACTCACCTCCTAGTGATGGTGGCTAAATTTACGAAATTTATAGAGTATAAACCCGTCACAAGTTGTGATGGTGCAACAGCCAAAAGATTCGTCAAGGACGTTATAATCCGATTTGGCTATCCACACTGTATTATTACAGACAACGGGAGCAACTTTTCAATGGGAGAACTTGCTGAATTTTGTGAAGATCAAAAGATCTGACTCGATGTTGCATCAGTTGTGCATCCATAAGCCAATGGACAAGTCAAAGGGGCCAATGGTCTAATTCTTCAAGGCCTCCGTCCCAGACTCGAAGAACCACTTCACCGTGTTGTGGGGGCTTGGGCGGACGAATTGTCGTTTGTTGTATGGAGTTTACGAACTACTCCTAACGGGTCAACCGGATATACACCTTTCTTCTTGGTCTACGGTGCGGAGGCAGTTCTTCCGAGTGATCTTATCCATCTTTCTCCCTGAGTCGTGGCGTTTGTTGAAGAGGGTGCTGAAGTTTCTCGACAAGATGACCTCGATGTACTCGAGGAAGTTTGCGTCATTGCTGAACAGAGATCTACATCCTATCAGCAAAAGCTACGCAAGTATCATAGTCAGAGAGTCAAAAACTGGTCTTTCAAAAAGGGTGATCTAGTTCTCCGACTAGTGCAAAAAAGAAAGCACAAACTTTCCCCAATCTGGGAAGGGCCCTTTATGGTTAGCATAGTATTGCACAATGGTTCATACTACCTAACTGACATGAGGCCGGAAAAAGAAAGACCTGCTACTAAGAAGAAGAAGAGACCTAGAGGCAGTACAAACACGGATGAGATAAACCGTCCCTAGAATATTGCTCAGCTACGTCCCTTTTATTCTTAAAATTTCTTTCTTTGTAATCATATCAATGTACATGTTCAAAGTGAAATAAAGTATTGGTCTCCTCAATGTTTTTTCTGAGATGTTTTTTAAGTACCATCTGATTTCCGAATGATCATGTCATAGTCAAAATTCCTAGAATACTTGAATGTACTTTATGCTCATGTTTGTTCTGGTTAGATTTCCGATTCTAAAATAAAAGCTACCTTTGGGTGTAAGTCTCATTTTCTATTTATACTTTAGTTTTTGTCTAGTTGCTTGACATGGGTATTTTCTGAGTAGTGAATTGTTGGTACTAGAGGCTAGCTTTGATCCCAGGTTTAAACTAATCTAGCAATTGAGCTTTGTTGCTCGACAGATTTTCAATGCTGAAGGTTTGTCGGCTCACGAAAGAGATAAGGCAGAAGGCCAGATAAACGATAAGTCTAACCAAAAAGTGCGCAAGTATTTTTCAAGCACAAAATAAAAACATGTGTGCTAAGAGTAAAGCATTAGTTCTTACATAGCAGCACCACAAAATGAATAAGTTTAACCATTACATCAATGGCTTGTTTTAGAATGACACAAATTTTCTTGCAAATGTTTATGTTGTAGGAGAAGGATCTGTTGGCTTGCTAGTGCTAGCACCCACATCACGTTGATCTTTTTTCAAGATGGGGACGTTGGACTCAGTCTCTTTAACCATTACTTTATGCTCATGTGCAGGCCCATGGCGTGGAAGTGGATCCTGCTGCGGTCTCCAAGGCGATGCCCGTCGGCGCAGATGGTCAACGGGTAGTTTTTGCTCCTTTTGCAACTGCATGTAGCAAGTACGGGCCGCAACTCATCAACACAGTCGCGAAGTACTCTGAGGACCTACAACGAGCCAAGAAGGCGGCGAAGGCTGCGGCGTCAGGGGCCGGCGGGAAGTCAGTGGCGTCTGATACTGCCACGGACTCGATGAGGCCCCCGAAATCGAAGTCCAAGTCGAAGCAGCCGGCTTCTCCATAGTAGTGATATCTGTAATAGTTAATAGCTTGACCCCTTTTGTCTAGAACATGTTGTTGGCGGGTGTATCTGTTGATACTTTGTTATGCTTGAATGCACTTGAGTTTTTGTTCATGTGTTGCATGGTCTTCTTATTATCTCCTGCTTGGCTTGTGATAGGGCACATCGCGTGGTCCTCCGAGTGAGCCTCGGGATCCTCCGCCCACTGATGATACCTTAGAGCAGTCGCGCTCAAGGGTGGATGAGCTGTCTCTGCTTTCACGATTGCATGATCGCGTTAAGCAGCTGGAGCGCGAACTGCCCGTCCTCCGCGGTAACATGGATGTATGGAAGTCGAGGGCAGAGAAGGCCACCGCCCGAGAGCAATATTTACTAGGAGAGGTGGCGCCGATGGGCGACCAATTCAAGTGTTAGCTTTCTGCCTCCTTATATTTTCTTGTAGCCACTCACGGTAGTTCGTTGTCTTCATACTTTTGCCTCTTTGCTTGGTATAGTTGTCAGCGTGTGTCCTCCGCAGGATGAGAAGGACAGGATCGCCATTCGCATGAATGACCTGACCCAAGAACAGCTTCAGGCGAGTGGGTACTTCTAGGTGGATCATGATCGCGCAATCGCACTTGCGACCCTACAGGATCATGCCTCACGAGTGCTTCATTTTCTGAAGAAATCACAGCCATGCTTATATATCAGATGATATTTCCACTGGATGTCGCTCCCTCGAGCCTGCTGGATCTTCTTGCTAAATTTCAAGACTTGAGTGGAGTCCGCGAGTATGTGCAGCAACAGTTAGTGGCTGGTGCCAAGACTGCTCTGTCGCTGGTGCGACTGCATAGGCCTGATGTGGATGTTGCAGCGATTGCTGCTGGACCGCCGGTGCCGCTAGCAGGTTCGACCTGGAATATGGTTCCCCATTATCAGGCGGTGGATCGTCCAGCCAAGGAGATTGTCGATTTTTTTGAGGAGCAGACAAACGTTCTTTTGCTGCAGCAGTAGCGTAATTTGTATCCTGCACAGAAGTGTACCAGTGTTGTAAAGTTCATATGTATATGCTGAGTGTAATTGATTTTATACTGAGCTTGTTAGCTTATATGTTTTGCGAGTGCGTTGCACTATGCGATTCCTTTTCGTTAGCCTGACGTAGTTTTATCTCAGCACCTTGGCAACCTGCCAGGTGCATTGCAACTGGGTTGGTGTTTTGTCAAGGGTTCGATTATTGCGTCAGCTACTCAGGATATCGCGATTGGTTTGTAGAACAGATGTGTAAAGGGTGGCGCAGCCCCCGAGTAAATAGATGGTGAAAAGTAATAGGAAAACACAGGGTTTGGGGCACTTAGCTTTATTTTTTCGTAGGACAGTACGGGGTACAATGTGTGGCTAAGTAGCCTGGCTGAAAAGCCTTATTTGTAATGTAAAGAAAGGAAAAACAACTAAAGGTAGAAGCGTCGCAGCTGCGCAACGTTCCAGGGGTTGGAGTATGCGACTCCTGTCTCGAAATCTTTGAGGCGATAGGCGCCACCTAGGATTACTTCTGTAATCACGTATGGTCCCTCCCAGGGGGACTCGAGCTTGAGATGCCCGTGTTGCTTCAGTCGTAGGACCAGGTCTCCTTCGACGAAGGACCTAGGGCATAGCCTTCTGCTGTGGTAGTTGCGGAGGTTTTGCTGGTAGATCGTAGATCTCTCCGCTGCGATTTCTCGTGCCTCGTCGAGGAGGTCGACGGAGTCTTCGAGTGTGAGGGTTGACTCCTTCTCGTTGTATGCGACCACCTGTGGGGCTTTGTAACGTACTTCTGTGGGTAGTACCGCTTCAGCACTGTGCACCATGAAGAACGGGGTGTATCCGGTGGTGCTGTTGGGAGTTGTGCGTAGACTCTAGAGTACGGATTGCAGCTCGTCTGGCCAGCATCTGGCAGCTCGCTCGAGTGGTCAAAGGAGTTGTTTCTTGATTCCACCACAGACGAGGCCGTTGGCCTTTTCGACTTGACCGTTGGTCTGCGGGTGAGCCATCGAGGCGTAGCTTATGTTGATTCCCAGGTTTTCGCAGAATTCCTGGAACTCCTTGGAGATGAAGTTCGTCCCGTTGTCCGTGATGATACTGTGTGGCATGCCGAAACGGTAGACGATGGACTCGAAGAATTTGACAGCACTGTTCCCTGATTGATTTGTCACCGGCATGGCCTCGATCCACTTGGTGAACTTGTCGACTACGACTAAGAGGTAGACGTAGCCTCCTCGTGAGGACCTTGGGAGCTTACCGACCATGTCGAGTCCGCATTGCGCAAAGGGCCAAGCTAATGGTATTGGCCGGAGTTCCGCGCCTGGTGCGTGCGGTTTGTCCGCGAATCGTTGGCAAGTGTTGCAGCGCTGGATGATGTCCTTGGCATCGTGCATGGCCGCGGGCCAGTAGAATCCATCCCGTAGGGCTTTGGCGACGAGTGCGCGACTGCCAGCGTGATGCCCGCAAGTGCCTTCGTGGATGTCGAGGAGGACAACTCTTTCGTCTCTGTTGGAGATGCATCGTTGAAGCACTCCTGTTATGCTGCGCTTATACAGTTCGCCGTTGAAAACAGCGAACGCCTTGGATCACCGCGCGATGTGTCATTCATCAGTCGAATCGTCCGGCAGCCTCTTGCTAAGAAGATATGTGATGTAGGGTTGAGTCAAAGATGGCTCGATCATCATGACACTCATCGGTCCTTTGAGTCCTGTGTCAAGCTCTAGGTCGTCGAGTGCCATTGGCTCATTGGGTGGCGCAGCCCCGAGTCCTTTGTTGCGCTTGGTTTCTTCTCTGTGGCCTTCGGCTTGATGGAGCGTTCGTAGATATGCTCGAGAAATACCCCAGGTGGTATGGGGGCGCAGGTGGAGCCAATGTTGGCGAGTGTGTCCGCTTATTCATTGCTTTCGCGACCTACGTGCCATAGTTCACAGCCGTCGAAGTCCCCTTCGAGTGTGTCGTAGAGGTCGCGATAGGCAATCATGTTGTCGTTTAGCGTGTCGCACTCGTGCATTGTTTGATTGACCACCAGCTTGGAGTCGTTGTAGATGATGAGCCTCTTGGCGCTGCAGGTTTTCGCCATCCGCATCCCGTGCAGTAGAGCCTCGTACTCAGCTTCATTGTTGGAGGCAGTGAACTGCATCCGCAGAATGTATTTCAGCTTGTCTCCTTGGGGCGATGTCAGTATGACACATGCACCAGCTCCGTCCTTACGTTTGGACCCATCGAAGTGCATTGTCCAGAGATAGGACATATCTAGCTTTTTGGGGAGCTGGTTCTCCATCCAGTGTATGAGGAAATCAGGGAGTACTTGCGACTTGATTGCGTCGCACTTCTCATATGTGATGTCTCGTGGAGACAGCTCGATTCCCCAAAATGAGACTCGTCCCGTGGCGTCGGGGTTGTTGAGAATATGTCCAAGCGGGGCGTTGTTGACCACCACGATTGGATGCTCCTGGAAGTAGTGGCGCAGTCGCCTGGCTGTCATGAAGACGTTGTAAGCCAGTTTCTGGTAGTACGGGTACCGCTGCTTTGTTGGTGTGAGCACCTCGCTGAGGTAGTAGACTGGGCGCTGCACCCCATGGACTTTGTTTTCTTAGACACATTCTACCACGAGTATTGTGCTGACCACCTGGTTGGTGGCGGAGATGTAGAGCAGCAGAGGTTCTTTTTCGTGCGGCGTCACCAGTACTGGTGATGTGAACAACAGGCGCTTGAGATCTTTGAATGCTTCTTGCGCCTCGTCAGTCCACTCGAACTTGTCATTTTTGCGGAGAAGTTGGTAGAAAGGTAGTGCTTTTTTGCCCATTCGACTGATGAATCGACTGAGCGCTGCGATTTGCCTGGCTAGCTATTGGACGCCTCTTACATTCTTCGGCTTCTCCATGGCCAGTATGGCTTTTATTTTCTTCAGGTTTGCCTCCATCCCCCTTGCCGAGATGAGATACCCGAGTAGTTGCCTAGATGGCACGCCGAAGGCGTATTTTTTCGAATTGAGCTTGATTCGGTAGCGGTCAAGGTTGGCGAAGGTTTCGCGGAGATCATCGATTAGCGAGGCTTCCTCCTTGGTTTTGATGACGATGTCGTCAACGTAGACTTGTATATTGTGACCAAGTTGGCTCTTGAGGCAAGCCTGCATGCACCGCTGATAGGTGGCTCCTGCGTTTTTGAGCCCGAAAGGCATTGTGTTGTAGTAGAACACGCCAAAGGGCGTTGTGAATACCATCTTCTCCTGGTCTTCCTCCTTCATTCGAATCTGATTGTAGCCTGAGTAGGCGTCAAGGAAGCAGAGGCGCTCACATCCCATGGTGGAGTCAATGATTTGGTCGATTCGTGGTAGCGGGAAGTGATCCTTGGGGCAGTGCTTATTCAAAGAGGTGAAGTCCACGCACATCCGCAAGATATCCGTGTCTTTTTTGGGCACCAGCACTTTATTGGCGAGCCAAGTGCTTTCCTTGATCTTGCGTATGAAGTTTGCGTCGAGGAGTCTGTTGATCTCCATCCCGACTGCTTTTTCTCATGGTTCAAACAGTTGTCGTATTGTCTGCTTGACTGGTCTGGCGTCTGGATTTACGTTGAGTGCGTGCTCGGCGAATTCTCTAGGAACTCCTGGCATGTCCGCAGGACACCAGGCGAAGATTTCCCAGTGCTCACGGAGGAATTCGACGAGCGGAAGTTCCTATGTCGAACTCAAGTTGTTGGCGATGAAGGCCATCTTGGTCGGGTCCGTTGCGTAGACCTGGACTTTCTTTGTGTGCACCGACGAGTCGAAGGACAGGTCGGGTGAGCTTGGCCTGCTTAGGGGAGACAGACTGTTGTTCGTTGACTCCTTCAATCTTGCGAGTTCCTCTTGCATGCCGAAGGACTGGGAGATTCTGTTGAATTCCCTGTCGCAGCTGTCGGACCTTTCGAAGCTCCCGTTGACTATGATGACGCCGTTGGGACCTGGCATTTTCATCTGCAGGTAGGCATAGTGCGGTACCACCATGAACCTAGCGAACGCGACTCGTCCGAGGATACAGTGGTACTGTGAAGGCCAGTCGACGACTTCAAAGTCGATGTGCTCATGCCGAAAGTTTTTTGGCGTGCCGAAGGTGACGTCGAGGTTGATTTTGCCCAGGGGATATATGCCCTTGCATGGGATGATGCCGTGGAATGTCGTATCTGAGACCTCCAGACATGTCAGAGGGATCCACATTGCACGCAAGGTACTTGAGAATATGAGGTTGATGCCGCTTCCTCCGTCCATGAATACGCGACTCATGTCGAAGCCTCCGATCTGTGCCTCGAGTACGAGGAGACAATGGCCTGGACGAGTGATGGCTCAATGCACGGCGCCCAGAAAAGTGATGGTGCGTGGTTGATGTAGAGCTCGTTGGGAACCCCAAGAGGAAGGTATGATGAGCACAGCAGCAAGTTTCCCTCAGTTATGAAACCAAGGTTTAATCGAACCAGTAGGAGCAAGGAAATACCCCAAAGGTGTTACTAGCTGAGCTTTGGCAGGGCGCACTACCGGTGCTAGTAGCAACGTGGAGACCTGCACAACACAACCACAGAACTTTGTCCCCAACTTGCGATGAGGTTGTCAATCTCACCGTGTTTTGCGGAAAACAAAGGATTAAACATATCGAATGGAAGGAAGTAAAAGTTTGCAAAAAGTAAACACAAAGAAGTAAACAGTTTGTAGATTGAACGTAAAAGACAAGGATCGGGATCCATAGTTCACTAGAGGTGGCTCTCCTTAAGATAGATAACATGCTGGGTGAACAAATTACAGCGGGGCAATTGACAAACCTCGAGAAAAAGCAATACATGCATATACTAATCATCTTGACTCCTTTGAGATTCGATTGGGCATTACAACATTATACATAGACCGCCATCCAATTGCATCTATGACTAATAATCCACCTTCAGGTTATCATCTGAACCCCCTCCAGTATTAAGTTGCAAGCAACAGATTATTGCTTTACGAACTGCGTCTAAAGTAAACAATACGATTATTTTATGAACAAAGGATTGTTGTTTTCTCCCTAGTAGCAACAGCACATCTAGTACCTTAGAGATTTCTGTCACTTCCCCAGATTACCAGAGGCATGAACCCACTATCGAGCATAAATACTAACTCTTGGAGTTGCTAGCATCTACTTGGCCAAGATAGCTACTAAAAATGGAAAGCATGCAAGATCACAAATAACAAAGACATGATAGAATCAATAATCAATCTGAAATAGCATCTCAATATCCATCGGATGCCCGCAAACACAACATGCAGAATTACAAATAGATGATCCTGATCATGAACGGAGCTCACAAGATCTAGACATGAAAGCACAAAGGAGGAGAACCAGCCATCTAGCTACTACATGGATCTGTAGTCCAAGGATGAACTACTCACGCATCACACCGGAGGCTTGCATGGTGATGAAGAAGGCCTCCAGGGTGAATTCCCCTCTCTGGCAGGGTGCCGGGAAGAGCTTCAGATCCCTCCCGGTCTAGGGATGGAGATGACCGCGGCTACAGACTCTTTCGTGGATTTTTGATCGGGTACTTAGGGTTTTCGTCCCGAGGGCATCTTATAGTCAGAAGGGGAGGCCGAGGGGGTGCCGGGAGCAGCCACACCACCCCCCTGGCGCGGGCCAGGCTAGGCCGCGTGGCCAGGTGGTGTGGCGGTCCCCTGGCCCCTCTCCGTCTCGTATTCTGGAACTTGATGATTTCCGGAAAATATGCACTTTGGCTTTTGTCCCGTCCAATTCCGAGAATATTCATTTTCTGACTTTCCAGGAACCAAAAACAGCAGAAAACAGGCAGCTGACACTGTGGCTCTTGTTAATAGATTAGTCCAAGAAATCATATGAAAAGTACTCCAAAGTGTGGACAAAACACAAGAAGGTGGATAAAACCAAGCATGGAACATCAAAAATTATAGATACATTTGCAATGTATCAACATCCCCAAGCTTAACTCCTCCTCGCCCTCGAGTAGGTAAGTGATAAAAAGAAAGAATAATTTTTGAGGTGACATGCACCATCAAAGACTTCATCAAAGTATTTTGTAAAACATTCAAAGCTGGGATCATAGTACTTTAATCATAACATGAATGACAAAGTTCTAGCAATAAGACAAAGAAACTATGATGCAACATGAAAAGGCACAAACAAAAGATTCATGAATAACAATGCTTTGCAAGACGTTTGTTTGTTTCACAGAAAGAAAACATGGCATAATAGTATTCAGCTTGTCCCTCAATAGAGTAGCAAATATAAATGCATATGACACCTTCAAAGTTCATAAGAGTGGGTAGATACAATAGTTTAAAACAAGCAATAACAAGTTATGCATCAATCAACTAGTCTTGGGACAATGCACATAGAACTAAGAATGGCCACTATGCTCTCAAAGTAGGTGCATAAAGGTAGAAGGTGGAGACTCAATGTAATGGTGGAAGAAAGGCCTTTGTAAAAGGAAATAGGGATTCAAGTCTCATAAAGAGCTTCCAAAAATTATGGTACTTATAGCTTTCAGCTCTCATTGCCCCTATCATAAGCATCTTTAAGGTGATTAAGGTTAAAGTGACACAACTAAGAGGATATGCTTGCCAAGCTATAAACCGAAATCTCATGCCCCTTACTTATGAAGACCGATCCTCATGCTACTCAACTTCAGTCACGAGTAAGATCTTGTCATTGTAAGTACATGTGTATCATTAAGAACCGCCAATGGGGTACCCCTTGCACATGATACGGGAGCTTTCCCATAATCAAAATGACAAGACAAGCAGACAATGAGCATCTCAGCGATCTTTTTATTTTCTATTTGCATAGGTTTTTATTGAGGATGCTTCATAGAGTGCTCATTATGGTTATGCTGCAAGTTTCCACCATGATTAGGCATGGCTTAGGCTAGCGGCCCAGGCGTTTCTCTAACACACATACAAACTCCATGATCATACAAGTTCCACTTTTATTTCACACCGCCGGGATCCGTAAGCAAAAGAACATGATATCAACGGGGTACAAAGTACAAGTGCAATGTTGAAAGCGTTCCCCATGAAACATGGTTCTGCTAATTTAAACTTATAAAGCGCAAGCATATACGCAACAAAGAAGGACCCAATGGTTCAAGTTTATTAGATGCAAAAAGTAAAGTGTGCCATCAAGTTCGTGAGAGCTTTAATCACTAGTTTTCTCATAACAAGTTTAATTTGGAAGGTACACAAAAGCATGAATATACTTGGAATAGCATAAGCTAGTAGGTTGGTATGTTGGACTCTTTGGAATAACTTGGTTTAGGGAGTTGGATGCATGAGTGGAACTCATACTTGGTTGTGGAGGCTAACAAAAGACTAGGAGCGACAAACTAAGAGAGCAATAATGGCTATAATCATGTAGAGCGACAAAACATCATTGATCAAAACATAAAGTGATACTACAAGTTGAAAACTAAAGGATCATAAAGGCTATGGTGACTTGAGATAGTCATAACATGGTGTGAGCATGCGCCAAGTCAACCCAAATAAAGCATCAAAGGAGAATACCACTATACTATGCTTTAATATGCTAAAACAACGCATGATTCATCCAAGGCACATTACGCAATCTCAATTGTTTATAACAAGTCATGCTACAGCAATGAATACTAAGCATAAAGCCAAAACAATATCAAGCATGGCATGACAAAGCATAGGCCACAATCAAAAACAAGCTCTTTTTACCACATAAGTGTGAACTTTCCTACTCTTTTCCAAACCAAACCAAACTATTTGCAAACCAATGTATGAAAGAGGGGGTCCAACCAATTTATTCAGAAAACTAAGGAAATCAAGCAAACTAAAAACAAAATGAAAACGAAAAAGAAGACGCTCCAAGAACAACACAACTGTGCATGAAACAATAAAAATGAAGCGTTTGGAAGAAACCTGGAATTTTTATTAATGAAGAAGGGGATGCCTTGGGCATCCCCAAGCTTTGACGCTTGTACTTCTTGGATATTTCTTGGGGTGACACGCGTGGCCTCCCCAAGCTTGAGCTTTAGTCCATCCTTCATCTCATTACTCATTCCTTCCGTACACCTGAAATTTTTCCTTCATACAAAACTTCACACAATCTTTACTAGCAACATTAGTGCACTCAAGATAAATAAGTCTTAAGGTTCAGTTCTAACACAAAATAAACTTCTATTAGAACACTAGCTACTGTAGCACTTCCCTCAAAAAGCTCAATTCCCCAAAAGAACTCAAGAAGGAACTAACAAGAAGTAAATGCAGAAAATGGCAGAAATCTGTCAAAACAGACCAGCAGGTAAAGACGAATTTTTTCGAAGACCTTCTGCTGCTCAAATGAAAACGTGTTGAACTAACGAAAGGTAGATAACAACCTGGGACAGAAGCACAAAAAATTTCACCTCAAAAAGACGTACAGAGATTTTACACGAATTGTTACAGTGAAGCACAGAAATCTGTTTCAGGACAACAACTTTTCCAATCATTACTTCTCTCTCATTAGAGGTTACTCTTGGCACAAAAACCAAATAAAAAGGATAAGGAGAGGTTATTACAGAGGTAATAACTTCCAACACTAATCTAAAAGTTTTGGGTTATCTCCCAATAAGTACTTTTTTTAACGCCTTTAAATTAGGCATAAGAAGCAAGAAAGAATCAAGTGTTCTCAAATGAAGAAGCATTAAGACCAATTTTCTTACCCTTACCTCTTTTAATTTTGTTCTTAACCTTAGGGAAAATATGATTGTTTGGTGGAGAAGAAAGGTGCATGGTCCACTTTCCCACATCTATTATTGCTCCAAGGAGTTCTAATAGGGACCTTCCAAGTGTAATTTGTCCTTTTCCTGCATATTCAATAACAAGATAATCAGTAGAAATCATTCTCCCAATGATCTTTGTAAACACTCCTTCAGCTATTCCAAGAGGTAATATGGTAGTATTATTATCAAGAGATATTTCTTTTCCTCCTTCAGTAAGCCCCCAAGTATTCAGAGATTTATAAATATCGTTGGGCATAAGGCAAAATTTAGACATGATATCACAGCGAGCTTGAAAAGTTTCAGTGTTTATCTCAATTTTTACTGTAGGAAGCCACTTTGATGGTTCAGAATTTATTGGAACATAATTGTGATGCTCCCTAAGCATATTGTAGCAATTTTCTAAGCTAGTAGTGCTAGTCTCAAGAGTATTCAACCTAGCAAATATTTTTGCGAAAGAAATATCAGTTTGGCTAGGCATGTTGTAAGTGAGGATCAATTTCTTTATAGCATTAATAGCATCATCCTCATTACATTGGAGGAAATCTCCTCCCACAATAGCATCTAAAGCATATCTATAGAAAAGAGCAACCCAAGGTAAAAACTGCTAAGGAACAAGCTTTGAGTCATTTTAGGCTCAGTTTTTTCATGTAGATCAGAGATTCTAGACCAAGCTTCCTTAAAAATTTCCTCAATTCCATGTTTAAAAGTGAAAATAATTTCCTCGGGTGACATAGTGATTGGACCAAGGCTAGACATAGTGGCAACTTAGGATAGGAACTAAAAAAAATTGAGTTTTTGCAATAAGAAAGCAAACAAGTAAAACTAATTTTTTTGTGTTTTTGAATAAAGAAAACAAGCAATAAAAGCAAAAGGAAACTAAGCAAAACAAAAATAACAAAGTAAAGAGATTGGTTATGAGGGACTCCCCTTGTGAAGATGTCCTTGACTCCCCGGCAACGGCGCCAGAAAAATGCTTGATGGCTCAATGCACGGCGCCCAGAAAAGTGCTGGTGCGTGGTTGATGTAGAGCTCGTTGGGAACCCCAAGAGGAAGGTATGATGAGCACAGCAGCAATTTTCCCTCAGTTATGAAACCAAGGTTTAATCGAACCAGTAGGAGCAAGGAAACACCCCAAAGGTGTTACTAGCTGAGCTTTGGCGGGGCGCACTACTGGTGCTAGTAGCAACGTGGAGACCTGCACAACACAACCACAGAATTTTGTCCCCAACTTGCGATGAGGTTGTCAATCTCACCGTGTTTTGCGGAAAACAAAGGATTAAACGTATCGAATGGAAGGAAGTAAAAGTTTGCAGAAATTAAACACAAAGAAGTAAACAGTTTGTAGATTGAATGTAAAAGACAAGGACCGGGATCCATAGTTCACTAGAGGTGGCTCTCCTTAAGATAGATAACATGTTGGGTGAACAAATTACAGCGGGGCAATTGACAAACATCGAGAAAGCAATACATGCATATACTAATCATCTTGACTCCATTGAGATTCGATTGGGCATTACGACATTATACATAGACCGCCATCCAACTGCATCTATGACTAATAAGCCACCTTCTGGTTATCATCTGAACCCCCTCCAGTATTAAGTTGCAAGCAACAGATTATTGCTTTACGAACTGCGTGTAAAGTAAACAATACGATTGTTCTATGAACAAAGGATTGTTGTTTTCTCCCTAGTAGCAACATCACATCTAGTACCTTAGAGATTTCTGTCACTTCCCCAGATTACCAGAGGCATGAACCCACTATCGAGCATAAATACTAACTCTTGGAGTTGCTAGCAGCTACTTGGCCAAGATAGCTACTAACAACGAAAAGCATGCAAGATCACAAATAACAAAGACATGATAGAATCAATAATCAATCTAAAATAGCATCTTAATATCCATCGGATCCCCGCAAACGCAACATGCAGAATTACAAATAGATGATCTTGATCATGAACGGAGCTCACAAGATCTAGACATGAAAGCACAAAGGAGGAGAACCAGCCATCTAGCTACTACATGGATCCGTAGTCCAGGAATGAACTACCCACGCATCACACCGGAGGCTTGCATGGTGATGAAGTAGGCCTCCAGGGTGAATTCCCCTCTCCGGCAGGGTGCCGTGAAGAGCTTCAGATCCCTCCCGATCGAGGGATGGAGATGACGGCGGCTACAGACTCTTTCGTGGATTTTTGATCGGGTACTTAGGGTTTTCGTCCCGAGGGCATCTTATAGTCGGAAGGGGAGGCCGAGGGGGTGCCGGGAGCGGCCACACCACCCCCTGGCGTGGGCCAGGCTGGGCCGCGTGGCCAGGTGGTGTGGTGGCCCCCTGGCCCCTCTCTGTCTCGTATTCTGTTACTTGATGACTTCCGGAAAATAGGCACTTTGGATTTTGTCCCATCCAATTCCGAGAATATTCATTTTCTGACTTTCCTAGAATTAAAAACAGCAGAAAACAGGCAGCTGGCACTGTGGCTCTTGTTAATAGGTTAGTCCAAGAAATCATATGAAAATTACTCCAAAGTGTGGACAAAACACAAGAAAGTGGATAAAACCAAGCATGGAACATCAAAAATTATAGATACATTTGCAATGTATCAACGAGGGGCTTGGGGCGGATGGTCACCCAGGTAATGCAGGAGTCGCTTCCACTGAGGTACTCAGTGGTGGATGGTGGGGAGTTTGTCGCTAAGTTGACTTGGCGAGTGATGGCCTTCTGCACCTGATTCGAGGGGCGTCCCTTTTGGATCATCATGGTGCCCATGGCCCGTGGGTACGGCTCGCCTCCATGATGCTGGTCAGGCGCAGCTGCAGTTGGTGGTGGTCCGGGTGGTGGTGGAGGAGCTCCATGTGCCACAGCGCCTGGCGTGGCTCCATAGCCCCTGTTAATCGCGTCGCGATTCACCCAAGCCAGGCGCTCATGGAGTTTGAGGAACTCGCGGTAGTCCATGAGGAGGTGGCTGGATTTATTTTTGTCGTCATGCTTATCAATGTAGAAGTGCACGGTGCATGGCCCGGATAGCTTGTCCTCAATGGATGTTGTGGGTGCCTCTTCGCGAGTGCGGCGTTGCCATACTTGCGTGGTTTTCTCGGAGTCGTGGTATCTGTCGCTGCTATAGCCGCTGTTGAGGTCGTCATCGCGCTTGCCGGGTAGCCGGCTGCGACCATGTTGATGTCGTCGTGGTCATCGTATGTGCGCATTCGCCGCTTGCCTCGCTGGTCGCGTCTACGTCCGAGGTCTTCATCATCGTCAGAATAGGTGCGGTTTCTCACTGAATCTTCTCCATCGGCCCACTGATTCGTGATCTCCATCAGATGGTCGATTATTTTGGGCTTCGAGCGACCCAGCGCCTCTCTGAGCTCCATGCAGCGAACACCGCCGTTGAATGCGTCGATTGCGCGATCCTCCGAGATGTTTTCTGCGGGGTTCTTGATGATAGACCACCTCTGGATGTACGAGCGTAGCGATTCACCTGACCTTTGCTGGCAGCTCCTCGGTTCTTTGATTGATGCAGGCCTTTTGTAAGTGCCCTGGAAGTTGCGAATAGAGATGTAGGCCAGCTCTTCCTAGCTGCAAATGGATCCACGCGGGAGATTGTTGAGCCATGCACGGGCAGCGCCCTGCAATTGTAGCTGCAAGCATTGCATGGCCATTCTTCGACTCCCGCCGTGTAGCTTGACGGAGGAAAAGTGGTCCTCCAACCAGATCTTCGGGTCATGTAGGCCATCGAACTTTAGATTTTCCGACAGGAGTTTGAATCCTATGGGCATTTGCCTCTGCCTAATTGCTCTGTTGAAGCATCTGGCGCCCAAGAGTTCAGTCCCGTCCTCTTCTAAATCAGTCGAACGAGCACATCGTGCCCTTATTGTCGATTTTGCGCTGCGTGTGGTCATCGCGCGCATCATAGTCGTGATCGTGCCGCTGTGAGTGGCGACATCGAGACAGATCGTGACTGTCGTCGCTGGACGAGGGTGAGGAATAGCGTCTCGCTAGGGCCTTGCCCTTCTTGGGCTCCGGTGTTGGCTCTTTATCGAGGGCGGCCTCGATTAGCCCCAAACCCGCGATCGTAGATCGGTGCATGGTGGCTCGTGGATCTCTAGCTGGCGGCTGGTTGTTGAGGAGGTACATGGTGGCCGCCGTTACCGCGGCTTGTGGCGTTTTGGGGAGCACGTTGCCACGCGTATCCACCGTCATGGAGCAGAAGTCGAGGACTTTTGCGGCTTCTACACGCTCTTGCTCGGTGAGGTGGGCCAGTCGAGATCGCCTTTTGTTAGCGACGTACTCATTGCATTTGGAGGAGGATCCTCCGTGGGAGGAGAGCCCGGCTCGTCGGAGGCTCGACTCGTCTGCTACCTTTTTACGTGCTTCGAGTTGCGTGAGTGTATGCACTTGGCGCCTGTATTCCTCCTTCAGGAGCCAATGGTATCCACCATCAGTTCTTGCGGGGAGCCGAAGGGCAGAGGGTTGCCTCATAGGGCTTCTCGAGAGCGGGCCCACTCATTGTCATTGAGCCTGATCACTACGCGCTCCCCCATGTTTTCATTCACCATGGTTGGTGGTTCAACTGCCCCTCCATTGTTGACGGGGGCGCCGTTGATGCCGTTAGTGGGGCCGCCATTGGGTGGTCCGCCATTAGGTATGCCACCGTTTGGTGGATTGGATCCATTGCCACCGTTGCCCATGTTGTCGCGATTGGCGGAGGTGTCGCCAGTGTTGATGACGGCGCACATGAAGTGGTTGGGGAAGCTGTTGCTCCCACGACTTCCAGATCCGGAGCCGTAGGCTCCATCTTCAGTTGCTAGATCACCTAGATCGGATCCGTGACTGCTGTCGTTGTCCGTGTTCTCGACTGTTGCCGAGGCACTGAGCTCACTGAGGGTGCCGATCGTTGGAGGGAACCACGATGCGGGAGCAACCGATGGTGTTGTCGGCTGGTTAGGCATGCGAAGCATGCCCATCTGACCAACCTGGAAGCGGAAGCTCTCAATTGCCAGGCTAATTCCATCGCCCATGGACTCAAAAGCTGGGCGAGTGGCCGGCGTGTGGACGGTGAAGTCGAACACACCGAAGAGCTGGCAAATCTCCGATGTTGCGGAGTTGTAGATCGCAGTTGATGGGGCCGAAGAAGCCGCGACATCAGAACTCCCAATCCCCACAGACGGCACCAATTGACGAGGGTTTAACTCATCAATGCCCATTGTTATGGACTTGGGTTTTGGAGAAGGAGGGAGCGCTGGAAGCATCAATCGGCTAGCAAACAAGCACACAGGGACGCAAGGTTTACCCAGGTTCAGGCCTCATAGAGGTCCCTACTCCTGCTTGTCTGCTCTTGGAATTAACGAAGGAATCGAAGATTACAATGGCGCGCAGATGTGATCTGGCGAGGGTTGTGGAAACTAGGGTTACGTATGTCCTCCTTGCCGCCCCCTCCTAGCCTTTATATAGATAGGCTGGGTCTCGGGTAGCAGGTCGAGTCGGTTACAAGTTAGGGTTTTCCCTTTAAACTTTCTACTTTTAGCTTCTTCTTGTCTCGCAAGCAATCGAGAGTCCGTAGGTCACTCGAGTTCTCCGTTTGGGCCTTGGCAACGCCGTGGGCTTCTGCTGTATCTAGGCTGTATATACCAAACTCGAGTACCTGTAGGGTATACCCATGTCAAGGGGGCTTGGAGGCACTTCGACGGGCTTCAAGAATGGCTTCTTGTAGTTCATTGCATCGGCTATGCGGCAAGCATAATCGGCACAAGAATCCCAGATAGCACCAACATTCTGATGCTTTCTGATGTCTACGCACTTCTATTCTTATAGACAGTTGTTGGGCCTCCAAGTGCAGAGGTTTGTAGAACAGCACCAAGTTTTCCCTTAAGTGGATCACCCAAGGTTTATCGAACTCAGGAAGGAAGTGGTCAAAGGTATCCCCTCTCAAGCAACCCTGCAATCAAGATACAAGAAGTCTCTTGTGTCCCCAACACACCCAATACACTTGTCAGGTGTATAGGTGCACTAGTTCGGCAAAGAGATAGTGAAATACAAGTGGTATGGATAATTATAAGTGGTAACGGTGATAGAAAATAACTTGATGGCGTGGAAAAGACTAAAGGCAAACTGAAATAAAGATGGAAGCAAGCAAACATGCAACAGATCTAATTGCAATCGGTGTTTCAATGTTTAGGAACAAGGCCTAGGGATCATACTTTCACTAGTGAACACTCTCATATAAATATATTATCTTCATGATACTACGCTGAACTACTCTCCGGTTGGACACTCTAATCGTTGGTAGGGCTATACCAGCACACCTCAAAGTAAGCCTTTCCTATCTAGAAAACCCCACACTGTCACCTTGAGTACTAGATGAGTCCAACAAACACCACAATTTCATAAAGACATCCAACTCCAAATATAACTCATAACAAGTATTTGTAATCTCTAGCCTAAGTGCCACCATGGTGTGCACGCTGTCACTTTCACACACATGGGGAGAGAAGAGATCTAATAAAGCACTTGAGTAGCAAGGTAGATCTACTTGATTACAAAGCTCATGATCACAATATGATCATGCATAGAGAGAGAGAGATGAACACATAGCTACCGGTAAAACCCTTAGTCTTGAGAGAGAACTACTCCCTCCTCATAATGGGAATCAACAATGGTGATGGAGATGGCGGTGGAGATTGATGGAGATGGCTCCGGGGGCACTTCCCTGTCCCGGCATGGTGCCGGAACAGAGACTTTCTATCCCCTGAATCTCCCCTTTGGTGGTGGCGGCACTGCGGAACTTTTCATGGCTGGAGGCTTGACTCTCTAGGGTTTATGCCTCGGGAGGCTTCTTATAGGCCAGAGGGCAAGGTCGGTGGGCGGCCAGGGGGCCCACACCATGCCCTGACACGGCCTGGGGGGGACCTGCGCCATGGGGTGGTGTGGCCACCCTGTGGCCCCTCTCCCACACTCCTTCTGGCTCCATGAGTCTTCCGGGAAAATATCAACTTTGGCTTTTGTCTGGTCCAATTATGAGAATATTGATTTTCTGACTTTCCTGGAACCAAAAACAGCAGAAAACAGGCAACTGGCACTGTGGCACTTGTTAATAGGTTAGTCCAAAGAAAGTGTATGAAAAGTACTCCAACAAAATATAAGAAAGTAGATAAAACCAAGCATGGAACATCAAAAAATATAGATACGTTTACAACATATCAACATCCCCAAGCTTAACTCCTGCTCGTCCTCGAGTAGGTAAGTGATAAAAAGAAAGAATAATTTTTGAGGTGACATGCACCATCATAAACCTGATCAAAGTATTTGTAAACATTGATAGTTGGGATCATAGTACTTCAACATAGCATGAAAGGTAAAATTCTAGCAATAAGACATAGCAACTATGTTGCAACATGAAAAGGCACAAACAAAAGATTCATGAATAACAATACTTTGCAAGACGTTTGTTTGTTTCACATAAAGGAAACATAGCATAATAGCATTTCGCTTGTCCCTCATAGAGTAGCAAACATAAACGCATATGACACCTTCAAATTTTATAAGAGTGACTAGATACAAATAGTTTAAAACAAGTAATATCAAGGTATGCATCAATCAACTAGTCTTGGGACAATGCACATAGAACTAAGAATGGCCACTATGCTCTCAAAGTAGGTGCATAAAGATAGAAGGTGGAGACTCAATATAATGGTGGAAGAAAGGCCTTCATAGAAGGAAGCAGAGATTCAAGTTTCATAAAGAGCTTCCAAAAATTATGGTACTTATAGCTTTCAGCTCTCATTACCCCTATCATAAGCATCTTGAAGTTATTAAGGTTAAAGTGAACAAACTATGGTGTACATGCTTGACGAAGTATAAGTTAGAAATCTCATGTCCCTTGAATACGAGGGCCGCTCCTCATGCTACTCAAGTTTAGTCACCGGTAAGTTCTTGTCATCATAAGTACATGTGTATCATAGAGAACCGCCAACGGGGTACCCCTTGCCGGATGATACGGAAGAATCCCCATATCAAAATGGCAAGGCAAGCAGACAACGAGCATCTCAGCAATCTTCTTATTTACCATGGGAATATGGTGCTTTTTTCTCTCTTTTGTCTTTTCATAATCTCTTTTTCTCTTTTCTCTTTTTTCTCAATATAGGACTCTTTTTTTCATAAGAAGAATGCTTCATAGACAGCTCATTATGGTTACGCTGCAGGTTTCCACCATGTCAGCATGGATTAGACCAGCGGCCCAGGCGTTTCTCTAACACATATACATAACTCCATGGACTTACAAGCTCCCCTTTCATTTCACACAGACAACATCCATATATAAAAGAGCATGATATCAACTAGGTACAAGTACCAAGTGCAATGTTGAAAGCGTTCCCCATGAAACCATGGTTCTTCTAATTCCCAACAAATAAGTGAAAGCATATACAACATAGACGACACAATGGTTCAAGTTTATTAAGGGCAAGAAAAGTAAAGTGTGCCATCAAGTTCGTGAGAGCTTTACTCACTAGTTTTCTCAACACAAGTTTAATTTGTAAGGTAAACAAAAGCATGAGTATACTTGGAATAGCATAAGCTAGTAGGTAGGTATGGTGTACTCTTTGAACTAACTTGGTTTAGGGAGTTGGATGCATGAGTGGAACTCATACTTGGTTGTGGAGGCTAGCAAAAGACTGGGAGCGACAAACTAAGAGAGCAATAATGGCCATAATCATGCAGAGCGACAGAACATCATTGATCAAAGCATAAAGTGATACTACAAGTTGAAAACTAAAGGATCATAAAGGCTATGGTGACTTGAGATAGTCATAACATGGTGTGAGCATGCGCCAAGTCAACCCAAATAAAGCATCAAAGGAGAATACCACTATACTATGCTTTAATATGCTAAAAACGCATGATTCATCCAAGGCACATTAAGCAATCTCAATTGTTTATAACAAGTCATGCTACAGCAAAGAATACTAAGCATAAAGCCAAAACAATATCAAGCATGGCATGACAAAGCATAGGCCACAGTCAAAAACAAGCTCTTTTTACCATATAAGCATGAACTTTCCTACTCTTTTCCAATCCAAACCAAACTATTTGAAAACCAATGTATGAAAGAGGGGGTCCAACCAATTTATTCAGCAAACTAAGCAAACCAAGCAAAAAAAACCAAAACGAAAATGAAAAAGAAGATGCTCCAAGAACAACACAACTGTGCATGAAATAATAAAAATGAAGTGTTTGGAAGAAACCTGGGATTTTTATTGATGAAGAATGGGATGCCTTGGGCATCCCCAAGCTTTGACGCTTGTAATTATTGGATATTTCTTGGGGTGGCACGCGTGGCATCCCCAAGCTTGAGCTTTAGTCCATCCTTCGTCTCATTACTCATTCCTTCCATACACCTGAAATGATTCCTTCATACAAAACTTCACACAATTTTATTAGCAACATTAGTGCACTCAAGATAAATAGGTCTTAAGCTTCAGTTCTAACACCAAATAAACTTCCATTAGAACACTAGCTACTGTAGCACTTCCCTCAAAAAGCTCAATTCCCCAAAAGAACTCAAAAAGGAACCACCAAGAAGCAAATGCAAATAATGGCAAAAATCTGTCAAAACAGACCAGGGGGTAAAGACAAATTTTTTCGAAGACCTTCTGTTGCTCAAATCAAAAAGTGTTGAACTAACAAAAGTTAGATAACAACCTGGGGCAGAAGCATAAAACTTCACGCTTTAAAAGGACGTGCAGAGATTTTACACGAATTTTTATGGTGAAGCACAGAAATCTGTTTCAGGACAGCAACTTTCCCAATCATTACTTCTCTCTCATTAGAGGTTACTCTTGGCACAAAAAGCAAATAAAAAGGTTAAGGAGCGGTTATTACAGAGGCAATAACTTCCAAGACTCATCTAAAACTTTTGGGTTATCTCCCAATAAGTACTTTTCTTTAACGCCTTTAAGTTAGGCATGATAGTATGAGAAGATGCTCACATAAGAAATATGAATTGAAGTAAAAGAGAGCATCAAGAAGGAAATTCAAAGCACATTTAAGTCTAACCCACTTCCTATGCATAGGAATCTTGTAAAGAAACAAGTCATGAAAGCACAAAGCAACAAGCATAGTAAAGCAAAACAAGTGCAACTTCAAGACTTTCAACATAAATAGGGGAAACTTAATATTATTGAGATGCATAAAACCATGTTTCCCTCTCTCATAATAACTGTTAGTAGCATCATGAATAAAATTAACAATATAACTATCACATAAAACATTCTTATGATGAGCCACATGCATAAAATAATTAATACTCCCCTGATAAACATAGTCATTCTTATTAATTGTAGTGGGAGCAAATTCAACAAAATAGCTATCATTATTATTCTCATCACCATAATAATCAAATATAGGAGGCATATTATAGTTAATTTCCTCCTCAATAGTAGGTGGACTGAAAATATCATAATCATCATTGTAATCATCATATATTGGAGGCATAGTATCATCAAAGTAAATTTTCTCCTCCGTGCTTGGGGGATTAAAAAGATCATTCTCATCAAAACCAGCTTCCCCAAGCTTAGACTTTTCCATAGCATTAGCAATAATGGTGTCCAAAGAATTCATACTAAAAACATTGCTATTAGCACACAAATAAAGTTCCATAGGTTTTTTAATTTTCTCTTCAAACACTTCATGTCCTAACTCAAGATAAATACTATAAAGCTCTCTAATTTTTTTGTTTTTTTCCATTAAGCCTAACTAGTGAAAACAAGAAACAAAAAGACAAAATTGCAGAATCTAAAGGAAATAACTTCGAGCACTCACACCGGAGGATGTGAGTACCTTTTACCTTACCTTCCCGGCAACGGCGCCAAAAATAGCTTGATGTCTACGCACTTCTATTCTTGTAGACAGTTGTTGGGCCTCCAAGTGTAGAGGTTTGTAGAACAGCAGCAAGTTTTCCCTTAAGTGGATCACCCAAGGTTTATCGAACTGAGGGAGGAAGTGGTCAAAGGTATCCCCTCTCAAGCAACCCTGCAATCAAGATACAAGAAGTCTCTTGTGTCCCCAACACACCCAATACACTTGTCAGGTGTATAGGTGCACTAGTTCGGCGAAGAGATAGTGAAATACAAGTGGTATGGATAATTACAAGTGGTAACGGTGATAGAAAATAACTTGATGGCGTGGAAAAGACTAAAGGCAAACTAAAATAAAGATGGAAGCAAGCAAACATGCAACAGATCTAATTGCAAACGGTGTTTCAATGTTTAGGAAAAGGCCTAGGGATCATACTTTCACTAGTGAACACTCTCATATAAATATATTATCTTCATGATACTACACTGAACTACTCTCCGGTTGGACACTCTAATCGTTGGTAGGGCTATACCAGCACACCTCAAAGTAAGCCTTTCCCATCTAGAAAACCCCACACTGTCACCTTGAGTACTAGATGAGTACAACAAACACCACAATTTCATAAAGACATCCAACTCCAAATATAACTCATAACAAGTATTTGTAATCTCTAGCCTAAGTGCCACCATGGTGTGCACGCTGTCACTTTCACACACATGGGGAGAGCAGAGATCTAATAAAGCACTTGAGTAGCAAGGTAGATCTACTTGATTACAAAGCTCATGATCACAATATGATCATGCATAGAGAGAGAGAGATGAACACATAGCTACCGGTAAAACCCTTAGTCTTGAGAGAGAACTACTCCCTCCTCATAATGGGAATCAACAATGGTGATGGAGATGGCGGTGGAGACCGATGGAGATGGGTCCCGGCATGGTGCCGGAACAGAGACTTTCTGTCCCCTGAATCTCCCCTTTGGTGGTGGCAGCACTGCGGAACTTTTCATGGCTGGAGGCTTGACTCTCTAGGGTTTATGCCTCGGGAGGCTTCTTATAGGCCAGAGGGCAAGGTCGGTGGGCGGCCAGGGGGGCCACACCATGCCCTGACACGGCCTGGGGGGACCCGCGCCATGGGGTGGTGTGGCCACCCTATGGCCCCTCTCCCACTCTCCTTCTGGCTCCGTGAGTCTTCCGGGAAAATATCAACTTTGGCTTTTGTCCGGTCCAATTCTGAGAATATTGATTTTCTGACTTTCCTCGAACCAAAAATAGCAGAAAACAGGCAACTGGCACTGTGGCACTTGTTAATAGGTTAGTCCAAGTAAGTGTATGAAAAGTACTCCAAAGTTGGAACAAAACATAAGAAAGTAGATAAAACCAAGCATGGAACATCAAAAATTATAGATACGTTTGCAACGTATCACTTGCCATCATCATCAACAACTGAATATCCTTTGTAACTTGCCAGATTTCCATGTTTCCATGGTGGCTCATTACCAATGTGAGGGCATTATGTGCTGCTGTGTGAGCATAGGACATCTTCCAATCCTCGACCAGCTGTGGGATATCCTTCACTTTGTCACGTGGCTCAAAGGCACACAACTTGTCTAAGTCAGGGAGATTAATGGTTCCCCAATATCCTCAAAAGATTGGTAGATATCATGTATCAAATCTTCGACTGCGACAAGCCGGCTGAGGCGTGACTCAGATGAAGATGAATCTAGGAGGTTGAGAGGCCCGGAGAAAGGGAGAAAGGTTAAAATCTGACTGATCAAGTCGGAAAAAGCTAAGGAATGAGTCAGAATGGCAGTAAACTTACCAAAGATAGATTCGTCTACTTTGGTCTTATTCTCTCTTAGACTCCAGAGTTCATCCTGAAGGGCCTAGGTGGTATCCTTATGCCTATCCAACTATGCTTTTAAATTTGAGATCTCTTTATCTTGGCGATTAATAGTCATATCACGTTCTTCGGTGGCCATGTTGCTCGACTCAAGAATGTGGCTGACACTATGCTCATGATCCTCTTGCAATTTGTTGAATTTATCGTGCAGGATAGCATTCTTGGATTCTAGAGTTTCATAGTTTTCGGCTTCCTCCACAAGTTTGCAGGATTCTGAAGGGAATATGCCCTGAGAGGCAATAATAAAGTTGTTATTATACATATTCCAAGTATATGATAGATGTTTTATTTTGCATGCTATAATTGTATTAATTTGGAAACGTTAATACATGTGTGCTTAATAAACAAAAAGAAAGTTCCTAGTTATGCCTCTCTTATAAACTAGCTCGTTGATTAACAAGATGATCAAGGTTTCCTAATCATGGACATTGGATGTTGTTAATAACGAGGTCACAACATTAGTGGAATTATGTGATGAACATTCATCCGTGTCAACACCCGGATTTTTAATCCCAGATGCCTGTTATGCCATACCTTGCAATCCTAGGATTACCATTTTTGCAAGACATAACAGATTGGATATCACAGTACATCATCCCTTACAAACCATACATAAGGTCTTACACAAATAAGGATCTCATGATCCAGTCTTAATACAACAAGCAGCGGAAAACAAACGTTGTGATGGGGTCCATCTTCAGGGGCACAGGCAATGCTGACGAAGGTAGATAGTCCTAGTTATCATAGTCGTCCTGCTCGCCATCATCTTGGTAGTCTCCTTCATAGTCTGGCCATGAGAATAGCCAGGGACAAAAGCCATGAGTACTCTTTAAGTACTCGCAAACTACCACTAATAAGTAGTATAGTTCTAAGTTAAAGTGCTAACTCTAAGCTTAACTATAAAGTTAGTTTTGAAACCTAAGCTGAGTTCATAAGCAAAGAAAGATAAAATAAAGTTCTAGAATCACTAAAGTTGGGAAGCTATTGTCATAATCACAACCCTGTTATGGTCAAGTCAAGATTCATCATTCATTTCATAAGTCATTTTGAAAACATCTGACAACGAAAGAGTATGGCCATTCCAACTATCCATAACCGCGGATGCGGCTATTCGAATAGTTTGACACTCTGCAGAGGTGGTACACTTTCACCACAAGATTCAATACATATGTCAGGGATAACCCTGAATCATCATACTTAGTATGCAGATAATCAAACATAACCTTCCCTTTGCACACCCTAGTATAAGCACCTCTCCTATGAGCATGGCCTCCCAACCATGACCATCTGTCATCTTGGGCACTGCATATGTGGACAACATTGAGAGGTAGCCTCAGCTCAAACCTCTCCAGTGAGGGAACTAATACTAATGCAAATAAACTTCCGGCTAAGCCTTACCCAATTCAAGTATTGTGGTTGTACGGTAAATTTGGAATGGTATCGCATCCGAATCCAACCATCAGTTTTGTAAAAGGGTTAAGACTCATGCCTCAACATTTTCACCATCATAAACCATTTGTGTTCCTCAACACATGTCAAAACATCTCAATAGAATGACTCATCATTCCAAGGTTTTCATAATTCATTTTCACCAAGTATTCCCATCTAGAGTGACTCAAGTTTTTATCTACTCTAGACTACTAAGTTAAGAGTGTTCACTAAGGTGGAAAATGATGGGACCAATCTCATGCCATAGAATGACATCTAAAGTTATCTAACTAGGTCAAGTTTTATACTCTTTATGCTACTTTAAAACAATTAAAGGACTTTGGTAAAGTAAAGGAAGTAAATCTTGGAAAATAATACTTGAGGTAAGTAATAGTCAAAGTGGTATAACCAAATCATGCCTAATGCATGTTCTTGGATTATCTAGCTTGCAAGGGTAGCTTGCATTGTTAATGGTGGCTTGCCTTGTGGAGTGCAGTGGTTGAAGTTTTCTTCTTCTTCTTGGTAGAATTCCTCCTCCTCGAAGGCTTGGTAGATACTATCGTCTATAAATACATACGGAGTACACAATCACCAAACAATACTTAACCAGTCTAATTAGCACTATAAGGCATATATTTGATGATCTATTATCATCACAAGCATCACAAGTTTTATTCAATAGTTTCATTCTTTTTATTTTAGAAAAGTAATTTCTACTCATTGAAAAATTAACTAAGACTTAATATTCACCACTTAAAATATGGTATCATGTGGAAACATGTCATCGCCACATATTCTAACATGTGGGAATGTGATTTAAGGGTTGGATCACAATTACTTTGGTTTAAGTTCATTATTTAATGATTTAAAGTGACTAGAAATGCCTATATAGCATTATTTTGGTACTAGTCCAAAGTCACTACATGTAAACCTTAATATTATTACATATTCAGATAGATATAGTGAAATGTGATTTTTGAGAGTTGGAATCAACTCAAAAGCTATCATGGTTGAATTTCGAAAAATGTTGCAAGGTGCAATTGCTTCTGTTTTGTTATTTTTACTAGGAGAGATCTCTAACTCTAATTGAATTAAATCCAACGGGTTTGGGTAGATCTTTCAGTGGCTTTCTAACAAAATTGGAATCATTCCATTTGGATTTACAAAACTCTCTGAATTTAATTTCAAACTAGTGGACAGAACTAGGTTTAAACTAAAAAGAAAAATCCTAATTCAAACTAAATGGGTCGCGCGGGAAAACTAATGGGCCGGCCCAGTGTCACTACACGACGCGGGGCTCAGCTGATAGGGGGTCCACCGGTCAGCGGCTCATAACACGTGAAGCGGTACAGGGCGATATGGGTCGTTGGATTAGAACGAGGATCAACGGCTGGGGATCATGGTCGACGACGAACTGGTCGCCGACGAACTCTAACCCTAGCGGCTCGGTGGGGGTGCTCAGGGGGCATATCAGGGCTCGAGCGACAACGGCAATGGGGGCAAATGAACTGGTGGATGACGGTGAGCTCAGGGACGGTCGAGGCAGCTCCGGGGGTGGTCGCAATCAGCGGCGCCCTTCTCCTCTAGAGGCGGCCTGCTCCGGTGCAATTCCGGCAAACGGCTGCTCGCCTTGCTCCGGCTAGAGGTGGGGAACGGTCAGTGAGGTGAGGGGAGGTGAGTGGGGTGCCGAAATGGGGCTGGGGGTGGCCTCTATTTATAGGATGATGACACGACTGAGAGGGATGGGCAAGCGGCTCCGGCGAGGGCTGCATAGCGTGCTAGCGGCATGGCTCGAGGTAGGGGACGATCGTTGGTCTCCTGGCAGTGCTCTACATGATCAATGCAGGACTAGGGGCGGTGGTATGCGGTCGGGCGGTGCTGGCGCTCTGAGCGGCAGAGGCGGCGGTGTCCACGGCGAGCGGTGGATGTGGTGCGTTGGGCGGCTAACGGGCATGTCTGGCGTGCTCCTGGGGTCGTGGCGGAGCGGTGGACGCGGGCTACGGTCGAGCGGCGGCTTGTGCACGCGTGTCGGGCGCGGCGCTCTGGCGCGTGCTCGGCATGGCGCAGAAAGACAGTGCATGGCGCGTTGTGGGTGGTACATGGCTTGGCCTGGCTCGGGGAGGGAACAGAGGGTGGCGGTGAGGTGCTGGCTAGCTCATAGACATGGCGAGAGAGAGGGAGATGGTCTGCTGCAGCGGGGCAAGGTTTGGCCGGCGAGTTGGTGCTCGGCATGGCATTGCATTGCCACTAGGGTGCAGGGGATGGGGTGCAAAGGCTTTGGTTAGATCATTTGGGGACGGAGGGAGTGTTTGGAGGAAGAATGGGTGCAAAACCCTGTTGTCAATAGTGAGCTAATTACTAGGTGTAATTCATGTCTGCCATGTGTTTGGTGAAATGGCTGCAAGAACTTTCTTTTTGAATTTTGAAAAGATTTTTGGTGGGTGTGCTAGTACTAAGCTTGAGACCCTGTGGGTGCTTGGGTTTTGAAATTTGAGCTTGTTTGAGTGGTTTTTGAAATAGGGTGATCTTGAGACATACACTAGATTCAATTTTCAAATGCCATTTAAATTTAGGGTTTGAATGTTTTTGACAGATCACAAAGTGGGCCTTGGTACATCATTATGTGTACTAGTAAGGGGTGCAAAGATCCACATTTGTTTCTGTTAGGTTTTGAGTTCTAGGAATAGCCAAAGTAGGCATGGTAGTTAATTTGGCACAAATGACCATTCACTTCCTTTATTTATTTATTTATTTAGAGATGTTTTTCTTTGGGATTTGTTTGGGAATGATCTAGATGATGTTTATTTCACCTAAGAATAATTTTACAAGCAATGGATCACTTAATCATGGCAATTCAAATCAACTCCTATTTTAAATGCACACACATATGAATGCTTTAATAATTTTAATTGGAAAAGTTTTTTGTTAACCCTAATTTTGATGATTTGGATCTTAATAACCTTGGATTAAAGTTTTGGGATGTTACAATCCAAAGTATAGCATTGCGATCAAAGTCATTGTGCTTATATTGCTATAACATCTAACAAAGTAATCCTAGTCCTTAGACCATGAGATCATGTCAATCACTAATACTGGAAGAGTATCTTGATTACATCAAACGTCACACCGTGAAAGGGTGATTATAAATGTGGGTTCAGTGCTACGAAAGTGTTATGTAGAAGCTCATGGATCAAGAGTGGGATTTGTCCATCCCGATGACGGATAGATATTCTCTAGGCCCTATCAGTGATATCACATTGGTTAGCTTGCAAGCAAGTGATAAGATCACTAGAATGTTATATCACGGGAACGAGAAAAGAGTACATGTCGGTAACGAGATCAAACTAGGTATGGAGATACCGATGATCGAATCTCGGACATGTAATATATCGCGAGACAAAGGGATTTAGTTACTAATGTTAAAGGTTCTCACGATCACGGAAGTCATCGTGGAATGTGTAGGAGTCAGTATGGATCTCTAGGTCCCGCTTCTGATTATTGATCTGAGAGGGGTCTCGATCTTGTCTACATTATTCGTGAACCATAGGGTGACACACTTAAGGGACACCAACACCATTTGGAGCAAATGTGTTTCAGACGAATGAAATGTAAAGCGTTGGAATTATTTCAATAGACACCGAAACTATTTCGGGTGAAATTGCATAAATTGGTTCTGCATGTTATATTGAAATGTTGCAGGGGGTTTTATGTGAATGTTTGTTAACTAAAGTAATTAAAAAAATTCTGAATAAATTTAATAAAAGAGTTTTATTAAATGAGAGAGCATTAAATTTGGATAAATTTAATGCATTTAAAGTGGAGACTTTAAAAGAGAATGTGAAGGGGCATTTTAATGTGGAGGGGGTTCCACCACATGAATGGGGGAGGTGAGGGGTCACCCCCCATGGGGCGCCGACCATGGGGAGGGGTACCCCCCCCTCCTCCTATAAAAGGCCACCCCTCTCACCCTTCTTCCTTACACCTCCTCATGAAGGATCTCTCTTCCCCTCTAGAATTATTCCCCCATGGTCTCGGATTAGCGAGATACATGTTCCCGGTGGCATTTCGTCTAGAAGGAGTTGCTGCTTCCGCTGCATCGCTGGAGCGAGGAGGCGGAGGTTGTTCGGTGGCCTGAACATGTGTGCGAGTGCGGATGCGCTGCCGGTTTGTAGCGCTAGGACTTCCACACGATCTTGAGATCGGCAAGCATACGACTACATCATCCACGAGTTCCTACTCGTTAACAAAACTTTGTTGTCTTCGAGGGTAAGTTCTCCATGGATGTATATCCACCCGTTGCTTGTATCTAGTAGATAGATCTTGGCGTATAGTTCTCATCGTAGGAAATTTTTTGTTTTCTATGTTGTGAACCCTTCAGATTCGACAAGCAACTTTGGAGTGAGTCATACAAGTTAGTTGAATCCATAATTCGACAGAAATATAAATCCACAAAGATATTATCAGAAAACTTACTTTCGACATCATCCTTCTCAACATTTAACTGAGCATTTTCAAGACGGATAGCCTTGACCTCTCTCCGCTTGGTGCATATGTTCTTCAGCAGTTCCTGGTTGTAATCATAAATTTTCTGTAAGTCAGAAAGCTAACCAAAGTTAGACGGCTACTAAGACTCGGGCTATTATTTTTATCTAAATTTCAGCACGAGCCTTGGGGCTACACTAGTTCGTTATTTGGCATCCTATTAAAGCATAAACTCGGATTTCTAGTTCTATCCAACTTCATGCTTGGGGGCTAGAGGATATGATATAAATACAAAAAAGAGTCAAAAAATTACTTATGAAATACTTGTGTTGTAATTTGTCAAAGCTGTTGTTGATATCAGCAGAAACCTTCTTGGTGAAAGTTATGGGGATGGTAGGTGGCGGTGGAATCGCACCAGCCTTCAGCTTCTTGTCGCGAAGATGGACCTGACCCATCAACTCAACAAGCTTCACGTCTTCAACTTCTTGAGCTTCTTCTTCAGCTGTAATATTTCTAGTCTCCAAATAGTGGAGGGCCAGTTTCTAGATCTCTTCCGCGCTCTTCCGAGTAAGGCCAAGTTTGGCGATACCCGGATTCTGCACAATGTTTTCAGTGAAGACTTCGGTTGAGGGATCATTACCCTTAGAGGGTTCACCCTTATAAATTTCCGAGTCACCCATGGTGACATCGGTTTGTGAACCTTGGTTTACTAGCTCTTCATATTGAGCCACTATATCTTCAGTGCGCGGAGACGGAGCATCCTCCGGCACTGATGATTACTTGGGGTTGGGATTCATAGGCGTAGTAGCGGGCAAAAATATGGTTAGCTTCTCCTGGCGCAGAACCTTTCCGGGCTTCATTTTCCTTTCCCCTTGATAATTTAATTTAGCTCTAGATAGTAACAAAACAAGATCGTTATGACCTAGAAAGAACATAAACAAAAATACGATGTTTGATGGAAGAACTTACTTCTTGCCAACTGGCATAGTTTGTGAGCCAGTTTGCACGATCGGAGCTTTACGCTTCCGTCTAAGCGCTTCTGGAAGCACTTCAAGCTCTTCATCTTCCTGAGGAACTGGATCCTGATACGTTGCTAACGTATCTATAATTTTTGATGTTCCATGCTTGGTTTATATCTACTTTCTTATGTTTTGTCCACACTTTGGAGTATTTTTATACACTTTCTTGGACTAACCTATTAACAAGCAGCCACAGTGCTAGCTGTCTGTTTTCTGTTGTTTTTGGTTCTAGGAAAGTCAGAAAATGAATATTCTCGGAATTGGACGGGACAAAAGCCAAAGTCAATATTTCACCGAGGGGGACACGGAGCCAGAAGACGAGACGGAGAGGGGCCAGAGGCCGGCCACACCACCTGGCCGCGCGGCCAGGCCAGGACCACACCAGGGGGTGGTGTGGCCGCCTAGGGTATCCCCTCAGCCTCCCCTTTCGCCTATATATTGCCTCCGATACAGAAACCCTAAGTACCCGATCAAAAATTCCACGAAAGAGTATGTAGCCGCTGTCATCTCCATCCCTAGATCGGGAGGGATCTGAAGCTCTTCCCGGCACCCTGCCGGAGGGGAGAATTCACCCTGGAGGCCTGCTTCATCACCATGCAAGCCTCCGGTGTGATGCGTGAGTAGTTCATCCTTGGACTACAGGTCCATGTAGTAGCTAGATGGTTGGCTATTCTCCTTTGTGATATCATGTTTAGATCTTGTCAGCTCCATTCATGATCAAGATCATCTATCTATAATCCTACATGTTGTGTTTGCGGGGATCCGATGGATATTGAGATGCTATTTCAGATTGATTATTGATTCTATCATGTCTTTGTTATTTGTGATCTTGCATGCTTTCTGTTGTTAGTAGCTATCTTGGCCGAGTAGATGCTAGCAACTCCAAGATGGAGTATTTATGCTCGACAGTGGGTTCATGCCTCTAGTAATCTGGGGAAGTGACAAAAATCTCTAAGGTACTAGATGTGTTGTTGCTACTAGGGACAAAACAACAAACCTTTGTTCATAGAACAATCGTATTGTTTACTTTACATGCAATGCTTAATGCAATTATCTATTGCTTGCAACTTAATACTGGAGGGGGTTTGGATGATAACCTGAAGGTGGATTATTAGTCATACATGCAGTTGGATTACGGTCTATGTATAATTTTGTAATGCCCAATCAAATCTCAAAGGAGTCAAGATGATTAGTATATGCATGTATGCTTTCTCGATGTTTGTCAATTGCGCCACTGTAATTTGTTCACCCAACATGTCATCTATCTTAAGGAGAATCACCACTAGTGAACTATGGACCCCAGTCCTTTCTTTTACCATCAATCTACAAAGCTATTTATTGTTTTCTGTTTACTTTCTGCAAGCTATTACTATCTTCCACACAATACATTTAATCCTTTGTTTTCAGCAAAACCGGTGAGATTGACAACTTCACTGTAAGTTGGGGGCAAAGTTCTGTGGTTGTGTTGTGCAGGATTCCAAGTTGGAAACAACACCTTGGAGGTGTTTCCTTGCTCCTACTGGTTCTATAGCCTTGGTTTCATAACTGAGGGGAAAATTGTTGTTGTGCTCATCATACCTTCCTCTTGGGGTTCCCCAACAAGCTCGGTATATTTTGGGCCATCAAGCTATCTTTCTGGCGCCGTTGCCGGGGAGTGAAGAAGAAGCTCCCACATCAACCACGCGCCAGCAAGTATTTTTCTGGCGCCGTTGCCGGGGAGACAAGGACATCTTCACAAGGGGAGTCCCTCATAACCAATCTTTTTACTTTGTTATTTTTGTTTTGCTTAGTTTATTTCTGCTTTGTTTGCTTTTTTCTTTATCAAAAACACACACAAAATAGTTGTACTAGTTTGCTTTCTTTATTAAAAACACACAAAAAATTAAGTCTTTCTATAATTGTTACCTCTTTCTTAGCTCACCATGTTGATCCCTAAGTTCACCCTGAAAGACCTTTCAATATGTAGCGGCTCTATAATTGGAAAAGATAACATTGAAGAATTCTTTAATCATGTTAGTAAGCATGAGGATATTGAGGATAGATCCCTTGCAGAACTTGCTCCGAACTATGAAATTGCTACAGCTTCTTTAATTCACATGTTGGAAGCTAGGTTTGTTAACCTTAACCCCTTAATGCAAGTAATGTTTCTTAAACTTAAAGAAATTGAGGACCCTGAAAAGAGGGATTTCATCCTGGAAACTTTGCTTAAAGAATTCTATGATGTTGCTAAGGAAGCTAGAAAAGTCATTGAACATTTTAATATGCTAGGCTCATGTGTAGATGTTATTGGTACACGAGAAAAGATGGACAAAACTGAACCTAATGGGGAGGAAATTAAGATACCAATACCTTTTAAACGTGTAGCAATGCATGAAGCCATAGAAAAGAATCTTGATTGGATTGTTCCTTAAAACCCGTTTGATGAAAATAGTGAACCCAAGAGCATTGGGAGAGGATCCTCTAGAACTTATTTGGATGAGATACCTTGCCTTGTTGAAGATATTTCAGGTATCAATCTTAATGCTTCTTCATTTGAGAGCACTTGATTCCTTTCTTGCTTCTTATGCCTCACTTAAAGGCGTTAAAGAAAAGTACTTATTGGGAGATAACCCAAAAGTTTTAGATGAGTATTGGAAGTTATTACCTCTGTAATAACCGCTCCTTATCCTTTTTATTTGCTTTTTGTGCCAAGAGCAACCTATAATGATAGAGAAGTAATGCTTGGGAAAGTTGTTGTCCTGAAACAGATTTTTGTGCTTCACTATAAAAGTCCGTGTAAAATCTCTATGCATCGGTTTGAGCTGTGAATTTTTTTGCTTCTGCCCCAGGTTGTTATCTAACTTTTGTTAGTTCAACACTTTTCGATTTGAGCAACATAAGGTCTTCGGAAAATTTGGTTTTTACCTACAGTAGCTTGTGTTTTAATGGAAGTTTTATTGGTTTTGGAACTGAACGCAAAGACTTATTATCTTGAGTGCACTAATGTTGCTAATAAAGATTGTGTGAAGTTTTGTATGAAGAAAAAAATAGGTGTATGGAAAGAATGATGTAACGAGATGAATAATGGACTAAAGCTCAAGCTTGGGGATGCCATGCGTGACACCCCAAGAAATATCCAAGAAGTACAAGCGTCAAAGCTTGGGGATGCCCAAGGCATCCCCTTCTTCGTCAATAAAAATCTTAGGTTTCTTCCAAACACTTCATTTTTATTGTTTCATGCACAGTTGTGTTGTTCTTGGAGCATCTTTGTTTTTTCTTTTTGGTTTTCATTTGCTTGGTTTGCTTAGTTTGCTTGAATAAATTGGTTGGACCCCCTCATTCATACATTAGTTTTCAAATAAGTTTGGTTTGGATTAGAAAAGAGTGGGAAAAGTGCATGCTTAAGTGGTAAAAGGAGCTTGTTTTTGACTGTGGCCTATGCTTTGTCATGCCATGCTTGATATCGTTTTGGCTTTTTGCTTAGTGATTTTTGTTGTAGCGTGACATGTTATAAACAATTGAGATTGCTTAATGTGCCTTGAAAGAATCATGCGTTGTTTTAGCATATTAAAGCATAATATTGTGGTATTCTCCTTTGATGCTTTATTTGGGTTGACTTAGCGCATGCTCACACCATGTTATGACTATCCCAAGTCACCATAGCCTTTATGATCCTTTAGTTTTCGACTTGTAATATCACTTTATGCTTTAATCAATGTTGTTTGGTCGCTCCCAGTGTTTTGCTAGCCTCCATAACAAAGTGTGAGTTCCACTCATGCATCCAACTCCAAATAAACCCAAGTTATTCCAAAGAGTCCACCATACCTACCTATTAGCATTTGCTATTCCAAGTATATTCATGTTTTTATCTACCTTCCGAATTAAACTTGTTATGTGAAAACTAGTGATTAAAGCTCTCACGAACTTGATGACACACTTTACTTTTCTCGCACTTAACAAACTTGAACCATTGTGTCCTTCTTTGTTGCGTATATGCTTGTGCTTTATAAGTTGAAGTTAGCAGAACCATGTATCATGGGGAACGCTTTCAACATTGCACTTATTATTCTGTTGATATCATGATTCTTTTGCTTATGGATCCCGGCGGTGTGAAATAAAAGTGGAACTTGTAAGATCATGGAGTTTGTATGTGTGTTAGAGAAACGCCTGGGCCGCTAGCCTAAGCCATGCCTAATCATGGTGGAAACTTTCAACATAACCATAATGAGCATTTTATGAAGCATCCTCAATAAAAACCTATGCAAATAGCAAATAAAAAGATCGCTGAGGTGCTCATTGTCTATTGCCTTGTCATTTTGATATGGGATAACTCATGTGTCATGGGGCAAGGGGTACCCCGTTGGCGGTTCTCTATGATACATATGTACTTACAATGACAAGAGCTTACTTGTTAATGAAGTTGAGTAGCATGAGGTTCGGTACTCATAAGTAAGGGGCATACAATTTCAGCTTATAACTTGTCAAGCATATCCTCTTAGTTGTTTCACTTTAACCTTAATCACTTAAAGATGCTTATGATAGGGGCAATGAGAGCTAAAAGCTAATAAGTACCATAAGTTTTGGAAGCTCTTTATGAGACTTGAATCCCTGCTTCCTTCTATGAAGGTCTTTCTTTTACTTTTATGTTGAGTCTCCATCTTATATCTTTATGCACCTATTGAGAGAGCATAGTGGCCATTCTTAGTTTAATGTGCATTGTCCCAAGACTTGTTGATTGATGCATAACTTTCATATTGCTTGTTCTTAAACTATTTGTATCTAGTCACCCTTATGAACATTGAAGGTGTCATATGCATTTATGTTTTGCTACTCCATGAGGGACAAGCTGAATACCATTATTATGCTTTCTTTATTTGAAACAAACAAACGTCTTGCAAAGCATTGTTATTCATGAATCTTTTGTTTGTGCCTTTTCATGTTACAACATAGTTGCTATGTCTTATTGTTAGAACTATATCTTTCATGCTATGTTAAAGTACTATGATCCCAGCTATCAATGTTTTACAAATACGTTGATCAAGTTTATGATGGTGCATGTCACCTCAAAAATTATTCTTTCTTTTTATCACTTACCTACTCGAGGACGAGCAGGAGTTAAGCTTGGGGATGTTGATACGTTGCTAACGTATCTATAATTTTTGATGTTCCATGCTTGGTTTATATCTACTTTCTTATGTTTTGTCCACACTTCGGAGTATTTTTATACACTTTCTTGGACTAACCTATTAACAAGATGCCATAGTGCCAGCTGCTTGTTTTCTGCTGTTTTTGGTTCCAGGAAAGACAGAAAATGAATATTCTCGGAATTGGACGGGACAAAAGCCAAAGTCAATATTTCACCGAGGGGTACATGGAGCCAGCAGACAAGACGGAGAGGGGCCAGAGGCCGGCCACACCACCTGGCCACATGGCCAGGCCTGGCCCGTGCCAAGGGGTGGTGTGGCCGCCTAGGTCACCCCATCGGCCTCCCCTTTCGCCTATATATTGCCTCCGATAAAGAAACCCTAAGTACCCGATCAAAATTCCATGAAAGAGTCTGTAGCCGCCGTCATGTCCATCCCTAGATCGGGAGGGATCTGAAGCTCTTCTCAGCACCTTGTCGGAGGGGAGAATTCACCATGGAGGCCTTCTTCATCACCATGCAAGCCTCCGGTGTGATGCGTGAGTAGTTCATCCTTGGACTACGGGTCCATGTAGTAGCTAGATGGTTGGTTCTTCTCCTTTGTGCTATCATGTTTAGATCTTGTGAGCTCCATTCATGATCAAGATCATCTATTTGTAATCCTACATGTTGTGTTTGCGGGGATCTGATGGATATTGAGATGCTATTTCAGATTGATTATTGATTCTATCATGTCTTTGTTATTTGTGATCTTGCATGCTTTCCGCTGTTAGTAGCTATCTTGGCCGAGTAGATCCTAGCAACTCCAAGAGGGAGTATTTATGCTCGATAGTGGGTTCATGCCTCTAGTAATCTGGGAAGTGACAGAAATCTCTAAGGTACTAGATGTGTTGTTGCTACTAGGGAGAAAATAACAATCCTTTGTTCATAGAATAATCGTATTGTTTAACTTACAGACAATGCTTAATGCAATTATCTGTTGCTTGCAACTTAATACTGGAGGGGGTTCGGATGATAACCTGAAAGTGGATTATTAGTCATAGATGCAGTTGGATTACGGTCTATGTATAATATTGTAATGCCCAATCAAATCTCAAAGGAGTCAAGATGATTAGTATATGCATGTATTCTCTCTCGATGTTTGTTAATTGTCCCGCTGTAATTTGTTCACCCAACATGTCATCTATCTTAAGGAGAATCACCACTAGTGAACTATGTACCCCGGTCCTTTCTTGTACCATCAATCTACATAGCTATTTACTATTTTCTGTTTACTTTCTGCAAGCTATTACTATCTTCCACACAATACGTTTAATTCTTTGTTTTCATTAAAATCGGTGAGATTGACAACCTCACTGTAAGTTGGTGGCAAAGTTGTGTGGTTGTGTTGTGCAGGATTCCAAGTTGGAAACAACACCTTGGAGGTGTTTCCTTGCTCCTCCCTTGTTCGATAACTTGGTTTCATAACTGAGGGAAAATTGTTGTTGTGCTCATCATACCTTCCTCTTGGGGTTCCCCAACGAGCTCGATATATTTTGGGCCATCAAGCTATCTTTCTGGCGCCATTGTCGGGGAGCGAAGAAGAAGAAGCTCCCACGTCAACCACACGCCAACAGATCCTCAGGTGGATATCCCTCGAGAGGAGCTAGTTCCGACTCAGGGAGGTCGGCAAGCTGAAAGTCAAAAAGTCCTGAGCATTGCGAATAAACATATATAAATGAAACAAGTACATGATGTGATAGTAGAAATCTTATTGGGGTTAGGGGTTTCTCTACTGTGATCATGTCTAGCAAGATCATTGGAATTTTCTGATCTATCCGCTCCTTGATCAACCACATGACCCGGGTCTCGCATTCCTTAGCCGGGATCAGGTTCCGACTGATTTTGAGGGTGTCTTTCCTGTTGGTGGTGATCGAATGCATCAGCCGGTCCCCACGGTGTTGCGGAGGTTGAATCTAACGAGCTAGCCAGCACTGTACTAGGTCGGATCCCCGCAGGCCCTTGTGCTTCATCAAAAATTCAATCTACCTCTTGGCGCGGATCAAATATTCAAAAAGAGTCGGCGCCTCCGCATCCCAGGATTCCTAGTGGGTGACGGTCGCGTCAATGAAAGCCGGCAAACCCTCTAGATTGCCGAGATCTGGCTTGTCCTTGTGATAGAAAAATTGGGATGTCCACCTCTTCATTGATTCATTGGCTATGACCTTAGGATAGACTAGGTATCTCCTAAGGACTAGGCTTAGAGTTCCGGTATTGTATGGAACACCGGTAGTGATGGAGTTTTTCCTAGAACTAAAGTAGTACCGGAACAAAGTAAGACTCGGTTTGATTCTGAGGTAACCCTCACAAAGAGAGATATGTGCGCTAATCTCTAGAACCAAATTGGGAGGAAGATTGTGGAGCTAAACGCCATAATAGGAAATCACCTCAGAAAAGAAATCCGAGGGAGGAAAGCTCAAACCTCGATCAAGGTGAGTGCCGAAGTGTGCCCGCTCGTCGTTGTGGGGGCGAGAAGAGGCTCGCTAAAGCCACTCTGCCACTCGCCGACGTGGAGGAGACCTTCTGCCTCGACGCCGTGAAGCTTCTCGTCGTCCAGGACGCAGGGGATCCAGACCTCGCGGTTGACTTTGTCCTTCGCCATCGCACCGGAGCTGGATGCATCTTCCATCTCGCTGGAGAGTATGACCATAGGTGAGCGGTGCTATGGATATTTGGGGGCAAGGAGGAGGAGGGGATGGGGCGCAGAATTTGGCTCGGGGAGAAGAAAGGCAATGGCACGGGTGAGAGCAAAATGAGGAGAATTAACCCCTTATAAACCTCATCTGCTCCAAGATATGTGTAAATGCACGAGCGTTGCACCACGCGATAGGGAAAGGGCGAGGTAACTTCCTCACGAAGAGTGTGTCGCCTTGATTCATGCGCATGAATTCAAACGGCGCCTCAGTTTCGCGTGACGCGGACCCACCAACAATCACACTAACAAGAATGTTTGTCAGTGACAAGACTAGACCTTGACTAACATTAGGTTGCATCACAGACTAAGTTCCGGCTTAGTTTGAAATCGAGTAGGAAAGTAACGATGAGATATTGACAGGTCTGACTCATGTTTGAGACTCATATCTTATTTTTGTTTTGGAGTTTCAGGAATCCTTCAAGATTCTACAGTCGAAGAAGATTCAAGCTAGACGATGAGAGCCGACTCTAGATCTTGGAGGCTTCCGGGGGCTACTGTGAAGGGAATATGCCCGAGAGGCAATAATAAAGTTCTTATTATCTTATTCCTTGTTTATGATAAATGTTTATTTTGCATGTTATAATTGTATTAATTGGAAATATTAATACATGTGTGTTTAATAAACAAATAAAGAGTTCATAGTTATGCCTCTCACATAAACTAGCTCGTTGATTAACACGATGATCAAGGTTTCCTGATCATGGACATTGGAGGTTGTTAATAACAAGGTCACAACATTGGTGGAATGATATGATAAACATTCATCCGAAGTATAGCAATACGATCAAAGTCATTGTGTTTAAATTTCTGTAACATCTTACAAAGTAATTCTAGTCCTTAGACCACGAGATCATGTCAATCACTAACACTAGAAGAGTAACTTGATAACATCAAACATCACACCGTAACAGGGTGACTATAAAGGTGGGTTCAGATACTCCAAAGTTGTTATGTAGAGGCTCATGGATCAAGAGTGGGATTTGTCCATCCTGATGACGGATAGATATACTCTGGGCCCTCTTGGTGATATCACATTGAGATAGCTTGCAAGCAAGTGATAAGATCACTAGATTGTTATATCACGGGAACGAGAAAATAGTGCATGTCGGTAACAAGATCAAACTAGGTATAGCGATATCGATGATCGAATCTCGGACATGTAATATATCGCGAGACAAAGGGATTTAGTTACATGTGTAAAAGGTTCTCACAATCACAAAAGTCATTGTTGAATGTGTAGGAGTCAGTACGGACCTCCAGGTGCCGCTTCTAATTATTGATCGGAGAAGGGTCTCGATCATGTATGCATTATTCGCGAACTGTAGGGTGATACACTTAAGGGATACCGACACCATTTGGAGCAAATATGTTTTAGATAAATATTTAAGAAAGCACTGGGATCATTTCGATGGAAATTGGAATTGTTTCAGGTGAAATTGTAGAAACTGGTTCTACATGTGATATTGAAATGTTGCAGGGGGTTTATGTGAATGTTTGTTAATTAAAGTAATTAACAAAATTCTGAATAAAATAAATAAAAGAGTTTTATTAAATGAGAGTTGCATTAAATTTGGTGGAAATTTAATGCATGTGAGTGGATGTGTGTGTATGTGAGTGGGAGCTCCACCCACATCAATGAGGGAGAGGTGGGGGCACCCACCATGGTCGGCGCTCATGCCCCTTGGGCAGCCCCCCTCTCCTATAAAAGGAGCACCCCCTCCTCCTCCACTCTCACACCTCCTCGTGAAGGATCTCTCCCCCCTCTAGAAATTATTTCCCATGGTCTTGGATTAGCGAGATATATGTTCCCGGTGGCTTTATCTGGACAGGAGTTGCTGCTTCTGCTGCATCGTTGGAGTGAGGACGCGGAGGTTGTCGGGGTACCGGACGTGTGTGTGATCACGGTTGCACCGCTGCTTTGTAGTGCTGGACTTGATGGTGCTGAACCTGCTGGACTTTATCACGATCTTGAGATCGGCAAGTGTACGACTACATCATCCACGAGTCCAACCTCGTAACACTTTGTCACTCTTCAAGGGTATGTTCTCTGGATGTAAATCCACCTGTTGATTGTATCTAGATACATAGATCTTGGTGCTTAGTATTTCCCATTGTAGGAAATTTTTTGTTTTCTATGCTGCGAACCCAACATACTGTTGGGGCTATACTTTCTAGGTATACCCACTGTGACTCACTGACCAGGGTGTCCCACTTCGGGTTAGAGCTATGTTTCATGGGTGGCCCTGTTAGGGAGAGAAGTTGGAAGCTCATCCGGCTACGGGAAGGCCCAGAAGAATTACTGACTTAGGCCTGTAGTGTTACTTGTAGTCCAAGATGTACTCTATTACCGACTCTGTATCGTAGTTGGATAGGACTCTCCTATAAACCCTAGGACTGGACGACTATATAAGCTGGCCTAGGGATAGGCCTTTAGGGCAATAGTCAATCGACAACCACAACCTCGACTTGCACAGGCGAATCCTCTCTTGTAATCTGTACTTCCGGCTCTGCCATATTACTGGATTGCTAGTAGGAGTAGGATCCGTCCACTGCAGGTGGATTTGGACCTGGGTACGTTTGTGTGCTCATTGTCCCGGACAACCGTACGTTTCACACCCCACACTTTTTTATGCCCCGAGGACCCCCTCATGACGTACTTGTCTTCAATCCAACGATAAAGGGTATGGGTTGAGAGACAAGGTTCCGTAGATCACACCCATATAGAGAGTTTGCCAAGAAATGTTGATGTGGAGTTGGGAGCTTCTACCAAAGTAGTCATCTTGATACAGTTGGCAGAAACAAATTATTTTCTTAACTATAAAACCATTAAGGATGAGTGGGTTCAAGAATGGTTTAGCCAAAGGAAAGAGTGGGTTTTGCAAATAATCATGATGGTTTACAATATGGTTTAGTTACATTTCTAAAAGGGTCCATGGATTAATATAGGTATAGACTCAAAGATGGGATGTTGATAACAGTTTTAGACTTGGTCAAATTTGGCAGATATAGGATTTTTGACTAGAGATGAAGATGGAGTTGGGTAGATGAGTGGCAAGGTTCCAAACTCATCACCAAGTGAATGAGGTTGAGGTGTAGATTTATTAGAAGGGATTCATGCTTAGAGTTGGTCTCCATTGATTTGAAAATAACTAAAAAGAATTAACTCAAAAGTGATCTAGTTAAGGAATTAGGTGGTCAAATTAGTGACTAGAGATCAATACAAGCTTGGGAATCTTGGTGGAATGGTTCCTTGATCCAAAGCAACTATGGGTGATGGTAGAGTACCACACAAGCATGAGTATAGAATAGGTGCATTGACTTATATTTAGAGGTAATGGTCTCGATTAGGGTTCCAATAAATGATCTTCCTAATAAGGAGGAAGATAGTCCTCCTATTAGGGTTTTGATGCTATCTTATCAATAGGTGCAATGAGTTGCATTGTTGGTTTGGTTTAGTTACTAGAGGCTGAGCTCCTAGAGTAGATCATACTACTTCCTAATCCATCAAGTCTAGACAATCTGGTTTAAGACAGCAGATCAAGGCAATTCAACCAAAAATCTCTAGAAGACTTCAAACACACACAAGCATCACTTAAGGTCTAAAGAAGGGGAGCTTTTAAAGGTTTGTGTTTTGAAGAAGGTGAGAGTACCTTGGTACATCTACCAGGTGTGAGATGGAAATAGTTTTTCAAAATATTTTTAAAAGACTAGAGGTAGTGATTTTTAGAAGGTTTTGTCTTGAAAACATATGGAGATGGTATCATGTAGATCTCCTTAGTTTTGTAAATAGAAGAGGATAAAACATTTTAGTTTTACAAATTCATCTTGGCTCTTGTTTGAAAAGTCAGAACATTTGAGAATATGTAAAGTAAGCCAAGACATTGAATTTTGTTAAATAGCTTTGGTAAACCTTTGAGAAGATATAGAAGTATCATGATTACTACACAATCAGAGACATAAGCATAGACAAGCATACAACTGCATCACCACTAATCAAGAAAAAGTTTTTGTTCCCCCAAATTTTTGCACTTTGGACACCTAGTCAGGGTTATTGAAAGTGGGGTGTTACACACATGCCCCTCGCATTCCCCTCCGGCCACCGCCCTCCATGTCCACTAGCCTCCTTCCTCGCGTGAGTCTACCACCAATAGGCTCTCCTTCCTCTACCTAGTTCCAGGTACCCCTCCTTCCTCTCCACCCTCTCCGGCCGCTAGCCGCCATGGCCACACCCAGGCGCCGCTTCCCTCATCACCTCCACCTCTCCCTACCGCATGTTTGTCTGCTCCCGAGCGTGCGCGGATGCTTGAGTCCTAGTTGCCATGGTGCCTGTCCCGAGCTCTCCCGAGCCTCCTTGTCCTGGATGTCATTGTGCTCGACACTGAAAAGGCTCGGCTCTGCCCCACCCGTAGCCCTCCTCCACCTCGTCCAGGTCCTGAGCTCTCCACCTCTGCCAGCACCTTGTCGCCATGTCGTTGATGCATGTAAAATGCATACGTGAACTTTGTAGTTTGTTGACATGATTTCCCACATATTTGCAACATATATGATGTTAGATCCATGTTATACATTGATTTCAGGGATTTTCTAAACAATCCCCTCTCTTTTGGTTTTAACTTTTTTTGGCAAAAAAACCTTATGTTAGTGTTTTTACTTTCTAGGAGCTAAGGAACTCGAAACGGAGTTAGGTAAATGGGAAATGTTAGATAATTTCCATACAAATCCTACAAGCTAAAGTCAAGCCCAAGGGGCCGAACGAGCTAAAAAATGGGATCCCACTTACTAGAGGCGCGCCACTAGGGCTATCTGAGCCGTCAAAACTCCGTTATCATTGATTCCACCGCCATTCACTTCGTTTCAACCTAAAAGCATCTATATATACCCCCTGGCAGCCTTTATCGAGACGGACGGAGGCGGAGATCGAAAACCAAGTAACAGAGAGCTAGCAGGCCGCTGCCCAAAGCAAGATTAGAGGGGGAACCTCTGCCAGAATCGCCTTCGGTTGCGTCTCCTCCTTCACCAATGCCTCATCATCACTCTCCATGATGAGAGGGGAGTAGTACACCCCGTGGACTTTCGGTTTATGGTGGTAACTTAATCTAATCTCTCTATGTATGATCATTGTTGAAGTCCATATGATGTGCCTTGCATGAGTATGGATCTATCTATGTAATTCCTATGATGGATATTGTGTTATGATATAGTACTCGTTATTCATTTACCATTGTGTTGGATCTTGTATGGTTTGTCATACTTTGGGGATATTCTATGATGCATGTAATGGTTTAGATCTATACATAATGCCTTGTTTACCCATATCATGAGGTGATTGACACCACCAAGTGGGGGTAGATGAGAGATGTGATAATGCTCACAACATATCACAACATATGAATCATTGCACTAGTGTTTAGAATGTTTTACATTAAGAAGTATGATGTATGTAGGTAATGGGTGGCCGAGTGACAGCGATATATGTATTGAGTGACAGCAATGCAACCCAACATCCTTTATCTAGGGGTAAAAAGGGAAAAGTATGATGTGTGGTGTGACACAAACCAAATGCTAGCCTTATTGCAAGGGTGACCTAACAACACAAAGGAGTACTTCTTTCACCTATGTGTTTTATGACATGTAGCCACCATAAAAGTTCCATTAAAACATGACAATTGTGTGTACTTTACTATCTGTAACATGATAATCACCATACATGGAGAAGAGAGGATTAAGTGAACCCATGAACCCATGTCCATTGTTTCCATAAAAGAAAACCCTTGTCTTGTCCTCTTGCACTGAAGAGGATTGGGACACTTTTATATTCTTGTTTTGTTACATTAAACTTCCAATCATTAAAACAACCATCTTATTCCTTAAAACTTGTTTAGTGCATAATCAACTAAAACTTGTGACACTTTAATTGTAGAGAATACATATCTATTCCTTCTTGCTCCTAAGGATCGATACCCTACTTCCACATTGAGAGGTACTACAGTGATCCCTTGCAGTTGGGGGTTATCAAGATACTTTGCTGATGCCATTGCTAGGGAGTGTAGTGCTTAAGTTTCTATTCTTGTGTGCACTAAACAATAGGTTTACTTTCAGTTTTGTTCTACTTTCGTTTTGTTTTATATCTTGCAACCATTTAAACTTGGGGAGGTTTACTTCTTTAACTTATTTCGTTGAGTGTTCTAGTATAGTTTTTTTTAGAAAATGGAAAATACCAAAAATCCTATTTTTATGAGCACACTTATGAATTTTGATGACACATTGCATATGTTAAGGAATGCTCCTAAATTTGTTAAAAAACATAGATAATCAATTGAAGGGAAACGTCTAAAAAATGTCATGAATGTGATAAATAGTATTGCTAAGGAGTTTCTTGAAAAACATCATGATATAACTTGTTGCTCTCGACATAAAGAGAGACACTTTGGCTTCCAATGTATGTTACATGAATATGCAATTGCATCTTACAATAGAAGGGTTATATTTAGCTAGGATTGGAACAAGTAGAGGAATATGTCATTTTTATGGTAGCCCATGAGTTAAAAACTTTTATAGAAGAAAACTATGAAGCTCGTGTTGTGGTTAGATTCCAAGAATGTTTTATTGATTGTACCCTTATTATTTGCATGGCAGAATTCTCTAAATATATATATTGATGACTATAACAAGAGGCTTATTGTTTCCCAAGAAAGCAGTGATGTTTTGTAGGGAGAAGGTGACAAAAGCATAAGCTTGGGGATGCCCAGGCACCCCAAATAAGAGGAGAAAAAGGGAGAAGAAGAAGAAGAAGAAGAAGAAGAAGAAGAAGAAGAAGAAGAAGGAGAAGATATGGTCCAACCTAAGCTTGGGGATGCATGGGAACCTCTCAAAAATGATAGTATGAGCACACCATGGGACCCAAGTATTTTGTATGTAACACTTTCCAAGGAAGAAGGAGGTAGCAAAGAAACACAAGCTATCACATAAATTCCATATCACTTAAACCAAGTAAGTAAAGCCTAGCTATATGGCTATAAAGAAAGCGCTTTGCGGGAGATAACCCAGTTATTTTCTTTTGTATTTTTGCTTTGAACTATTGATGTTGCAAGAGAGTTTTATTTTGGTTTTATTTTCTATAATTTTTAATAAAGTACCAACTGTAACCCATTTTGGATGTTATAAAAGTTGTTAAACATATGTAGTAGCAAATTTCTGTAGAATAGTTTTTAGTCCAAGAAATTTTTTTTTTGTAACTCCAAGTGCGCTCATATTTACACAGAATTTACAAATTTTCATCCTCTGTATGCACAAAAATGGCTAAAATTCCTGACATGTTTAAGTGGGAGAGAAAAATTCGTTTTGCAACTGCTGAAAATCTGGACAGATTCTTCCATGTTTTGTTTTAACCATTCCCAAGTGTCCTCAAATGATTAATGAGTCATATTATATGTTAGGGATATGTAGAAACATTATATGCTTGTTGTAACATTTAGAAAGAATTTTGTCTTTGATATATATGCAACAACTATTATACTTTTGTGCCGCTAATGTCACCAGTCAGAAAAGAGATGGGAGAAAAAGTTCCGTGTTGAAGTTTTTTGACACGGAATAGAGGAACATCATACCAAGAGTAATCCAAGGATGGTGAAAACCATAAGCTTGGGGATTCACAAGGCACCCCACCTATTAAACTCTTAGTTTGCAAACCTCTAAACTTCGTTTTTCGAGCAACATAAAACTATCGTAGAAATTTGGAGGTCTGTTTTGTTTATTTTACTTTTTTTGCAATAGAAGGACCACCACCACTATATTTATAAATGCTTATGATAAAGATACTGAAAATAAACCTTGCCTTAATGATATTAAAAATGAGTAAGAATGCCTTGAAGTAAAAGAAAAGGGGAGATAAAAGCAAAAAGCTGAAATTCATGTTCTGTCTAGTTCTTAAGCTCAAGTACTTTGTATGAAGTATGATTTGTTTTGTGCCTATTAATTCATATCCTTTTCTTGTGTATATTTATGTTCAACATTAAGGAGCAATGTGAGAAAATAAATGTTGGCATTATGAACTATATGGCACACTCTCTAGATCTCTTTTTACTAAGCCTTCACAATACAAGCTAAGACTTGTTCCAAACCCCATAAACTAGACTAGGCATATCCACCTATTTGTGGCAAAAACTACTTTCAAGTATATTATGTATGTTAATCCTCCAGACATTCTTAAAAATACATTTTTCATGTATTTTAAATCTCATAAGAAAGTAAGGTTTGGGGTGATACCACTATGGAATTTTTGCTTTACATCATATTAGTTGTTGTTGGCCAAACCATGTTGTCATGGCACAAGCTTTCAATGTTGAATATTGATAATTAATCATGTTAAATATCTTCTTATGGGTTGCATAGATGTGAAATAATGTGTGCATACTAGAGTAGGCATGTTGAGAGAAAATGCTCCTGAACCGCTAGTCAAATCCATGCGCCGTGTGACAACTCATGGTGGAAACTTACAACATGATGATCCTTGTTGATATGATTCATATGTATGTTTTTATTGTTCTTCTGGAGTAGAGATACTGCCCCCTCCCACCTTGAACATGACCAAGGAATTACATTAACTCCTATGCTAAATAAATAAATACAAAAAGGGGGCATATAGCTACACAAGGAGCAAGAGGTACTTCAGTGATGCGGTTTCTAAGACCAACATGTGCATACAATGATAGTCCTAAGTTGAGTAGCATGAAGAGTGCAAGGTCATATGTATGGTGCATGAAATAATCAACTTGTAATATGTTTAACACATAAACCATATGAAGCTTTGAAATAAAAGATACTTGGACCCCCGTCCTTATTAGTATTGTTGACATGAACTACATAGATCAAAACTTTATTTTTTAAATTCTTTATGGAGGATTAACATATGTATTCAATGCTTACATTCAGTACGGGATGCAAAACATCTCAAGGGAAGACATGAAACTAAGAAGTGAGTCTTCCAGTCAAGGGCATGAAACTAAGAAGTAGCCCAAAATAAAGGCATAAAACACCAATGCTAGTCATGAAAAGAGTCTCTTATTCTATAGGTTCATCAAAGTGTGCTTGAAGGTTTGTTTTGTTCATCATTTGTTTTATCACACCATTACTTATTGTTTAACATGTTTATAGATGTGTAAAAGATACAACTTGATCATACACTTGCATATTATGTTTCATTGAAAGGAATTGAGCCTATGAACTTTACATGATAATGAAAGAAGCAAAAGTAACAAACTCCAAAGTCCATGTTTATTTTTTCACCTTTATGCTCGAGGATGAGCATATGTTAAGCTTGGGGATGTTGATGCATGTAAAATGCATACATGATCTTTGTAGTTTGTTGACATGATTTCCCACATATTTGCAACATATATGATGTTAGATCCATGTTTTACATTGATTTTAGGGATTTTTTAAACAATCCCCTCTCTTTTGGTTTTAACTTTTTCAAGCAGAAAACCCTCCTGTTAGTGTTTTTGACTTTCCAGGAGCTACGGAACTCGAAACGGAGCTAGGTCAATGGGATCTGTTAGATAATTTCCATACGAATCCAACAAGCTAAAGTAGAGCCCAAGGTATCCCATTTACTAGAGGGTGCGCCACTAGGGCTATCTCAGCCGTCGAAATTCTGATGTCACTGATTCCACCGCCATTCGCTTCGTTTTGACCTAAAACCATCTATATATACCCCCTAGCGACCTTTATCGAGAAGGACGGAGGCGGAGATCGAAAACCAAGTAACAAAGAGCCCACATGCCACCACCCGGAGGAAGATTGGAGGGGGGACCGCTGCCGGAATCGCCTTCGATCGTGTCTCGTCCTTCACCAATGCCTCCTCATCACTCTGCATGATGAGAGGGGAGTAGTCCACCCCCTGGATTTTGGATTTATGGTGGTAACTTGATCTAATCTCTCTATGTATGATCATTGTTGAAGTCCGTATGATGTGCCTTGCATGAGTATGGATCTATTTATGTAATTCCTATGGTGGATATTGTGTTATGAGATAGTACTTGTTATTCATTTACCGTTGTGTTGGATCTTGTATGGTTTGTCATACTTTGGGGATATTCTATGATGCATGTAATGGTTTGGATCTATACATAATGCCTTGTTTCCCATATCATGAGGTGATTGACACCACCAAGTGGGGGTAGATGAGAGAGATGTGATAATGCTCACAACATATCACACCATATGAATCATTGCACTAGTGTTTAGAATGTTTTACATAAGAAGTATGATGTATTTAGGTAATGGGTGGTCGAGTGACAGCGGCATATGTATGGAGTGACAGCAATGCAGCCCAACATCCTTTATCTAGGGGTAAAAAGAGAAAAGTATGATGTGTGGTGTGAGACAAACCAAATACTAGCCTTATTGAAAGGGTGACCTAGCAACACAAAGGAGTACTTCTTTCACCTATGTGTTTTATGACATGTAGCCACCATAAAAGTACCATAAAAAGATGAGAACTGTGTGTACCTTTACTATCTATAATATGATAATCACCATAGATGGAGAAGAGAGGATTAAGTGAACCCATGAACCCATGTCCATTGTTTATATAAAAGAAAACCCTTGTCTTGTCCTCTTGCATTGAAGAGGATTAGGACACTTTTATATTCTTGTTCTGTTACATTAAACTTCCAATCATTAAAACAACCATCTTAATCCTTAAAACTTGTTTAGTGCATAATCAACTAAAACTTGTGACACTTTAGTTGCAGAGAATAGATAGCTTTTCCTTCTTGCTCCTGCGGATCGATACCCTACTTCCACATTGAGAGGTACTTCGGTGATCCCCTACACTTGGGAGTTATCAGTCGCTCTCTCCCTCCTCTCGAGGCCTCGTCAACCTTGACCCCGGTGTCACCTTGGAGCTCCGGCGTCGTCTCCCCCTGTAGCCTCCAAGCCCTACAGTTGGCAATGTTTTCTGTACGTGCCCACCGAGTCAACCTGCAGCCTTGTTGTGTCCCTTTAGTTGTCTAACGCCAAGCTCTTCCTGGTGCCATTTCGTGACAGGAGCCGCATGTCTCGGCCATCATCAAGTTTCGCTCAAGAACCATATTTCGTGTGTGTGTGTCATCATGTTGCCGCCAAGGTTGGACATCGTCGAGTTTTGCTGCAAGCGAAGTTTGCCATCGACCACAACACTGATGATATCTCCTTCACGGTAACCACATGTTCTCCTTCACGGATCCGAAGACTGAGCCTGAACCCCTCAGAAACCAAGACCTTCGAACCCCAAATGTGTGATCCTTATCATGTCCCTATTTTTGTATAAATACCACATATCTTGTCATATTAAATTGTTCGTGCTTGCATACATATCTTGTTATTAAATATGGAGTGTATATACAAGATATTCTTGTCTTATATCAACTCTATTTAAATTGTGTAGTTTATCTATGCCATGATCTTGCCATGTTGACAACATTTAATCTGTGGGGTAGCTAAATAACTCCAACCTCTAATTAATTGTTGGGATTCCAATTTCGCTTAATTTTGTTATATGCATCATGCTATTTTTTCATGTCATGCATCATATCATGAACATGTCGGATCTTCTTCCATAGCATTAAATATTGCATCGGTTGTTCCTTCTAGTGCTTTGCTTCTTCTTAGATAGGAAGTGAGTTGATGCGAGTTGCGACAAGCCTTCAGATGCCCGACATTATCCTCAAGCGAGCATTCTCTCCCTTCTACCTATTTTGCATTTATAGTCTTTACTTACTTTGTTTGTCTATTGCTATCCTTATGTCGATGCTTTAATTTATGTAACCTGATTATTTCCTCGCACCTTATATCGTCTTGGTTATCCTATTACTTATTGTTTGAGTAGATATGTTGGACTTGCGAGTCGTAGCTCATGCTTAGGTTTGTTGCCCATACTCATACATGTGGATCTTCGTAATCGGTTTTTGATGCTACTAGTTAATTAAAATGATGGTGGTTGTGGGTTGCACCTAATGATAAGGCATTGGCAGGGACCACCTTTGGGAACCGCTTGTGTCATCCTAGGACCCGTTCATTCTAAACATCTATTCCGAGACTATCGCGCTAACCAAACGTGGGGCTATATGGGAACCTCCCTCAACTCTGGTGTTATTCGTATATCCAGGATGCTACAAAATTAGATTTCCATTTGGTGCATATGCATAATATGTCCTCGGACATAGGTGTGTGATGATGTGATATGAGATTTGGTGGCCAGCCCGGGCATTCCATATATAAATGTGGTACTGATTGGGCGGCATCCGAAAGAGCTCCGAGTCTGATGGCATCCCATAAAGGCTATGACCTAAAAGTCCATCTCCTAGGAGCCCTGCTCGAATGTATTCCTAAACGTTGTGCCTCCTTGAGAATCGGTCGTGCCTCTTGGTTGGATAAAAATCAGTAGGTGGCTCTCTTGGATATGCGTGTAGTTATGGGACAGTTCTTGATGGGATATTGATACATTGCAAATGTATCTATAACTTTTGAGGTTCCATGCTTGGTTTTATCCACTTTCTTGTGTTTTGTCCACACTTTGGAGTACTTTTCATATGATCTCTTGGACTAACCTATTAACAAGAGCCATAGTGACAGCTACCTGTTTTCTGCTGTTTTTGGTTTCAGGAAAGTCAGAAAATGAATATTCTCGGAATTGGAGAGGACAAAAGCCAAAGTGCCTATTTTTCCGGAAGTCATCAGATGTCAGAATACGAGACGGAGAAGGGCTGGGGGCCGGCCACACCACCTGGCCCGCGCCAGGGGGTGGTCTGGCCGACCCCAGCACCCCCTCGGCCTCTCCTTCCACCTATAAGGTGCCCTCGGGACGAAAACCCTAAGTACCCGATCAAAAATCCACGAAAGAGTATGTAGCCACCGTCATCTCCATCCCTAGATTAGGAGGGATCTGAAGCTCTTCCCGGCACCCTGCCGAAGAGGGGAATTCACCTTGGAGGCCTTCTTCATCATCATGCAAGCCTCCGGTGTGATGCGTGAGTAGTTCATCTTTGGACTACTGATCCATGTAGTAGCTAGATGGTTGGTTCTCCTCCTTTGTGCTTTCATGTCTAGATCTGGTGAGCTCCGTTCATGATCAAGATCATCTATTTGTAATTCATACATGTTGTGTTTGCGGGGATCCGATGGATATTGAGATGCTATTTCAGATTGATTATTGATTCTATCATGTCTTTGTTCTATCTTGGCCAAGTAGATGCTAGCAACTCCAAGAATTAGTATTTATGCTCGATAGTGGGTTCATGCCTCTGGTAATCTGGGGAAGTGACAGAAATATCTAAGGTACTAGATGTGTTGTTGCTACTAGGGAGAAAACAACAATCCTTTGTTCATAGAACAATCGTATTGTTTACATTACACACAATTCGTAAAGCAATAATCTGTTGCTTGCAACTTAATACTGGAGGGGGTTCGGATGATAACCTGAAGGTGGATTATTAGTCATAGATGCAGTTGGATGGTGGTCTGTGTATAATGTTGTAATGCCTAATCAAGTTCCAAAGGAGTCAAGATGATTAGTATATGCATGTATTGCTTTCTCGATGTTTGTCAATTGCCCCGCTGTAATTTGTTCACCCAGCATGTTATCTATCTTAAGTAGAGCCACCTCTAGGGAACTATGGATTCCGGTCCTTTCTTTTACATACAATCTATAAACTGTTTACTGCTTTGTGTTTACTTTCTGCAAACTATTACTTCCTTTCATTCAATACGTTTAATCCTTTGTTTTCAGCAAAACCGGTGAGATTGACAACCTCATCGCAAGTTGGGGACAGAGTTCTGTGGTTGTGTTGTGCAGGTCTCCACGTTGCTGCTGGCACCGGTAGTGTGCCCTGCCAACGTTCATCTAGCTACACCTTTGGAGTGTTTCCTTGCTCCTACTGGATTGATAACCTTGGTTTCGTACTGAGGGAAAACTTGCCTCTATGCTCATCATACCTTCCTCTTGGGGTTTCCCAACGAGTTCAATATATTTTGGGCCATCAGATATTTGGATGGCACACAAAACCCTTTTATTTTAAAAGTGTTGCTTTAAGAGTTGAATATGTGTTTGGGTATAGTAGCGCACCCTTGCAGGGTAAATCTTTTCGAGAAGCCGTGTCCACGATTATGGACGCCTCACGTGCACAATGTCATGACCATAGACAACTTACACTAAATAATTTGGTATATGTAAATTGACTAGTAAGTAGCTTTACCAAACTAAATACCTGAATAATAAAAATTCCCACAGTGTGTGTTCCGTGAAAGGACTTCCTTGACTAGTCTTGGAGGGGGAAATCTACGGATGGGTTATGCTTGGTGTTATATTCTTGTTACCGTGTAGCGCTCTCTTATATCGATCTAATAGCCAAAGTTGTAGCGTGTCTTTATAGGTTAGATAGTGCAGATTTTCCTACCACATAGGCCACCATAACCATGTAGGCAAGAGACACAAAATTCTAAGACCCGCCCGTTTACTAGCCTCAGTACCGACCATTGTCTTTCTTTTTCTTTTGCCCTTTGTCGGCACCCCTTTGGCTTTGAAAGTATGTGATCGATGACGTAAACAAGGTTACCCTTCCGGCTTGGCCTGGGCATGGTTGTCATTAGTGCTTGGTTATTTTTTAGGACTCTTAATCCCATTTGGTTCTTATCCGTACTCGGATACTATTTTTCTTTCTTCATGATTTGTATCTTTATATTGTATCATTTTTATTCTTGCCTCGTGGAGTCGTTGTTGTATATGTTTGTTATGGGTTCTATTGTAAACTATTGTGATTGTACCTACTTGTAACAAATTTCACCCACACAAAAGTGTCTAGTGGGCATCTTTGAATCGTTTCTATGTGGATTTTGCGGGAACGCTGAGATCTGCATAGACCTGATTCGGGGGCGTTACAATCAGTGAGTCCACAAACATTCTCTGTCTCTCTGAATGCAAAAATTTGCGCCATGGATCGTTCATTGACTCCTTTGTGTTCCTCCTGAAGGAGTACCTCATTGAAATTACCAATACACATCTTGGGTGTGCATAGGATGATCTAAAAAAATAGCAAGTTCCACGTCTTGTATCTCTCATCTTGTGTCTCCACGGCTCCATAGAAGGAGAAGCAATAATTTCATCATTGTGGTACTGAGAGTAAGGAAAAATCTTGCCACCACTATGGCCAGCACAACTTACAGCAGAGGCATTATCAAAACCTAGAGAACGAGCTAAATCTTCTACCCTAGTTTTATGTAATTGGGTCTCAAGAAGGCATATCACATTGGGGACATGCTTTTCGCTAGCTCGTGAACTTCCTTCACTACCGCGTCACCACCTAGACCATGACAATTGTAACTAAGACAACTCATTGCTCTAGGCGGTCCTTTATCACAGAGGCCACAACCGTATGTTCCAGCTCCTTAGAATATTATGAGCTAATAGAATATGCATTTGCCACACCACCCTTCTCCTTTGCTGCATCCTTTGTTCTTTCCATCTCAGGTCATTTCATTTTCTTCTTTTCTTTTGGTGGTACATATTGTGGTAGTGGAGGCGGAATACCCGACCGGGTTCCAGGCCCACCTCCATACTTAATTCTTTCCTCACCATAGTGTTTTCTTTATCTACAAGATCAACTGACACAACTGGGTTAAGTGGACTAGATGTTGTATCATCTAGTGCTCCTGTTAGATCCTCACCCATCCCATCATCATGTGAGTTCCTCTTCCATCCTTTATTGACATTAACATCCTTCGGCACCCACTTGCGGGGTTCATGCCGAGCAGTCCGATTGCGCCCAACATGGCCTTCTCCTTGACCTACAAAAGCATGTCCACACACCTCAGTATCTAGCGCAAAATTTCGTACTTGCAGACCTAGAGTTCCAGGCCTCTAGTACACCTCTTATGACACCATCCATGAACCAAACTAGAGCTCAGATTCCTCATACTCACAATAGACACATTCCAAAACAGTGTGCCCCATAAGACCACAATGATCACAAAATCGGGGCATCTTCTCATATTTTATTTGAAGGAACATACGGTCATGTCCCTCCAAAACCAAAGGCACAAAACGGATCAGCTGCTTCGTCGAGTCCAACCTCACTCGAGGCCGGTGGAACTCTCCCGCTCTCATCTGCACCACTGTCAGCTCGACAGAAACAACCTCACCCACCCGGCTTGCCAACAAAGGTGGGATTTTGTGTATATGGATCCAAGCTTGGATCCTGCTAGGGACAACCGTGGGCACCATCGTCATCCCATCGAACGGTTCCACCATAGCCGCGCTCCCACGAAAAATCCATGGCCCCTCGAACATCATCCTATTCCAGTCTCCTAGACAATTTGCCTGTAGGACAAACATATTGTCTTCCAACGCGTGGAAGGTGATCTCCCGCGCCGACGTCCATATTGCATTCATCGTCTTCTTCAACGAATCCATCCTAAAGGATTTTTCAGTTAGAACTTTGGCTTCCTCCAGCCACTTAACTTCTAGCCAGTTCTTGATCTCCTCCTTCCCAAGGACCACTTCCTTCAATTCAGCCTCAGGCAGATTGAGGTTTCTCAGCACTTCCTGAACATTGAAGTCGTACTTCGGCTTTGCACTCCCAGCTCTCAAGCTCTCTGCCATCGCGATCAGATCTATGCCCGTCCCGCTCCTCGCAGCACCCACCCCGTCCAAACCCTAATCTACCAAGGTCGTGAAGTCAGGCTAGTTGACCCCTTAATCAACCCGAGTTTATAGGGAGGCAGAAGTGAACGGCAAGAAGGAACGGAAAGAGCCTGTGGCGGTAAACGTCACCGTATTCGCCTAAACCTAGAGAAAAACCCTAGGTCCCACCTCATCCGCCGGATACATGGGTCTAGTAGAGATGTTGAACCCGTTGGGCTGGGGCTCCCGACGTGATATGCTACCCATGTATCCATAGTCGGGCTAGTTAGTTGCGTGTTGGCAGGCTAGGCAAGCCAAGCAAGACAACCAAACGCTCCCTTTAAAAAAAAACCAAACGCTCCCCTAATTCCTCAGTTGTAAAGAGACAAGACGGAGCAGCGCAGCTGGTTTACAATTTTCAAGAAGTTTTGAAAAGCGGCGGAGGGAAATCGATTCCAATCGCAAGCGAACGGAGCGATCATGGCGTCCTCTCCGCCGCCTCCGACCACCGTCCGCCGGAACCCTCCCCGCCGCGGAGAGCCGCCTTCGACCCCGGCCTCTCCGCTGCCTCCGACCACCATCCGCCGGAACCCTCCCCGCCGAGGCAGGCCGCCCCCGACCCCGACCCCGACCCCGGCCCGCTCCGCCAAATCCAAACCCAAAGCCAAACCACTCGCTCGACTCCTCGACGAAGAAGCAGCAGCCACCGCCGCCGGCATTTCGCCTCTCCCCCCTCCTCCTCCCACTCCCCCCGCCGACGCCGGCATTTCGCCTCTCCCCCCTCCTCCTCCCACTCCCCCCGCCGACGCCGGCATTTCGCCTCTCCCCCCTCCTCCTCCCACTCCCCCCGCTGACGCCGGCATTTCCCCTATCCCCCCTCCTCAGCCAACTCCTAACCCCACCGCCACCGCGCTCTCCTCCTCCTCGTCGCAGTCGCAATCGGCGGAGGAACGGCTGAAAGTGTATCTCCGCATCCGCCCCCTCCCGGCGCCGGAGAGGGAGCGCTGCGGCAAACCTGGCGGCCGCCCCAAGGCCAAGGAGCAGCAGGCCAGGAAGCCGGCCAGGCAGGCCGCGGACGGGGTCTGCCTCGTCGCCACAGGCCCCAACTCCGTCGCGCTCACCGTCCCGCAGTCCAAGCTCGTCGACCACAAGCGCGGCCGCACCGAGGTCTTCGACGGATTCTCCGCCGTTCTGCCACCCGACTCCTCGCAGGTATAATTGAAATCCCCCCCCCCCCCCCCCCCCCCCCCCCCCCCCCCTCCTTTCTCTGGTGATGACGATAATCCTCGCTTACAACAAGCTGTACCCAAGAGAAGTAAAAAAAAACCTTACGAATCAGGTCCATTTCGACCTGCATTTGCCTACAAGATACATCAGCATTGTCTTAGTGGCAGAGGGTCATCGATTTTAGAGCAGGCATCTACTGATTTTCCCCGGTTAGAAGTTTAGAACGTGTTGTGCCCCAACAAAAATAACAAAACCCTTATGATGTTCAAGCCAGTGCTCCGATTAGAACATGTTTGACCTGCATTTGCATCTTTGCGTTTTGAGGTTCAGTTAACCTACAATATACTGCTTGCCGCTCACTGCAGCATTGTATTAGTGGTACAAGACCATCAATCCTAGAACATGCATCTTTGTTTACCGGGCCATGGTTTTGATGATCTTGGCTCGCTCTCTGCCTATGCATTTATTGGAATGCTAATTATTTCCTTCATCTCCATGCAGCATGAAATCTTCGCTCAAGTGATGAATCCGCTTGTGGATGACTTTTTGGGAGGAAAGAGTGGCCTCCTGGTTGCAATGGGTCCGACAGGGTCAGGGAAGACGCATACTGTCTTTGGCACTGCAAAGTATCCTGGTATTGTACCACTCACGCTACAGAAGGTCTTCAATACGGCAGATGAAAGCAACAGTGGCAATCAACCGACAAGGTACACCTGTTTTGGCATTTTGCCTACTAAATCAGTAGGCTTTGTCATGTATAAGCTGCATATACTAATAGCAGGCCTGTGCTAGGATTGAGGACAAAGGATGCATCTTGAATATGAATAAATATACAATGGCTTAAAAAATTATTTAAACATGCTAATTTCTGAAACTCAAAATGGTTTACAGTTCTGGATTTGTAGCACAAACTTGTCCTTTTTAATTCATGCATGTAAGCCATCCTTGGTTTCTACTATGTAATAATATGGTACCCTTTCCCATCCTTTCTCAAATATCTATCACGGTCTGCAAATGCAAGTCCCCATTAGAATTGTAGCTGTGGTGGAAGCTTTCAAATTTCATCGCAACTACTACTATCTCTTAATGAGTTCCATTCCATACTTCCAGATCATTTTGCTTGTCCATGTTTGAGATACTCTGTGAAGGAAAAGCAGAACGGATTCTCGACCTCCTGTCTGATGCAGCTGACCTTGTCCTCCAACAGTCCACTATAATTAAAGGCCTTAAAGAGGTACCTTCGAAATAATCACTTTGAAATTTGAGTATCCTGATGGGGACATATATAGGTTTACTCTGATGTTAGTTCAAATTACATGGTCGCAATTTCCTGATAATTTCAGTTAGATGGTCAGAATTAAGATGACTGAGATGTCTATTCCTTGTCCTATAAGGAATCTGCACTTTTTGCTGTAATTAGCCTCAATTTCTGACCCGATAGACAGGACCTTGGAATGGCACATGGCATTTGACTTGTATTTCACATCAATACTAATGTTCTTAGTGGCATGCAATAAGTTGTTCGCCGCTTTGCAGGTGGCTATTTCAAATCTTATGGATGCTGAGAGCTTAGTTTCACGTGGTATGCTTAAGCGTAGCACAGCTGCAACAAATGCTAATAGCGAGTCAAGGCATGTTTTCTATATGGGTTCATTTTTTTAACATAATATATGGATTCATTAACCTGATCTTTAATAATGGGCATTATTGTTCATTATCTTTCCTTTCTAAGTCTCTGTGCCTTTTGTTTTTCTCTTCAATCTTTTTAGTAGCAGTTGTATATGATCATGTTAAGATTAACTTCCTACTGTGTTGCAGCCGATCACAGTGCATTATCACTATACGTGCTTTTCATAAATACAATGACCTACAAAGTGAGCACCTGATTGGTGGATCTGTTCTAACCATAGCAGACCTTGCCGGCGCGGAGCGAAAGAAGAGCACTGGAAACATGGTTGGTTAATCTAGCATTTATTCTTATACCTGTATTGTGTAACAGTGATCATGAAGCCATGTAATAGAACTTTTTCTTATACTAGATATTATCCTTGGTATATATCAGTTTTAATCTTTCACCTCCAGGGTTCAAGGTTGATAGAGAGTAACTTCATCAATAACACATCCATGGTTTTTGGAAACTGCTTGAGGGTACTTCCAATTGCCTTGTATTTCGTACCTCCTTTTTCCACAGCACATGTTGCTTGCAAAATAACTTTCTTTTTTGCATTTTCTGTTAGTGAGTTATACCTGACCGCGAATGATTACCTTTTTCAACTCTGGTATCTGCAGGCTTTGTTAGACCATCAGAAAAATCAGAAGAAAACCTTGGAGAAACATTTCAAGAACTCAACGGTATATTGCTGGCTGTAATATTATTTTGGAATAGGCGAAGTACAGATCACAAATTTTCCTTTTTTTGGGGCTACTCCAAATATCACATGTTTCCTAATCAAGCTCATAATGCATGTCTGGTGGAGATCTTCTCTTTTTCTGGTTTATGGATCTAACAGTCAACAAGTATTGCTCTAATAAGTATAAGCCTAGCAGCCCAATAGATTTGATGTGTTCATGACTCAGGAGTCCTGTCTTTGTTCCCAACTACATTATAACTTGTTCAGCTTGGATTCCATGTGTACACTACTAGCAGCCCAACAAACATTACTCTATTTCTTGTCACTCATTTTTACTATTTAAACTATTTATGCAATCAGTTTTCAAGTTTAAATATTACAATGATAATATCCAATTCATCAACGTTAGTAACTCACAAATTTACTTTGAATTCTGTTTTATTTGTCCTAAATATTATTATTTTGATAGTTGACAAGGTACTTGCGAGACTATCTGGAAGGAAGGAAAAAAATGACTCTGGTAAGCCACTCTGACCTGAAATGATCTGCTTTCATATCAACAGCTCCTGAAATGGCATGCTTACTAGTTCAAATGTTTTTTGAATACGCTTTATTTTATGGATAAATAAAGTTTCATCTTCACTTTAAAAAGTAGGCAGGACTAGGGGAACTTACAAGTATGAGTTCCACGTGAGCAGTTTGGTGTGAGCACTCATTGCATGGATAAACGGTGATAGGGCTAATTTTGGATGAGGCAATTCCCAATGAATGATTTTGTTTGCATTTGTTATAATGTCCCAAAGTATAACATCAGTAATGTTGATGTGCATCTGTTATTGGCTATTAACGAAGGATGACTGAATAGGCTAAACTTTTTCAAGTCATTGCAATCTATACCTTTTTATGCTGAAAGAGTTGCCACTTGCACTATTATTCTGAGGTCTACAGCAGTGCATATTGTCTGTTGATTAGTGCACTTTTAAGTATCATTTCTATTGTTTCTCAGATTTTGAACGTGAAACAAGGAGATGATGATTACTCAGATACATCATATTTGCTCAGACAAGCATCTCCTTATATGAAAATAAGGTATTATTATTTGAACAACACGCTTTTCTTCTCCCTGCCTTTTGATGTTCTTAAGAAGAAAGGGAGTAAAAAATTGGAGTGCTGCATCTTATTTAACTAACTAGAGTTATAGCCTAGTCTTTTTTGCGCAGATCAGTCCCAGTGCAACATTTATTATATTTCCTACCAGGGTTGGATAAAAGAACGCAAGGAGCAAAAGTCCTCTATTTAAGCCTTGGAATAAGCCAATAACGGACATTTGTTTATTGATATGTTGGTTATAGCAACACATAATGGTTATTTAGATGGAATTAGTGAAAGAGGTGTAAGAAAGACCAAATCATAGAAATTTCATTGTAAAGAATTTGGAACCAATAACACATGGCCTCAGAACTTGACCCGTCAATGAATTATCGTATGGCATGTTTGCATGTCAATTATCAAATGTAAGAGGGATTTAAGTGAGACTGCATCAGGGAACATAAGCTTCATTTGTCATTTATATATTCTGCTCCTCTCAATGTCAGAGTGAGCCTTGCTATTTGGAAATGTGATATTTCAGTATTGTGTTATAGAGGGGCTTCTGATCTGATATGGTCACAGGAAGTAGCACCAAATGATAGGAAGTGTGATGAAGGAAGTGAGCCGAGCTTACTTAGGTGGGGGAGTGGATGTACAATCCCACCACCCCTGGGCTCAAGTCCTCATGGACCTAAATTTGGGTCCCTATTTTTCTCTAAACAAAAAGGAAAAGGAAATGTTATGGGTAAAAATTAAAGTGACAGTAGCAATTACCACATTTATAGATTGCTGTAGTAATTACTTAGTCTGATGCTGATGCTTTTCAAGAATGTGCTTTGCTCTTTAGACAAAATTCAAAGTACTTAATGTTGCTTAAGTTATGTATGTCATTCTGTTGCATTGGCCAGGAAACATTGATACACACGTGTATCATTTATTATTCATTATTTCCTGTTATCTTTTCAGATACACCAGCCTTGGTGATTCTTCTGACTTGGCTTCCCAAAAGAGAAGCAGTGTTTCCCTGATTTGCCAAGAAAACAAGAAAAGGAGAAAGGTTCAGAAGCCTGAAGATTTTACGGTACAAATTGTTGTTTAATTTTCTAGTGATTTCAGCCTATTTAACTTCTGCACCGTGTAGAGCCTCCAATAGTTACTGCAATCTTGAGATGTTTGGTTGTGGTGCATGTAGATTTCACAGTTTTGTTTTTGATAAATCTTTTCATGTCTTGGCCTAGCCCTCTATGAACTAAAGTTTTTTTTCTTCTTTCGATCATACATTTGTTTCGACCAATAATATCTCCGACATGATATGATTCAAAAGAACTACTCTTGTTTCAATAGAACGGGGTCTTATATCTTGAATGACCAATGTGCCAATATTTAGTGTTTAGCACAGAAACCTATACTAAATAAGGACTCAAAAAGACCAAATATTCTAGGACTGTGCTAATGCGCGTCGCCGCACAGAAGTCACGCGCGTGCGGTGGCCCATATTCCTTTGTTTCACGCGGGAACAGTCGATGGTACCCTGCATGCTGACTTCCAACTTCATCCATGCCCGTGCTATGATGTAGTATGGGTCGGTGACTTGTCAGGACCAAAAGTAGGTGAAAAAATTCTCACCCTTATGTCATATGTTTGTGGACATGGTTAAGTTTCTGACATGGTCCTTTTGTACTGTTGCTACAACCCACTAGTGTGTTTCTCACATACTCCCTTCGTCCCAAACTAGATCTCACAAGTTTTTCAAAATTTGACCGAATCTACGTAGTAAATATTGTCTAGATTCATCCAAACTTTAACATCTGTTATCCAAATTTTAACATCTATTTTGAGACGGAGGGAGTACTAAATTTCCAGTGCTAATACACTAGTAGTAAACTTTATCAGTCATGTGTCGATGAACCATTTAGATGACAAACAGCCTATAGTGTTAGTAATCGCTAGGTTAATTAGGTTTAGTTAACAGATTCTTAATTGCCAGATTCATCGGACCTAGCTGCCAGATTAATTTGTTACTAATTGCCAGATCAATCAAGCATAATCGACTACTAATTGCAGGATTAATTAGGCAGGGTTACCAGGTTCAATTGCAAGTAGTTGCCAGATTAATAAAACTAGGTTACTGTTAATAGTTGCCATATAAATTAGTTTCTAGTTGCCAGAATAATTAAGCATAGTTGCCTGTTTGATTGTTACTAACTACCAGATTGAAAAATCACTAATTGTATGATAAATTCACCGTTCTCAAAAAAGGCACATGTAAATAGAGATCGAGAATAGGTTCACATGCAGAAATCAACAGAGTGTCTCTAGAAAAAATCAAGAGCGGGACAGATCGAGATGTAGGGAAGAGAAAATTCTCGCACGAACACGCGCCGGTGGTTGGACTCCTCCCTCGCCGCACGAACACATCTAGGTGCTCGACGATGATGGCTTCCTCATGCTCGACGATGGCGGACTCTCGGCTGCATGCTCGACGGCGTAGAGTAGAGCCATGAACCGCGGGAGCTCGCTGCGCCCAGGGAACGCGTCCACCAGCCGTGTTCGCATCGCGGCCACCGGCCTGCTCAGCGCGCGTCAAGGCTACAGCGATGGCGCGGAGGAGACTGCGGCCATTAGCGCGGCCACGGCAGGGACCATCAGCACTGGCCCCGTTGAAGCGAACTAGCGCGAGAGCCGTCGTCATCCACCCGTGGCTGACCGCAACGGCTGCGGCGCCGCAGAGCTGCGCGTATCGGCGATGGCGACCACACCGTGCAGGAAACAGCACGTCCTATCGCCGCGCATCGAACCGCCCCAAAGCCGCGGTGCCGAGCAGCCTCGCCTCTAGCTCCCTACCAGTGCACCTGCGCGGGGGTCGTCCCCATCCTGGCGGAGGCGCCTCTCAGCTCGCACGGCGACCATGGGCCTCGACCTTCCTGCCTGGAACTGTACGAGAGAGATGGAGTATGCGGTTGGTGTGGGGATAAGGTAGTGCGAGGGGATAAGGTGCAGTGGGACTTCGATCGTTCTTTTTTTGGGGGGCAAGATCACTGTATTTGATCGGGTCGTATCGGACGCACAGTAACGCGCCGCATGGAGAGAGCTGTCTGCGGCGCCTCTATATAGATTATTCCAATATTCTATTGAGTGCCCTCATGTCACATATTCCATCATGTTTTAGTTTACAACAAATATTTCTTAGACATGATCTCTGGACTCTAGTACAGACATTTCATATCTTAGTTGTAAATTTCAAATGAACTATCGTTTGTGTTATGTTCTGCAGGCTGAAGGAAAAGGCAACGTTGATAAATATGACGATACTAAACTTTCTGAAAGAGGTTCTCTTTACCCTCGCCAATATTTGATTTGTTTCAATAGCCCATCTCATGCAATTGGTTTTGACAAAGATCGTGGAACTGGTGATATTGTTAGTTTTTATGTTTTAGTTCTGATCCTGGTCCTTGATCGTACTTTTGATTGCAAACCACATTGTTTGTATAATATACCTGAACATATCTTCAGTAATCACTATATTAGTTAAAGTAACTCATATTGCAACATTCATCTAACACTATTTATTTTTCATATATGTCTATAGATGAATTTCTCAATTCAGAGCTGCAAAGAGTGTCCCGAAGTGAGCAAATAATGAAGAACCTTTTCAGGGCCTTATGGGCTGTTTCGAAACAAAAACTTTTGGTAATCTGCAGTAATTTTTGTTTCTTATGTATATTTAGTTTGTCGAATATTCATCTCTTCGGTATGTTAGTCTCTTTGGGCAGCTAATATAGTCAACGTGTGGTATGGATGCAATGTACTTCTAGTACAACTCATTGCTACAAATGTAGCAATTTTGAATGTTTTGTGTTTGTATATACTACCTCCGTTCTGAAATATAAGCCTTTTTAGAAAGCTAGTTTAGCTATCTAAAAAGGCTTACATTTTGGAACAGAGGTAGTAGTTGTTAAGTAAATTGGCAAATTCTCTCTACAAACTTTTTTTCTAATTCGCCTTAATCCACGTATTTTATTATAGGAGTCTGAGAGCGCTGCTAAAAGCATGAAAGAATTGCTCAGTGAGAAAGACATCCAAATTATAGAGTTGAAAAATGAATTGAATGACCTGAAGTCTTGTTCACATGAGAAGTTTCCAGTTGCTGAAGATACCACCCCTATTGAGCAAAATGATGTTGTATCCCTCGGTCAAGCTGCTCTAAGCTTGGCTTCTCGATCTAATCAAACTGATCTGGGATCTAGTGACACTGCATTAGATGATTTCCATGTAAGTCGAGGAGACTTCGAATTATAATACCTGACTTTTACTGTTCATATGTGCCTCATGTCTTCATGATATATGACTTGGAAACTGGAGGTATATAGGGTAGATATCCTTCTGCTATTCAAATCAATAGTCAGATATGTTCTTTACCTTTTTAGTCTCTTATTTCATTGGTACAGGTGGTTGATAAGAAATTGGATAATTCAGAGAGTTTCTCTGAACAAACATCTGCACATGACGGTGGTGTAACACATGCAAACAGTTATTTGGATCATCCATCTGATCGAAGCTTTACAGGTTGATTATACTTCTCTGTTAATTTAACATTGTAACATTCATGGAAATAGGTATCATACTCATAATGGTGCGCAAATTGGATCTCCACTTTGCATGACAGCTCTTAAACTGCTAGACAATAACTGAAATACAAGTATCATTTCTGCAGAACATATACTTCCATGTATAAAGAGTGAACCTGCCAGCCTGTCTCCACATGGTTGTGGCAAGAAAGCTTCCGTGGAACAAAGTGAAGAAGAGTTAACTAAAGTGGAGGATAGTAAACACGATGTCGATATAAAAGGTTCAAACTTATTTCTTATACCTGTTTTTTGTTGTCAATGATGCATTTTTGCTAAGAATTTACCCGATCTTAAACAGAAATGAAGCATCATGATTGCCCAAGTTCCTCTCAGAAACTGAACTTCGGAACAGTTGCCATTAGCTCCAGTCAGGCTTTTGTAGACTTACAACGGATGGTACGGAGTAATCCAATACTTCCATTTCTATCTACCTTTGTACTCCCTCCGTTTCAAAATAGAAGATGTTTTAGCTTTGTGAAAGGAGTGTATCTAGACCCCTTTTAATGTGTAGGTTCTCTCCAAACCTAAATGAAACTACACACTAAAAGGAGTCTAGATACACTCCTTTCACAAAGCTAAAACATCTTATATTTTAAAACGGAGGAAGTAGCTTAAAAGGAAAGTTTTTTTGTACATCTTTGGATTGCTCTTAGTACGTTACATCAGCCGATTCTCCATTTTGTGGTTTGAAAATTTCCATCTTGGATTTGTTCTTTTGCGGGTTGTCATTGGCAGAGCATGCATTGGTCGTGATGGCAGGGGATGCATATTTTATTCTCTCTGGTGATGTGCTCCATATGTGCTCCAAAACATAACGCATTAATCCCTTTCAAACCGTAGAGAACTCTTTATAGTCCCTCTTTAAGCACTGAGATATTTGCTTAGGAAGCAATATATCTGATACATTATCAATTTATTCCACTTCTTGGAATGATTCATGACTGCACACAACTTCAGCTTATGCCATTGTAAACTGTCCATATCATTATCTGCTAGGACTCGAAACAGTTCACAGGGAACTGATATATCGGTTGTACATTTTCTTTTGTTTAGGGTGCTGCTCAGGAAAATCCTGAAAAAACGGAGCCTGTGTCAGGACGATGTGAACCCATGGTAGAAAAGCCCGTTGCAGAACATGATATCGGTAGGTGTTACATCTCATGCAGCATGTGGTTTTCTCACTGATTTGGTACGGTCACGTTGCTTGCATGTGATTTTCCATAATATCCCTCTGATATGCAGATAGAAAGAGCTCTCATGTCTTTTGTGCTTTTTGAATGAAGTTATACGCTACCTAATCGGCGTAAGCACATTTCTGCAGTATGTGGTCAACGTCCAGATGTAACGGATGGTCGTGGAGCCATGTTTCCACGTGTGCTGAATGAAAGACCTCCCCAGATAAAGGCTTCAACGGTAATGCTACTATTGCCTTATTTATTACTACCTCCGTTCCAAAATATAAGACTTTTTAGCTGTTCAATTTAAACAGCTAGAAGGGCTTACATTATGGAAGTAGTAGTACCAATTAGGGCTTGTTCGTTTTAGGAGGGATTGAAGGGGATTGAAATGGATTAGGGTGAATTTAATCCCATGCAAGTCAAAATACCCCCAAATCCACTCCAATCCACTTGGGGAGAGGATTAACCGAACATAGCCTTACAGTGCAGAACCTATAGGTAGCTCACATATCCTACCGGGGAGAGGGGCCCAAAACGAAACATGTGCCCTATTACACCACTCACATTTTCCTCTTTGTACCGTTGCATTTCCTGATTCAGTGTTTTTGCTTTATGCCAAAGTCTCCAACCAAGGACTGTCGTCAGGCCGAATTAACTACAGATGAGAAAGAGAACTGTCCGGCACAAGTAACTGCAGATAAAATGGAGGCAGAAGGAGTCGCAGATAAAGAAGAGGATCTTTGTGCTTCCAAGCCTAGCCAGACGAAGAAAATCAAAAGGTGAGTGAGTGTACTTACCACAGTAGGAAATGCTTGCTTGTAGGAATCAGCTTGATAGTAAATATTTTTACACAACACGTGTTTTGGTGAAAGCAGGAGATTGCTGCCTGTATCGGCCATGATGCTGAAAGAGTTCACCAGGCCTGACATGGATGCCGCCGCGGATACGAAGAGGGCGGCGGTACGTTTGTCTCTCGGAATCTTGATATGGAAGTGTTTGAATTTAGGGTTTAGAAATTTGTAACTTGTGTTGGTAATGCAGGACGTGGGCGTTAAATCGTTAGGTGAGGCTGCTGCAGGTGGGAGATCGGAGAAGCTTATTCGACTGCTGAAAGGCCGTCCTGTCACCGAGCATCACCGCCGTAGCTAAGCTAAGCAGTAGAGAGTTTTCTTCTTCTTTTGTTAGGAAGAAGAGAAAGATGGCGTAACAGACAGCGAAATCATCTTCACTTGGTGCATATATCTCCACACAACGCTGCTTGCTTTTGTATGACTTCTGTGAACCCAATTTACGAAACCCTGTCATGTGGCCAACGCCAGTTTAAGGCCAATCATCGTTTGTAAGGAAATTCAAGCTTCCCATCAGAGCCAAGTTTTGTAAATCTCTACATGTGCTCATAAATTTCATGGGCAAATATAGAGATTTCTGGCCCCCCATAATAATACTATCTCGGTTTCACAATATAAGCCTTTAAAAAAACCTAAAACAGCTTTCTAAATAGGCTTATATTATGAAACAAAGGTGGTACAAGACAAAAACAAATGATCTCGTCCTCTCCCCCTAAACGATATCGAGCAGAGAAATAGAGAGGCGAACGTGTCCTCCCTTCCACCACCGGTGAACCTGTTGGTTCCCTTTCCCTTTGGGCTTTGGCGGTGGTGGGAGGGGAACCTTGGCCCCTTTGTGTTCCATTGAGAACGTATCCTATGCACCCATCAAACTGGTGCAACCGATGCACCAAACTTAAAACATACACGAAAAAATTATGGAAAAATATCAAAAATAATTTATCAATTAGATAGAGTGCATATCACCGACGACACAAAATTTGAATTTCAAATTCTACCAGAAACTCCTGAATAAAATATGGCAAATCACATTGTGAATAGTAGTTGTTTTAAGTTGGGTTGTAAATTAAGCTCATCAATAGTAGGAGAGCCAAATTTGTCATTTTTGTTTCTCATGATGTATTCGAAATTTGTGTTTGAAATTTTGTGACATAATTGATACACGCTATATATACATGGTTGATATTTTTAAAAATTATTTGCATGAATGTTTTAGGATGGATGCACTGGTTGCACCAATTCGATGGGTGCATAGGATACGTTCTCGTGTTCCCTTCCCCTTTGCTGGCTGTCTATTCGTTCCAGAGGAGGACAGAAGAAGAAGCACACGTATTGCTTTCAAAGCCAAAGGGAGACCTGCTTCCTATGTCAAGAAAGCGCAGTAGGTTTTGATGTCGAGGTTGGGCGGGAGCCGGCGATCGACTGTCTGGAGCGGTATGCCCGGTACTTTGAGGAACCGCTCCCGGCGATTAGAATGGAGGCGCTTGCTAAGTTGTGATGTGCATCGCATCGTGGTTTCCTTTGAAGGTTTCTTCCTCATGGATATGATCAATCATAACATCGTTGTGTGGAACCCGCGCGGGCTTAATGCTCCAAATCGGGGTACTGTCGTTAAGACAGTCGTGGATGATGCAGCAACATCTGTTGTTTGTATGGTGGAGACAAAACTGGATGTGGTGGATCATTTCACGATCATGAGTATCCTAGGGCCGCAGTTCGATGGCTTTGTCGCCCTTCCGGCAATTGGAACGGCAGGCGAAATTATCATGGCATGGCAGTCAGATCAGGTGGACGTCACACATTCGCAAGTGGATACTTTCTCAGTTACCGTGACGCTGTGTTTTCGGGGGGACAACCATGGACGCTCACAACGGTGTATGGCCCCACTCAGAATAATCTCAAAGTACCATTCCTCGCTGAGCTGAGAGCTATTCGTGCTTTGTTTCCAGGAGTGTGGGCAGTAGCAGGAGATTTTAACCTGATTTTGGAAGCCACGGACAAAAACAATCCCATTCTTCACCGCCGTATGATGGGTCGTTTTAGACGTCCGCTGAATGACTTGGAGTTAAAAGAAGAAGAACTGCTTGGGCGTCGGTACAAATGGAGTAATGAACGTCAAGCCCCCACGATGGAAAAAATGGATCGCTGGTTTTGCACGGTGGATTGGGACAATGTGCACCCTGATTGTCTCTTACATGCCTTGTCTTCCTCTCTCTCGGATCATTGTGCCATTATGATGTCCACAAATATCTAAAGATCTTAAACCTACAAGCTTCTCTTTTTTGTAGGATTTTTGGGCTCCCATGTGGATTTTTTTTGTGGTGACATGTGTCCCTCTCTTCTTCTGTGTGCATTCTTGTGTACCCATAGTGATTAAGGCCCAGTTCTTTTGGTGCTTCTCAGTGGCTTAGAGGTTGAAATCCGCCCAAGCCCAAAAGAACTTGATTTTAAGCCGTTTCTGCCCACCACGGCTTGTCACCGTTCATTCATGATCGCGGGAAGCCACCATATCCCAGCTTCCCGAGAGCTTCCCAAGATCCCACGAATCGTTATTTGACCTTGCCCCTATTGCTCGCTCTATTTATGGCAAATTGCCACCGCACTGGAGTACTAGCCCCCGAACCAGTACCTGGAACACCTCTCCCCTTCCTCTCCCAAAACGAACAGCAGAGTAGGATTTCTTTTCCCATACCTCCGCCACCGCCGCCGGCAGGGGCAACTCCGGGCGCCCCTCAAGCCACCCCTCGTCGCTAAAACGTTGCCCTCCTTGCCCCTATTCGATTTCATGGCGTAGGGAAAGACGCGGACACCTCCTACCTCGTCGGCCAGGATCGAGCGAAGCTCGAGCTCGCCGGCCGTGCAGGATCTGCTGCGGCCGACAAACGGCGCTGCCTCCTCTGACCGCCTACTTCTCCACGCCTCCTCAAGCCACCGTCCGGGGCAGGCCGAGCGATCTGTTGCAGCCTCCACCTGCGTTGGTTCCTTAGCCAAACTGCCCACCTCCTCCACCGGCAAGGTCTCCTCCGGCCAGGAGTCGTCCTGCCTCGAGCTCTTCCTGTGATGCGAGCAAGTTTAACAAATGCGTACACTTTTTCTTATTTCTGTAAGATCCCGTGTTGATCCCTGCTGCACAAGAGATCCCATGTTGATCCCTGCTGCACAAGCGGAGACGTTCAGACATAGCTCGTTCAGAGATAAGAATACGCTGTGTTCTTTCTTATTTCAACCATGGTAGTGCACTTTTTCTAATTGTAATTTTCAACTTATGCTAGTGTGAGTTGCATAGATTGTATTGTGTTGATTTGTGCCTCATGATGTTCAACTCTTTGTGATTTTATGGAATTGCATTAATGTTCAGCTCTTCAAGATGCTCTGGAATTGTATTCTTTCTCAAATTTACGGCAAAAATAATAAGAAACAAATCAATATTAGCTAGTCACAAAACACAAAATAATCCTAGGGGCATTATAGACTATTCAACCGTACAGTTAAGACAATAAGCTGGGATGGTGGAAGCCGAAAAGAACTTGGATTGCAGTTCCTCATGAGCTTATTTTCACCGCTGTTTCTCTGGACAGCTCAAACCGGAATGGCTTATACACAAGCCGCATCCGAAAAGAACTGGGCCTAACTTTGCTAGTCTTGCAATGTATATTTTCTCTCTTGGTACATTCTTGGGTGGCTCTAGCAACATTCATTTGGTGATATTAAAAGATTCATTTTGTTTTCTTCTTGATGTCATCATGTTATTTTGGTTTGCTAATCATGCTATTTTATTCCGGTGCATATTATTATAAGTTGTCATCACATTATTTTGTTTATGGTCATCATGATATTTTGTTTCTATGCAATATTATAAACCTTATTTTGTTTTGATGCTCCTTCATCATGTTATTTTGTCCATCTCATCATGTTATTTTGGTTTGGTCATCATGTTATTTTGTTTGTTGCTCATCATATTATTTTGTTTTCATGAATATTATAAGCTCTATTTTGTTTTGATGCTCTTTCATCATGTTATTTTGTCCATCTCATTATGTTATTTTGTTTTTGTCATCCATCATCATGTTATTTTGTCCATCTCATCATGTTATTTTGGTTCCTTTATTATGTTATTTTGTGTCCATTCATCATGTTTTTGTTCCTATATGGCATTGATATCATGCTATTTTGTTCTTATCGTCAGGCTCTTTCTTTTTACCCTACATGTCATCATATTTTTTTTTGTTTTTATGCATCATATCGTCCTCTTTTTTAGGCATCTTACAACCCACACCGACGATGCCCTTCATCATCTTCCTATATATATATATGGTCTTCTCATTTCACTTCCTCTTATGGCTTCCCTCTCACATGCTTCCCCTCGTGGCCACCATGGTCGTCGCATCCATCGTCGTGGCTTGCCTATTCCTGTGCCCGATTCTTGTCCTCCCGATGATGGTCGTACCTTTGTTCCTGCTTCCCTTGTGCTTCCTCGTGGTGACCCTTCTTTAGGTCTGGTCTATCATCTTTTGCTTTTCCTTTTTAAATTGTAGCCTTTTTAACCAGTTTTATTTTTTTAGCTCCCGCGGGTTCGCTTTCATCCTCTACCCCTTCCGATGTGCGTTTCCGTTGTCGTGCGATTAGGCTTAGGAAGCGTCCTCTTGTATCTTCGCGCGGTTAGATTTGTTTGTTATGGCCTATGTATTCTATTTGTTTCTGCCATGATTTTGTTTTACATTTTTGTTATACCATCTTCTTGTTGTTGTTTGTAGGTGCTTCTCTTTCCGTGTCGCCGTCTTCTGCTTGTAACATCTTCTTCTCTGTCTGCTGGTATGGCGACGTGTCCTTTTTTCTGCTCGTGTTCTTACCTTGATTGTTTGGCTCTTCCTGTTTCTAATATTTGTGACTGGATTTATGTATGCTTCCTGGTCGATCCGCGGATCCTTTGTCCGTTATTCGTTTATTTCTGCGTCTGAGTCCGTTTATTCGTGCTTGTGAATATCCATCTCGGTCGCTTTCTTCTTCAACGCCTCGTGGTATGAAATTTATTTATGTTTGTTTCTCTTTGTTGATTGTTCCTTTTGTCATGTGATATCGTCATTATTTCGTGTGATCCATTGTTCATTTTTTTGATTATTTCATGTGCTTATCTTGTTATTTCATGTGTTCGGTTTATTATTTTATGCGTTCATGTCATTCTCTCTTTGTTTATTATTTCATGTCCTCATGCTGTGTTTCTATTTGTTCGTTATTTTATGTGCTTCGCTTATTATTTTATGGGCTCCTTCTGTTGATTCGATATGGATAGGAATAATAAAGAGCTTACTTTTTTCTTTGATTACTTTATGTGGTCTTACTTTTTATTTGATTAGTTTATGTGGTCATGTCTTAATGGGTACTTTTTTGTGTAGTTTTGTCGGTTCCTTTGGTTTCTCGCGATAGTGCTTCTCTTAATCGTATTGTTAGGAGGTTTATACTCGACTATCGTCGCGAGAGGATAAAATGTGAGTCATTTTTTCCCTTTTGCTACTTCTTGTTTTTTTTGTTTTTTTCTTCCTGTTGTTTTTAATATGAGATCTTGTTTTTCCTTTCCCAGTATGTGTCGGGAATCCTCCATTTTCAGATCAGAATGTTGCTTTACTAAAAGGTAATTTTTGTTTGTCTTTTCCTCTCTCCCCTGTTTATTATTTCCTGATGTGTTCTTTGTTTGTAGCTCTTTGTCCTGATCGGTCCTATTATGGTTTTCCTCTTTATTATTGTAAACGGTGTGATGCTTCTTTCTGGTACCTAGAACGTTCGAAGAGAGATAGGAGGGGAAAGGGATGCATGCCTGTTTATTCTGCCTGTTGTTTGCGAGGGAAGGTTTCATTGCCTGGATTTAGTGACTGGCCTTCTCCTCTTAAAGAGTTTCTTCGTTTCGGCGGTGGAGCAGTGTCCAATCATTTTTTGCGTCTCATTAGGCATTATAATTCTATGTTTTCTTTCACTTCTCTCGGTGCTGATGTTGACAAGAGTGTTAATTCTGGTGGTGCCCCTTATGTTTTCAAGATTTGTGGTGATGTTTACCATAGGATTGGGTCTCTTCTTCCTTCTGGTTCTGGGAGGCCTCGGTTTGCTCAGCTCTATATGGTCGACACTGCTGACGAGCTTCAGGACAGGATGGATATGTTTGATGCTGATGATGATGATTCTGGTTTTTCTGACGCTCTTGTCGTCAGGGAGTTAACTGCCATGCTTGATCAGCATAATCCTTTGGTTGATAAGGTTAGGGCTGCCCGTCGTAGAATCCGGGATCCTACTGTTTCTAACGTTTCTATTCGTTTTTTTGGTGAATCTGGTGGGTCTCAGGGTACTAGATATTCTGGTCCTACTGTCGGTGAAGTTGATGGCCTTATTGTTGGAGATTTGACGCCTGAATCTAATAGGTTTGATGTTATTGTTGAGACTGCTTCTCATGAGCTTAAGCATATTAGTTCTGAACCCCTGTCTTATGGCGTTGCAGTATCCTCTTCTTTTTCCGTACGGTCATAGTAGTTACCAGCTTGGAATTAAGTACATGCGTAGGTTTTTGCCTACTGTCGTGCGATCACGTCGTTCTTCTGCTTCTGCTTCTTCTGGGCTATCTTCTCCCCGTTATGAAGTGTCTGTGCTTGAGTTTTACTCTTACTATCTGCATTATCGTGAGGGTGAGCCGAATCTTTACATTTGTTGTGGGCGTCTTAGTCAGCAGATTATTGCTAATGCTTATTCCTGCGTGGAGGCTAGCAGGCTTGCTTATCATTTTTCAACCAAGATGCCCTTCGTTCTGAGACTTATCAGGACATATCTGATACTATGGGAGAAGGTAGCTCTACCGGTAAGAATCTGGGAGTTCAGTATATATTGCATTCGAGTTTTACCGGTGGCCCTCGCTATATGGTGCAGAATTATCAAGATGGTATTGCTTTGTGCCGTGTCCATGGTTCTCCTGATCTTTTTATTACGTTTACTTGCAATTCTAAGTGGCCAGAGATTGCTGATGCATTGTCTTCTGAGCCTGGCCAGACTGTGGCCGATCGTCCTGATATTGTTACTCGTGTTTTTCACATGAAGTATATGGAGTTTTTGGATGATGTTAAGGATGGGAACTTGTTTGGCCCTGTTAAAGCCTGTGAGTAGCTCATTTGATATCTCTTCTTCCTTTTCTATTGTTATCTATTGGTGTCTTATGTTTTTTTTTGTTTTTTTGTTGCAGACATTTATGTTGTTGAATTTCAAAAAAGAGGGTTGTCTCATACTCATACTCTCATTTGGTTGGATAGGAATACTAAAGATCCTACTTCTTATTTGATTGATGGTTTTATATCGGCGGAGCTTCCTGATCCTTTGGGTTATCCATTGGGTTATTCTCTTGTTGACGAATTCCTGGTTCATGGGCCATGTGGTGATCTGAACAAGAAGTACCCCTGTATGAAGGAGGGTATATATTCTAAGCGTTTTCCTAAGGGTTTTAGTGATCATACCATAATTGATGAGAAAGGATTCCCCGTTCATCGGCGGCGTGATGATGGCCGTTATGTTCTTAGGAATAAGGGAACTGTGCAATTGAATAATAGACGGGTTGTGCCTTATAATTTGGGATTGCTCAAGAGGTTTCAAGCACATATAAATGTTGAGTAGTACAACAAGACAGATCTGCTGAAGTATTTATTTAAGTACATATCCAAGGGTCATGATGTGACACGTATTCGTTTTTAGAATGGTGCTGCCCCATCTGCTAATGAGGGCGGTTCCTCTGTTGCCATTGAGCCTCCTGTCTTTGCTGGCGGTGCGGGCCCGTCTATTAATGAGAATGATCCTCCTATTGTTGGTCGAAATGAGATTAATGAGTTTGTTAAATGCAGGTATTTGTCTGCTGTTTTTTTGGGTTATTTTTCTTTTTCATTTGTGCTTTTCTCACGTGCATTTCTTTTGTCTAGGTACATTTCTGCTTGTGAGGCTTCTTGGAGGTTGTTTGCTTTTGATATACAGATACTGGGAATATGCTGTCCAACACAGACCATGAAGCTCAAGAGTCACACCAGCTAAACCTCGAAGAACAGCACGCCCGCCTTATGAGTACCATCTTCACCGGGGCAGAAGAACAGAGACTCCCCAAGCCCACAGTAGGAGAGCGCCGTGAACATACCTACCACATCAACTTTGAAGGCCACATGAGTACCGTCGCCGAGTCGACAGCATGCGGTCGCCATCAACGCGCCCACCACACCGACAACACTTGGAAGAACAACATTTTCTATAAGACTAACAAGCATATTTTTGACTGGCTTTGTATGGACAAAGAACAGCGTGACGCCATCCCCAACACATCAGCGTCTTCGTCTAGGAAAAAGTCTCTTCCCAAGAAAAAAGATGTCCTCATTATCGTATCCTCCGATGACGACGATGATTCAGTCTAATCTTGTGGATATTTTAGTACTCTCAGTCTTTTATGTCTTTTTTTTCCCCACTATCTGCCGTCATAATGTCTTTTCTCTACTCTCTAGCTAGCCCATCTCTACCTACCCCACGTCTCTCTCAGTCATTTGTAGTGCCGTGTCTTTTCTTTGCTTTCTATCTAGCCCGGGTTTCCCTCTTAATCATTCGTAGCAAGTCCGCGTTTCTTTGGTTTCCTCGGTCGCTCCTCAAGACAGAATGTATTTTACTTGTTAACTCCATTTGTCTTCTCTTACATGATGTAGTAAGCTCGCTTTTTTACTAAGTAACCATACAAAAAACAATCGTATAAGACACATTATTTAAAACTACCGGATTAAATAGAAACGGCCACAACAATGGCGCGCCGTCGCGTCGAAACCTAGCTAGTGTTTCTTATCAGAGCAGATCAAGGTTCCATTTCCGGTCTTTTTGGCCCAAAATTGACGGTTACCAGGAAGCTGTGGCAGCGGGTTGGTTTGCTGTGGAGGAGCACGAGCACCATGATCCTTTTGTGGATTTGAGCAACAGACTAAAATCCACTGCTCGCGTGTTGACTTGTTGGAGCCAAAGGCGTGTCGGCAACATAAAGGAACAAATAATTTTGGCAAATGAGGTTATAGTTCAGCTGGACAAAGCCATGGAGAGGAGACAGCTCAATCATGATGAGAGGTGGTTATGTGGTCAACTCAAGAAGAAGGTTTGGGGCTTGGCATCTCTTGAACGCACGATTGCCAGGCAACGGTCACGGATTGCGTGGCTATAGGAAGGGGACGCGAACACTGCTTTTTCCCACCTCCACGTCAGTGCTAGATGTCGCCAGAATCACATCTTCCGCATCCGCGGGGAGGGCGTGACTGTGACAGAGCCAGAGGAGATGAGCGCCGTAATCACCGACCACTTCATCAAATTTTTAGGTACGCCATCACCAATGAACCATACTCTGAATCTTGACGCCCTCCACCTCCCGCAAGTAGACACGGCAGATCTTGAATTGCCCTTTTTGGAGGAGGAGATCTGGGAGGTTGTGAAGAGCCTGCCACCGGACAAGGCGCCTGGCCTAGACGGGTTCTCCGCGCGTTTCTACCAGACATGCTGGCTGATGATCAAAGATGTGGTCCTCAAGGCAGTCTCGTGGTTTGATGGAGCGAATGGCCGTGGATTTCGACATGTCAATGATGCGTTCATATCCCTGTTGCCCAAGAAGGACGGAGCGGTTGAGGTGGGTGATTTTAGACCGATTAGCCAGATTCATCGTTTTTCCAGTTCATATGCAAAGTAATGGCAAACAAATTGGTGAATCCGTTGCCGAATTTGGTGGATTTCAATCAAAGCTAAAGGGAGCAACCTAGGACAATTTTTTCATGGTCAAGCATTCGATTCAGAATCTTCACAAGAGGAGGGTGCTTGCTCTGATGCTGAAGTTGGATGTGGCAAAAGCCTTTGATTCGGTGGCCTGATAGTTTCTGATGGAAGTCTTGAGGCACAGGGGATTTTGGCCGCATTGGCACGCGAGAGTGACACTCATGTTATTGTCGTCTTCGACAAGGGTTATGGTAAATGGCATGGCCGGTGATCAATTCTGGCACGCCCGTGGCCTACGACAAGGAGATCAAAGTTCGACAAGGAGATCAGAGTTCGCCAATGTTTTCATCTTGGTTTTTGAGTTGCTGAACGCTGTGTTCAAACTAGCAGAAGAGGAAGGGGTTTTCTCGTCCCTAGCGGAGGTGGGGATTCAACACAGGTTGTCGTTCTTTGCAGATGATTTAGTGTTGCTGATCAAGACATCAGTAGAGGAAGCTAAGGCCATTGTGGACCTGTTGAGAGTGTTTGGAGAGGCGTCAGGTTTGCGATGCAATTTGGAAAAAAGTTCAGTTTCACCGATTCGCTGCGATGGGATTGCTCTGCAACCAATTCTAGAGAGTTGCACTACCAAATTCAGAATTTCCCAATGAAGTATCTCAGCCTGCTGCTCTCGCTCTCTAGGCTATCCAAATCTGACTTGCAGCCGTTGATCGACAAGGTCGCTCAGGATATGCCTACGTGGAAGGCCTCTATGCTCAAGAAAAGTGGGAGTTTAGTATATATTGGAGCCAAACTGTCTGCCTCGCCGATTTATCACATGCTCTCACTAGACCTTCCTCATTGGTTCTTCAATACTGTCAACAAGTTGTTGCGGGGTTATCTGTGGTCTTCTAAGGAGGCAGGGAGAGGGGAGTGCATTGTAGCCTGGGATGTTGTCTGCACCCCCAAAGATTTAAAGATTTAGGGGGCCTGATGAAGGGTAACCTCAGCAATGCTCATGGTTATGGACTTAGGGTTTTGTGAAAAAGAGAACGCTGGGATTTCATCGGCTGATCAGACAAACAAGGAAGTCGTTTGATTGCTTATGAACAGATCGATTGTAGATAGCTCAAGCCTTTTTTCGGTACCTCTTCGCTGGCTCCTCCTAGCCTATATATAATAGGCTAGGTCATGAGGCCATATACAGATAGGTTACAAGTTACATTTAAAATAGTAATACAATGTCGGTTTCTATTTCCTTATCTAGCAAGCCATGCATTCCGTTGGATGCTTTCTAGGTCTTCTTCTTGGGCTTTCTGGGTTGTGAGCCTTTATGTAACCTGGGTAACTAATCATAAGAACCCGAGTAATCATACCCATGCAGTAGCCCCCGAGACCCATCCGAATCACAGATTCGGGTTGAGTCTCAAAGACAATTTTTGCCGTAAGCCAAAGTTTTTCTTTATGAAATACATTTATTTTATTTTGTTTTAATCATTGTAGGGATTCGATATAACAGGTCTGATGCATCCGACGGATCAGAAATCAGTTAATTGCTCCAGGGAAAAAAACACCGTGAACCTACGTCAAATTCAGGTCTCCAGTCTTGAACTCAGAGTTTGTTGGCGTAATTCAGTTCGGGCCATTGAGGTCTTATCGAATATTGAATTCCAGTTCTATTATTTTGGGTACTCAACACGTCTGTCGGGATTTTTCATTGTATTGTTGATACGAATAATTTACTGTCAGAGCGTATTCATGTGCGGTTACCAAGCCACACAGGATAAATCTGGGGTCTTACCTTCATATCATGTACATGATATTCAGACTTATTATCGCGTCGGGCGCAGTCCCAGATTTTTTGAGATTTTACCGACTGCCTTGTTTAGCTATTGGGATTGTAGAAGTTATCAGTTTCTTATTTTCTCGGGTGAGGTATATAAATGCTCCCGATGGGAGGAACTGTTTGAGGATACAATGATGTAATACTCATAGGTTCATATTTTATAGACTCCGTCGGAGTTTATAATTTATCGGGTGTGTTTTCAACACACGAGGATAATATTTCTTCGAGTCATGCTTGACCTCATATGTAGAGCGTAGTTTTCTACCGGGTGCGTGGCCAGCGCTCCCGATGGGAGTAGCCCCACAGGCTATGTTCGGATGCTTGCATCGGAGCATAGGCTCAGAGTTTTATATACTTGATAATAATTCTTGAACTTACCCGAATATTTCATCAATCATGACGTCATTGTTGACGAGGATGGCATGTCGTGGCTTCCGAGAAACAATACTCGATGGGATGATCCCATGGTGGGTCCATGTTTGAAGTAATGATGACGCTTGAGCGGCGCGTCAGTAGTGATTGTTGACCGCACGACGCCCTTTATGTGCGAGAATCGAGGCATAATGTAGATTTCCTCTGTTTTCACCGTGGTAATAACCGCCCACAATTTTTTATCCTTTTATCAATATTTGCCACGCATCTGCATCCTCTTCGTCTTGACGTTCTGCTGCCCTCATATAACGGCTGAGCTTCGTGCTCCTTTCCCTTATAAATGAGGGAGATCACCTTTACTATTTTTACTATTCCCCTTCGATGCATACTTCTTCTTCTTCCTTGCGCCGTGTCTACGCTCTCTGTATTCTTGCATGTTCTTCCTTCCTTGCACACTCTCCTCCTCCCCTCGTGAGCCGCCATGGGAAAGTCCAAGGTAGGGACGCCGCCTCCAAGGCAATGAATAAGAGGGCCATTAAATGGGCTCCCACGAAGTGTACTACGTGAGATCTGCGCGAAGCACGTAACAACAGTCTCCTTGAGGAGGACTCCTTAAAGATCCCAGGGGATGAAGCTACCCCAACACCCGAATCTGGCTAGTGGCTAATTTTCCTTTCCTTTCTATACCGCGACCTTTCTCTTAATGTCCACGAATTTCTCCGCGGTCTCCTATTTGTCTTATGGCATGTAGCTTTATCAGCTCACACCAAACCCTATTCTCCATGTCACCTGCTTCATCACTCTATGCGAATGCTTCCTCGAGATCCATCTCCACTGTAACATCCCAAAACTTTAAATCAAGCTTATCAAGATCTAAATCATCAATTTTGGGGTTAACAAAACCTTTTGCAAATTAAAAATAAATACATCCATATATGTGTGTGCATTTAAATAGGAGTTGTTTTGATTTACCATGATTGGGTGATCCCTTGCTTCTAAAATGTTTCTTAGGTGATTTAAACATCATCTACATCATTCCCAAACTTTTCCTAAAGAAAATCAAATAAAAAAGAATTAAAAAGAAGGAATGGACATTTTGGCAAAATTAACTCTCATGCCTACTTTGACTATTCCTATTACTCAAAACTTAACAGAAACAATTCTGGATCTTTGCACCCCTTGCTAGTACACATAATGAGGTACCAAGGCCCACTTTGTGATCTGCTAAAAACTTTCAAATGCTAATTTTAAATGACAGTTTAAAATTGAATTTAATTCATATGGGAAGATCCCATTATTTCAAAAACCACTCAAACAAGCTCAATTTTCAAAACCCAAGCACCCACAGAGTCTCAAGCTTATTCGTAGCAAACCCACTAAAAATCTTTTCAAAATTCAAACTAAATCTCACGCGGCCATTTCATCAAACACTTGGCATGCATAATCTCCACCCTAATCCTAGCTCACTGTTTTGAATAGGGTTTTGCCCCCAAATGATCTACATTTAATCTCTTTGTCCCCCCAGAGTCTAGCCATGCCATTAGCACCCATTCCCTACACCCCTAGTGGCATTGCCATACCATGCCGAGCCACCCCTCGCCGGCCAACCTTGCCCTCACCGCAGCAGACCATCTCCCCTCTCTCTCCACGTCTAGGAGGTAGCTCACACCTCACCGCTCCTCTCTGTCCCCTGCCCTGCCGTGGACCACCGAGGAAACCACGCGCCCAGTGCCACCGCACCATGCTAGTGCCGCCCCCAGAGCGCGCTCTGTCCCTGCTCGCACAGACCGCCCCTTGGCCGCAGCCCACGCCCGCCGCTCCGCCACGGCCTGGAGAACACCCTACACACCCCCGCTGGCCGCCCAATGCCTCACAGCCACCGCTCGCCGTGGACACCGCCGCCTCTGCCGCTCAGAGCGCTACCTCGCCCAGACCGCATGCCACCGTCCCTACGGCTGCATTCAATTCCTGGAGCATCGCCAGGGGACCGCCCGTCGATCGCCACCCTTAGCCATGCCTCTACCCCGCCGTAGCCATGTCGCCACCGTCGCCTGCCCATCCCGCTCGGTCTCACCGTCGGGCCTATAAAAGGAGGCCTCCCCAGCCTCTTCTCTCCACAACATTCCACTCCCCTCACCTCTCTGAACCTCACCCACCTCTCGCCGGAGCAAGGGGAGCAGCAGCTCGCCGGAATTGGAGCCGGAGCCGCCGCCTCTGGAGGAGAAGGGCGCCGTTGATTGCGACCACCCCCGGAGCTGCTTCGACCTTTCCTGAGCTCGCTGTCGTCTTCCAGTTCATTTGCCCGCCTCGCCGTCGTCGCTGGAGCTCTGGTACGCCCCCAGCATACCCCCACCGAGCCGCTAGGGTTCGAGCTCGCCGGCGACCTGTTCGTCGTCGACGACGACCCTCAGCCATAGATCTTCCTTCTAATCCTACGACCCACAGCGCGCGTACCGTTTCACGTGTTAAGTGCCGCTGACAAGCGGGAACCCCTGTCAGCTGAGCCCCGCGCCGCGGAGCGCCACTGGGCCGGCCCAAGTCTTTTCCCGCGCTAGCCCACCCGTTCAAATCTAGATTTTTCTTTTTAGTTAAAGCTAGTTTCTGTCCACTAGTTTAAAATTCAATTCTGGGAGTTTCACAAATCCAAATTGCATGAAACTAATTTTGCCTGAAAGGTATTGAGATGATCTATCCAAGCCCGTTGAATTTAATTCAATTAGAGTTATAGATCTCTCCTAATGAAAATAACAAAACAGAAGTATTTGCAACTTGTACCTTTTTTATAAAATCAACCAAGTTAGCTTTTGAGTTGATTCCAACTCTCAAAAATCACATTTTATCATATCTATCTAACTATGTAATAATATTAAGGTTTACATGCAGTGACTTTGGACTAGTACCAAAATAATGCTATATAGGCATTTCTAGTCACTTTAAATAATTAAATAATGAACTTAAACCAAAATCATATTGATCCAACCCTTAATTTGCATTCCCACATGTTAGAATATGTGGTGATGACATGTGTCAACATGATCCCATATTTTAAGTGGTGAATATTAAATCTTAGTTAATTTTTTTAATGAGTAGAAATTACTTTTCTAAAATAAAAAGGAGGAAACTATTGAATTAAACTTGTGAAGTTTGTGATGATAATAGATCATCAAATGTGTGTCTTAGAATGCTACTTAGCCTAGGTAAGTATTGTTTGGTGATTGTGTGCTCCGTATGTATTTATAGACGATAGTACCGACCAAGCTTTCGAGGAGGAGGAGTTCTACCAAGAAGAAGAAGAAAACTTCAACCACTGCACCAACCAAGGCAAGCTACTATTAGCAAGCTAGCACTATCTAAGTGCAAGCCACCATTAACAGTGCAAGCTAACACTTGCAAGTCTAGTCCTTATCAAGTTAGGATCAAACTAGATGGTTTAGCAAAGATGCCTTAAGCATGCTTTGATCACACCCCTTTGACTAGTAATATCCCCAAATCTTGTTTATAAGCTTTACTCTCTTAGTTCCACAAAGTTCTTTACTTGTTTGGAAGGTAGCATAAAAAGTATAAAACTTGACCTAATTAGAACCCCTTTAGATGTCATTCTATGGCATGAGATTGAACCCATCTTTTCCACCTTAGTGAACACTCTTAACTTAGTAGTTTAGAGTAGATCAAAAACTTGAGTCACTTTGGATGGGAACACTTGGTGAAAATTAATTATGAAAACCTTGGAATGATGAGTCATTCTATTGAGATTTTTGACATGTGTTGAGAAACACAAAAGGGTTGATGATGATGAAAATGTTGAGGCATGAGCCTTAACCCTTTTATAAAACTGATGGTTGGATTTGGATGTGATACCATTCCAAACTTACCGTACAACCACACTACCTGAATTGGGTAAGGCTTAGCTGGAAATTTATATGCATTAGTATTAGTTCCCTCACGGGAGAGGTCTGAGCTGAGGCTACCTCTCAATGTTGTCCATCTATGTAGTGCCCAAGATGACTGATGGTCATAGTTGGGAGGCCATGCTCATAGGAGAGGTGCTTATACTAGGGTGTGTAAAGGGAAGGTTATGTTTGATTATCTGCATACTAAGTATGATGATTCAGGGTTATCCCTGATAGATGTATCGAATCTTGTGGTGAAAGTGTACCACCTCTGCAGAGTGTCAAACTATTCGAATAGCCGCGTCCGCGGTTATGGACAGTTGGAATGGCCATACTGTTTCATTGTCAGATGTTTTCTAAATACTTTGAAAAGAATGATGAATCTTGACTTGACCACAACAGGGTTGTGTTTATGACAATAGCTTCCCAACTTAAGTGATGTTAGAACTTTACTTTATCTTTCTTTGCTTCTGAACTCAGCTTAGGTTTCAAACTTAACTTTATAGTTAAACATAGAGTTAGCACTTTAACTTTGAACTATAGTACTTGTTAGTGGTAGTTTGCGAGTACTTAAAGAGTACTCATGGCTTTTGTCCATAGCTATTATCATGGCCAGACTATGAGGGAGATTATCAAGATGATGGCCAACAAGACGGCTATGATAACTAGGACTATCTGCCTTCGTCAGCATTGCCTGTGCCTCTGAAGATGGACCCCACCGCTACGCTTATCTTTTATTTTCGCTGCTTGTTGTATTAAGACTGGATCATGGGATCCTTATTTGTGTAAGACCTTATGTATGGTTTGTAATGGATGATGTACTGTGATATCCAATCCGTTATGTCTCGCAAAAATGGTAATCCTGGGATTGCGAGGTATGGCATAACGGGCATCTGGGATTAAAAATCCAGGTGTTGACATCCACTGGGGCATGTGGAAGTATTTCTTTTATGTTCGCCGATATGCCTCCAACACCCTTGTTCATGATGTTAGAGGCGCCATTATTTCTATTCGCCTGAGGTCAATTATTTCGATTTCAAGATCTCAGAATCTGTTCATGGCTGGAAGTCCAAGTGGTTATATATCAAGGACTAGAAAATTGAAGGTCGGAACTTTGGGTTGTCCCCTTTCAACCCAAAAAATATTGCCGGGAGCTTGATTCATGGGACCAACATCCAACTCCCAAAGAAATGAAGGAGATTGAGCCCTTGGTGAAGCGTCTTGAGAAACTACGTACTGAAGCTGGTCATGGACTCTCAGGTTTGCTGATTTTGACCTATTTCCTTCGAGTGCGCATCCAGCCTATCTAGGCTAGAATATCTGGCATGTGGTCCTATACTAGGAAAAAGGACCTTATGCGGATTTCACCGGATAGCCTCCCACCCCATATTCTTGAGAAAAGGGTTCGCCCATTCACGACCTTGACAAGAAAAAACCCAGTTCCGTCAGATTGTTGGGTGGAACCCTTTAGCAAGAAGAAACTTGTTCTTGATGTAAGTTTTCCACCTTCACTTCTGTTTTCCTATATGATGCAATTTTTGTCTCCTGATTCTGGTTATTTTTATGGTGTAGGGTCATGACCATCTTTGTGCTTTGCCTCTGCTCCCTGAAAGTGGTGAGCTGCCCGTCAGTGCCACTGCATCCGAGGATTTGACCGGGGCAAGAGTCGCACCCGACGAAGCAGAGGAGGCATCTGTTGATGAGTCTTCTTCGGATACCCTTTCTATTGCTTCAGCTTAGTCTCAGGACTTTTGAAGGGTGCATGCTCCTAAGAAACGGAAGCACTCTGAAGCTGTCGAAACGGTCAAAGACTCCGACGATTCGACGGGTTCAAAACCACAGCTGATTGCTCCTATCTCCTTGGCTCTTCCTCAGATGAATCTTTCCATATGATGCAAATGTTTCGTTGTAAGTGCCGATTTTGCTTTTATTACTTGCTGATGGTAACTTTGCCTTTGCCGAAATGAGAAATTTTTATCCTGCTTCTGCAGCGAAGAAGAAGAAGATCCTCCACTGTCTCCCCTTGGTGCTTTTGTCACACCTCCTCCTGCCAATTTGCCTATGCCATCGACAGATCTGGAGAAACCGCGTGAATCATCTGCGAAAAACTGATCCTGAAAGTGTTGGGTCCGCAGCATAGAAAACAAAAATTTTCCTACGATGAGAACTATACGCCAAGATCTATCTACTAGATACAGAGCAACAGGTGGACATACATCCATGGAGAACTTACCCTCGAAGACAACGAGTTTTGTTAACGAGTAGGAACTCGTGGTTGATGTAGTCGTACGCTTGCCGATCTCAAGATCGTGTGGAAGTCCGACAGGTCCAGCAGCTTCAGCACCATCAGGTCCAGCACCATCAAGTCCAGCACCGCAAAGTAGTGGTGCATCCATGATCGCACACACGTTCGGTCCACCGAACAACCTCCGCCTCCTCGCTCCAGCGATGCAGCGGAAGCAGCAACTCCTTTCCAGATAAAGCCATCGGGAACATGTATCTCGCTAATCCGAGACCATGGGGAATAACTAGAGGGAGAAGAGAACCTTCACGAGGAGGTGGTGCAAGATGAGAGGAGGGAGTGGGGGGCCTTTTATAGGGAGAGGGGGGGCAGCCCCTCACCATGGCCGGCGGCCAAGGGAGGTGCCCCCACCTCTTCCACATTCATGTGGGTGGAGCTCCCACTCACATAATTAGCCACCCACTCAAAATTCCACTCACCTCCATTAAATTTCTACCAAATTTAATGCAAGTTCTCATTAAATAAAACACTTTTATTTATTTTATTCAGAATTTTGTTAATTACATTAATTAACAAACATTCACATAAAACCCCCTGCAACATTTCAATATCACATGCAGAACCAGTTTCAGCAATTTCACCCGAAACAATTCCGGTTTCCATCGAAATGATTCCAGCGCTTTCTTAAATCTTTATCTGAAACATATTTGCTCCTAAATGGTGTCGGTATCCCTTAAGTGTGTCACCCTACGGTTCATGAATAATGCAGACATGATCGAGACCCCTCTCCGATCAATAATCAGCAACGGGACCTGGAGATCCGTATTGACTCCCACATATTCAACGATGACTCTTGTGATCATGTGAACCTTTAACATCGTAACTAAATCCCTTTGTCTCGCGATATATTACATGTCCGAGATTCGATCATCGGTATCCAAATACCTAGTTTGATCTCGTTACCGACATGCACTCTTTTCTCCTTCCCGTGATATAACATTCTAGTGATCACATCACTTGCTTGCAAGCTATTTCAATGTGATATCACCGAGAGGGCCTAGAGTATATCTATCCGTCATCGGGATGGACAAATCCCACTCTTGATCCATGAGCCTCAACATAACACCTTCGTAGCACTGAACCCACCTTTATAGTCACCCTGTTACGGTGTGACGTTTGATGTTATCAAGATACTCTTCCGGTGTTAGCAATTAACATGATCTCATGGTATAAGGACTAAGATTACTTCGTATGATGTTATAGCAATAAAAACATAATGACTCTGATCGTAATGCTATACTTCGGATGAATGTTCATCACATCATTCCACCAATGTTGTGACCTCGTTATTAACGACATCCAATGTCCATGATCAGGAAACCTTGATCATCTTGTTAATCAACGAGCTAGTTTATAAGAGAGGCATAACTAGGAACTTTCCTTTTTGTTTATTAAACACACATGTATTAACGTTTCCAAATTAATACAATTATAGCATGCAAAATAAAATTTATCATAAACAAGGAATAAGATAATAACCACTTTATTATTGCCTCTTGGGCATATTCCCTTCAGAAAGATGTTGTTGCCTCACCAAAACCGCCGCCATAGAAAAGAAGGAAAATTGTGGGCAATGGTGTGGCGATATCTGAAAACCCTATTGAAGTTGATATGCAGGATGTAAGTGCTATTTCCGAAATTTGTTTTTGTGACTTGCCCCTATTTATTCTTAATATCTTGATAATCTACTCTCTGTGCTGTAGCCGCTGATGCACGAGATGGTTGACATGGCATCTCGCTTTATCAAGATCTGTAGTGATGCCGAAGAGTTTAAAGGTTTGTTCTATCACCTGACAAAGTTGACGCCACTGATTTCTGTTGACTTGGTGCCATTTTTAATATCCAACCATTGCCAAGGAATCCGGGGTTATTCGGGATGAGGCATTGAGGTGTGCTGAAGATTTGGAGGCCAAATTGCGGGTCACGGAGAAGGTGCTGGAGGAGGCAAAGCAAAAAGCGAAGGCTGATGCCGAAGAAAAGGAGAAGAGAGCTACTGGCCTCGCTGAACGAGATGAGAATCTCATGAAATGATTGGAAGTCCTCAACACTTCTCTAACTCGTAAGTTTTCCTTCTCAATCTTCTTGTTTTGTTTTTGATATTTTCTTTTGGTTCTTGTTCTTCATTGTAAATCTCCCTGTCGCAGAGCTTATCGGCCAGTCTCTAACACTAGATGAGGACAAGAAGGTTGACCCTTTGTCGGATGCCGTTGGTACTCTAGAGGTGAACAATGTCTGTGGGCGTAATCTTCTGATTCGTTCGCGCCATGCCTTTAAGAGCCTTCATGCCGAAATTTTCCTAGCAAAGGAGGTACCAATGGACCTGAACGACGTGTTGCTATCTTTGGTGCCAATCCTAACCCGCTAACAGGATACAGTATGGTCCAATCCAACATCGGTGCCGAAACTTCCATGGCCCTGACAATAGCGCATGGTGAGAAGGTCAACTGGAAGAAGGTTAGCTCCTCTGTTCCAGTCAGGAGTGATGGAAAAGTGATTGACCTGAAACCCTATATTAAGAGGGACAATAAGTATTCGTGGCTTCTTCTAGGTATAGGTACGGGCCAAGAGAAATATGTTGCCCCTCCTTTGATTGGAGCTCCTTCTGGGAGCACTACTCTGGTTACCGCTTCTTCGGCTGATGCCCCTTCGGCCAGCGCTACATTGTTTGTAGAGAAATCTACCTCATAGTTGGCTTATATTCGTAGAAGCCCCCTTTTGTTTATTTTGTTTGTAATGAACCTAGTCACATGTGCTGAATTATTCCTTGGGTTGAGAAGCAGTTGTTTGCATGTATATATAATGTGTCTGTTGCTATGTATGCAAGTTGTCTGTTTTACAAAAATCCTTGTACTTTTCGTTTGTTCTACCAGATGTTCCTTGATTTAACTGTTCCTTCTGGGTCCGCTCATGCTTCCAATGTGCATCCATCTTCTCCTGGAGTGGGCGCATCCGAGACTACCATTGTTCGTGTTGTGGATCCACCGCTATACGCGGAAAGTATTGAATAGGTGAAAAGGCTAGAAGGCAATCTTCGAACAGTGCAGTCAATGGTAGATGTGTCGCATTCGAAGATGCGCAAGGCTTTGGACCACGAGACATATATCTTGGAAGAAATCTCGTGGCAAGCGAGAAAATGCTCTTTAAGTGTTTCTACAGAGCCCCCATTCTTTCTTCTTTAGTGCAAAAATGATCCTCTATTTTTCGGCAAAACTAGTATCAATGTAACACTTTACAATGAACTACCTTTAACTATTTGTCACTTATACATTATATATTCTTAGTTCTTCCAAAAGCTCATAAGAATATCTTTACTATTGTCCAATTATCATCTGATGAATCATTCTGGTATATGCTCATAACATTTAGAGCATAGGACATTATGGATATATACATATCATGGTATAATCGATCAAAATCTTCATGTGATTTTACTCACCAAGTGTTGAAACACTTGAATTTTGATACAATCCTTTCCATGCAGTAAGAACCTTTCTTGTTGTTCCATATTGAACCCGTTCAATATCTCATATATGTATGTCTGGCACAACCATATTAGCGCCTTAATCTATCCATATAGATATTGATGCCTAATATTCTGGGTTTGCCCAAGTATTTCATCGAAATCTTATTTTAATTAAATCCTTAACTTATGTCAATTCAAGATACATCATTTCCAATCAACAATATGTCCTCTACATAATGTATTAGAAATATGTCTCAGTGCTCCCACTTAATTTCTTGCAAATGCAAGCATCTTCATCATCTCCGATGAATTTAAACTCTTTTAATAGTTTCATCATGGTGAAGATTCCAACTCCACTATGCTTACTTCAACTATTGAAGTTTACATACCCTTTTAGCACCCTTTGAATTAACAAAACCCTTCGGACCATGTTATGTACATGTCCTAGGTTACCGTTCTATTAGAAGAACCCCAGGTTTGTTTATTCAACTACCATATACCAAATTATATGTAGTGGTTGCTACATTAATCCGTTAAGACTATATATCGCTATGAAAGATCAAATCTTGTCATAGTCAACTCCTTGAACATTGTCGTAAACTTCTTTCCGACATGTCGACTATTTCATAGATGTTAAACATCCATGTCTTATTTCTTTATAGATCAAACACGACCGATAGGCTTCACGCCCTTTTGGAGGGTCTTCCAAGTTCAGAAACTTGATTTCTCGTGTATGGATACTATTACGGATTCTATGACTTCTAGTCATTTTATGGAGTCAGGGCCCATCATCGCTTCTTTGCATGCAGTCGGTTCATCATTGTCAAAACAATAACGACTTTTGTTTCAAATCTTACTATTTGATTCTTACCGACCCACATGGTTCAATAAGAACTCTAATCTCCAAGATCACACCCTTTGTAATCACGGGAGCCATGAGCATTGTGGCCACCACCGGGACACTTTCCGGCGCTGCGCTACTCAGCACATATAGCTAAGGTTCAACAACCTTATCAAAGTTCTATTGTCCTCCCACTTAACTTTTCACGAAAAATTCCTTCTCAAGAAACTTGACGTTCTAAGCGACAAACTCTTTTGTCCTCGGTGTTATGGAGGAATTCCCAACAAATTCTTTGGGATAACCTACAAAGACGTGCTTATCCGACTTTAGTTGTAAACATTTTACTTATGCATAGCATACCAAAATTTAAGAAAAGACAATTCGGGTTTTATCCCAAACCATAACTCATATGGTGTCATTTCAACGGATCACGATGGTGCTCTTTTCAGTGTAAAAGCGGCAATCTCTAAAGCTTTAATCTTTAAAACATAATGGCAGTTTTATAAATGACACCTTTGATCTTACCATGTCAAACAAGGTTTGATTTGATCTCTCGAACATACCATACTCCTGTGGTTTATCGGGAAATGCAAATTCATGGAACAATTCCTGAAATCTTAGGTGTTTTGCTAAACCTATAACTCAAATATCTTCCTTTATGATCAAATCATAAACTCTTTTATTTTCTTGTTACAATGATTTTTCACTTCATCTTGAAAGTCTTTGAACAATTTTTCAAATGTTTCATACTTCTTCCTTATTAAGTAAATATATAAATATATTCACTCAAAGTTCCGGAGAAAGCATATGAAGCAAAAAGATCCATCGCATATCGCTACACATAATGGACTATATACATCAATATGCATAATATCCAATAAGTTAGTCATCTGTTCCTCTTTGGCCTATGGATAGAGTTTCCATTATCTTGAGGGAAGTTTCACAAGCATCAATTGATCAAAATCAAAAGACTCCAAAAATCCATCAAGATAGAGTTTCTTCATGTTTACTTTCCATTATAATTCAAACAGCGATGTCACTTCATAAGTGATCTTCCAATCATTTGTCTTACGACATTTTAGCAATAATATTTATGGATGTGATTTCTCCAACTAGACTTGTAAAAGTTCATCCATCCTTTATGGAATACAGTAATTATTTGAACAACCATTGTTCTCATAATACCGGAACAAAATAACAATTATTAAAACAAATCTTGAAGGCTAGGTTTGACGACAACGAAAAACACAATAACACTTTATTTGTTTTCGATGAACATCATCACTTATTCTTTTGCTAGTTACTTAGGCCGTTGCAGTTCATGAATTGTGTTGTTCTGTATGACACTTCACACCAACCAATTCGGTATCCAATACCGGTATCCAATACCTCAGAACCACATTGTTTAACAAGCAAGGAATACAACCATAACATGTACATCTTCTATATACCTAAGTTGGACATTTCCAACCTTTTCTTTTCTGCCAAATATTTTAAAGATTCTCTTTCAACAATTCCTTTTCTTTTAAAAGAATCTATCAACATCAATAGTGGTGTCATTCACATGACACATAGTACAAAGCGTATATAGTCAAATACTAATACCTTTGGACTTGCACTTTGAAGTGGATCACCATCATCAAATGTTTGGTGTTCTTTCAAAATTCATTCTTTAGTAATCTATTAGTGTAGTAAACATTTTACTTACATCTTCTATTCATCCTTATCATGACAACTTTCATGATCAAGCTACTATAGCCTATAAGGAAGAATCGCGAGTATAATGTTAGTTCCCAACACCTTTTTGGGAGATCCAGATGCCTAGCATCTCCATCCTTCACAAATTCTCATTCAATATGAGAACATGTATTTTGCTAAATTATACTCTATCATAATGCAACCAAAAACATTGTTTGAGATATCACAATATCTTCCACACATGATGGTTCCTAAAACAATTCTTTCAGCTCCTAGATAACCTTGATATTAAAACAATTTTTGAATATCAATAATCATGGAGGCAAACATGATACTTTAGATACTAACATTGGAATTCTTACTCTTTATTTAATACTACTTATTAAACTTCATGGAGTAAATAGAGTTTGCTGAAAGTTTGCAATAGGACTTATAAACTTTAAATTGACATTCAAAACAATACGATACCAGTTCGTAAAGTAAATATCCAGAATTCTATAGTTCTATTATCTCAAATAAAACTAAGTATAAGGTAGTGAACAGATGCCAATGACTACAACAAATTATGCAAATTCACTTCGATTTAGTTTATGACAAATAGAGTTCGACTAATCCAAATTAGAAATGAACTCCCACTCAAAAACGACATCCCTCGTGCCTTTTTTGTGATTACATCAACCAAATCCACTACACCAAGTCCGATCATCACGTGAGTCGGTGTAGCTTCACAGGCGAGCATCTATATGGGCATCATATCAACTATATGACTCATGCTTAACCTTTCGGTCCGTGTTCCGAGGCCATGTATGTACATGCTAGGCTCGTCAAGCAAGAACCTTAGTATTCGTGTGTGTAAAACTGTCTTACACCCGTTGTATGAAAGCGTAGAGTCGAGAACACCCGATCATCACGTGATGTCTCGAAACACGATCCATAAAACGGTGCATACTTAAGGAAGAACACATTTTATCTTGATATTTAAATGAGGGATCATCTTATAATGCTACTAGAAGCGCCAAACTAGCAATATAAGATCCTAACATCTAATGTGTAAAGTGAGATGATATGGTCCATGCATTTGATCTCTATCACTTACATCGTGGTATGATCTCTATCATTCCTTTGTGTGTAAGGCCAAGGTCTATGGAACTTAAACGTTGAGTGTGTTGTAAGAGTATCTATCATACATCTACTTACAACAATACCATATGAAGACACTAGCCCAGCAACGATCTAAACTAGACGCCTCTAATTTATCAATTGCAAGTTTTACATGGCTTAGGGCTTTCGGAGATAGAACCGTTCTTACCTACGAACATGAACCACAACAAGGATAACCAAGTTATTAGCAACTCGTTGTAAATCATATATTGACTATAGTAGGAGAGACAGATACCCACCAGCCACTTATGCAAAACAAGTTGCATGTCAGTCGTGGAACCGGTCTCATGTACGATGACATGTAAGGTTGGTCCGGGCCGCTTCATCCCACTATGCCACCAATATCCAAAATACATAGAAGATGCAATAACATGATCATCATCGCCCACATATAAACATATGTGTACTACCCGTGCAAAGCACCTATGCATAAATCAGGCTCTGATACCACTGTTGGGTCCGCAGCATAGAAAACAAAAAAATTCCTACGATGAGAACTATACGCCAAGATCTATCTACTAGATACAGAGCAACAGGTGGACATACATCCATGGAGAACTTACCCTCGAAGACAACGAGTTTTGTTAACGAGTAGGAACTCGTGGTTGATGTAGTCGTACGCTTGCCGATCTCAAGATCGTGTGGAAGTCCGACAGGTCTAGCAGCTTCAGCACCATCAGGTCCAGCACCATCAAGTCCAGCACCGCAAAGTAGTGGTGCATCCGTGATCGCACACATGTTTGGTCCACCGCACAACCTCCGCCTCCTCGCTCCAGCGATGCAGCGGAAGCAGCAACTCCTTTCCAGATAAAGCCATCGGGAACATGTATCTCGCTAATCCGAGACCATGGGGAATAACTAGAGGGAGAAGAGAACCTTCACGAGGAGGTGGTGCAAGATGAGAGGAGGGAGTGGGGGCCTTTTATAGGGAGAGGGGGGCAGCCCCTCACCATGGCCGGCGGCCAAGGGAGGTGCCCCCACCTCTTCCACATTCATGTGGGTGGAGCTCCCACTCACATAATTAGCCACCCACTCAAAATTCCACTCACCTCCATTAAATTTCCACCAAATTTAATGCAAGTTCTCATTAAATAAAACACTTTTATTTATTTTATTCAGAATTTTGTTAATTACATTAATTAACAAACATTCACATAAAACCCCCTGCAACATCTCAATATCACATGCAGAACCAGTTTCAGCAATTTCACCCGAAACAATTCCGATTCCATCGAAATGATTCTAGCGCTTTCTTAAATCTTTATCTGAAACATATTTGCTCCTAAATGGTGTCGGTATCCCTTAAGTGTGTCAGCCTACGGTTCATGAATAATGCAGACATGATCGAGACCCCTCTCTGATCAATAATCAGCAGCGGGACCTGGAGATCCGTACTGACTCCCACATATTCAACGATGACTCTTGTGATCGTGTGAACCTTTAACGTCGTAACTAAATCCCTTTGTCTCGCGATATATTACATGTCCGAGATTCGATCATCGGTATCCAAATACCTAGTTTGATCTCGTTACCGACATGCACTCTTTTCTCGTTCCCGTGATATAACATTCTAGTGATCACATCACTTGCTTGCAAGCTATTTCAATGTGATATCACCGAGAGGGCCCAGAGTATATCTATCCGTCATCGGGATGGACAAATCCCACTCTTGATCCATGAGCCTCAACATAACACCTTCGTAGCACTGAACCCACCTTTATAGTCACCCTGTTACGGTGTGACGTTTGATGTTATCAAGATACTCTTTCGGTGTTAGCAATTAACATGATCTCATGGTCTAAGGACTAAGATTACTTCGTATGATGTTATAGCAATAAAAACATAATGGCTCTGATTGTAATGCTATACTTTGGATGAATGTTCATCACATCATTCCACCAATGTTGTGACCTCGTTATTAACGACATCCAATGTCCATGATCAGGAAACCTTGATCATCTTGTTAATCAACGAGCTAGTTTATAAGAGAGGCATAACTAGGAACTTTCCTTTTTGTTTATTAAACACACATGTATTAACGTTTCCAAATTAATACAATTATAGCATGCAAAATAAACATTTATCATAAACAAGGAATAAGATAATAACCACTTTATTATTGCCTCTCGGGCATATTCCCTTCAGAAAGATGTTGTTGCCTCACCAAAACCGCCGCCACAGAAAAGAAGGAAAATTGTGGGCAATGGTGTGGCGATATCTGAAAACCCTATTGAAGTTGATATGCAGGATGTAAGTGCTATTTCTGAAGTTTGTTTTTGTGACTTGCCCCTATTTATTCTTAATATCTTGATAATCTACTCTTTGTGCTGTAGCCGCTGATGCACGAGATGGTTGACATGGCATCTCGCTTTATCAAGATCTGTAGTGATGCCGAAGAGTTTAAAGGTTTGTTCTATCACCTGACAAAGTTGACGTCACTGATTTCTGTTGACTTGGTGCCATTTTGAATATCCAACCATTGCCAAGGAATCCGGGGTTATTCGGGATGAGGCATTGAGGTGTGCTGAAGATTTGGAGGCCAAATTGCGGGTCACGGAGAAGGCGCTGGCGGAGGCAAAGCAAAAAGCGAAGGCTGATGCCGAAGAAAAGGAGAAGAGAGCTACTGGCCTCGCTGAACGAGATGAGAATCTCATGAAATGATTGGAAGTCCTCAACACTTCTCTAACTCGTAAGTTTTCCTTCTCAATCTTCTTGTTTTGTTTTTGATATTTTCTTTTGGTTCCCGTTCTTCATTGTAAATCTCCCTGTCGCAGAGCTTATCGGCCAGTCTCTAACACTAGATGAGGACAAGAAGGTTGACCCTTTGTCGGATGCCGTTGGTACTCTAGAGGTGAACAATGTCTGTGGGCGTAATCTTCTGATTCGTTCGCGCCACGCCTTTAAGAGCCTTCATGCCGAAATTTTCCTAGCAAAGGAGGTACCAATGGACCTGAACGACGTGTTGCTATCTTTGGTGCCAATCCTAACCCGCTAACAGGATACAATATGGTCCAATCCAACATCGGTGCCGAAACTTCCATGGCCCTGACAATAGCGCATGGTGAGAAGGTCAACTGGAAGAAGGTTAGCTCCTCTGTTCCAGTCAGGAGTGATGGAAAAGTGATTGACCTGAAACCCTATATTAAGAGGGACAATAAGTATTCGTGGCTTCTTCTAGGTATAGGTACGGGCCAAGAGAAATATGTTGCCCCTCCTTTGATTGGAGCTCCTTTTGGGAGCACTACTCCGGTTGCCGCTTCTTCGGCCGATGCCCCTTCGGCCAGCGCTACATTGTTCGTAGAGAAATCTACCTCATAGTTGGCTTATATTCGTAGAAGCCCCCTTTTGTTTATTTTGTTTGTAATGAACCTAGTCACATGTGCTGAATTATTCCTTGGGTTGAGAAGCAGTTGTTTGCATGTATATATAATGTGTCTGTTGCTATGTATGCAAGTTGTCTGTTTTACAAAAATCCTTGTACTTTTCGTTTGTTCTACCAGATGTTCCTTGATTTAACTGTTCCTTCTGGGTCCGCTCATGCTTCCAATGTGCATCCATCTTCTCCTGGAGTGGGCGCATCCGAGACTACCGTTGTTCGTGTTGTGGATCCACCGCTATACACGGAAAGTATTGAATAGGTGAAAAGGCTAGAAGGCAATCTTCGAACCGTGCAGTCAATGGTAGATGGTCGCATTCGAAGATGCGCAAGGCTTTGGACCATGAGACATATATCTTGGAAGAAATCTCGTGGCAAGCGAGAAAATGCTCTTTAAGTGTTTCTACAGAGCCCCAATTCTTGTCTTCTTTAGTGCAAAAATGATCCTCTATTTTTCCTCAGATGTTCAGTTATGTGAGTGAGAAAAAACTCAGTGCTTATGGAACTAAATGAATACTTTGATGGAGGCTTCTCAGGGCTCTAGTAGTGATTTTTGGACCGATCATCGCCATGCGTACACATTGGCTCTACTCCAGGATCACGTGTCCGAGATTAGTGAGTTTGTCGAGTGTTGCCACCAATCGCTGGCCATCGTGTATAATGCCATGTTTCCCCGGGACCCTCAACGTCAGAGTTTTGATGATTTGATGGTGAAATTTCGACAAGGCGAGAGGATTTAGCACTTCGTAAAGCTGCAGCTTGTGATGGATGCTAAACTTGTGCTTTCCTAGGTACAGGTACACCACCCTTCACTAGACTTGGATGCTGTGTCGCTGGGATTGCCTCCTCTCCTGGGGGTGGGATGGTACACATGGAGCCCCCACTACAAGAAAAGTTTCCTTCCGCAACAAATTGGCCTGAAGGTCGTCGTAGAAGACGCATCTTCCACGATGAAATTCTCGGCTCGACCGTGGCCAGTGGAAAACTTTTTTTTCCGGTCTCGCGGCCCTCTACTACGACGGATCTGCTAAAAACATGGAGGAAGCTCGGCTGGCGCGTGGCTGAAGAAAGATTTTCGTTTCCTCGCGCGATGTTGACTCGCTGAAGTATTTTGAGGCGTGTGGGTCCTGGACGTCAGTGTCTCTAGCGAACCATACTTTTTGGTCGCTCCTCCCTAATTTGAACTCAATAACGTTTCTTGAGGCGTCTGCCGTTTAGTCAGGCTGCTAGGTCCCACATGTCAGCCTTTCATTAGAAGGATCATGTATATGATGGAATTTTTTCCTTTGCTGGTGCCACTCCATTCCGAGTTAATAGCGCTGCTCGACGCATCTACCGTTTAACCAACCTCCAGAGCCCCACATGTCGTCCTCTCATTAGAAGAAATGTGTGTATGATATATTTTCTTCCTTCGCTCGCGCTACCCTGTTCCGAACTTGATAGCGATGTTCGATGCATCTACAGTTTAATCACGATGCTAGGCCCCACATGTCATCCTCTCATTAGAAGAAACGTGTGTATGATCGATTTTTTGCCCTCTATCGTGCCTTCGTGTTCCGAACTTGATAGTGTTGCTCACTACATCAGCCGTTTAATCAAACTCCTGGACCCCACATGTCATCCTCTCTTTAGAAGAAATGTGTGCATGATAGAATTTTTCCCTCAGTCATGCCTCCGTGTTCCGAACTTGATAGCATTGCTCGCTGCATCAACCGTGTTGGTGAGTTCCTTATGTCAGTCTCACATTAGAAGAATCGTGGATATGATGGACTTTTTTTCTACTCTAGCACCACCATGTTCCTAACTAGATAGCGTTGCTTGACGAATCTGCTGTTTGGTCACGCAGCTGGGTCCCACAAGAAAACTTCTCATTAGAAGGATCGGTTATATGATTGACTTTGTTCTCTGCTCGCGCTCCGTGTTTCGAACTTGATAACGTTGCTCGCCGCATCAGCCATTTTTTCATGCTGCTGGGTCCCCCCATGTTAGCCGCTTATTAGAAGAAACGTGTGCATGATGGAAATTTTTCTTGCTCGCGCCTCCCTGTTTCAAACTTGGCAACGTTGCTCAATACAACACATGTATAAGGCCAGGCTGGTGGGACCCACATGTCGGTCTATCTTTAAATGAAATGTGTGTATGTATGATAGACCTTTTTTCGGCCGCGTCTGCTATTTTGGACTTCCAATAGATTGAAAATGTGTGTGTCGCCACTACGCCAAAGATATTATATAAAATATATTATTAAACATTCCTTAGTACCTTCAAGTTATGCTTTAATGTTTTTAAAAATATGTCATGTGTCCGTGTTTATAATTTTAAAATAAAAGGACAGCCTCCTGGCATTTCAATTTATAAAATGCCACATATATAATGGACTAGTTTCTTAAAAATATAGCGGAGTTTTTTAAGAGGTGGGGGCCAATGCTCAAAAGACTGAATTAAAAATATGTTGGGCTATTCTACTTGGTCCATCTACATGCACTATAATCCATGGGCTCCTTTCTTAAATTTCACTGGGCTGTGCTAAGCAGTCCCTTGACCCTGACAAGGCCGAATCAAAATTTTCTTGCCTATGCTCCATGGGATCCTTTCTCAAATTTCAGTGGCCTGTGCTCAGCAGTTCCCTGACCCTGCGCTAAAAAAACCCAGCTCCCTGACCTCGAAAAGGCATGCGTGTGTGTATGTTGGACTGTTTTTTCGGGTCGAACTTGATAATGTCATTGGGTCCTCCATGTTAGCCTCTCACCACGCTGGACTTTTTTCTCGCTCGCGTCTTCCTATTTCGAACTTGGCAATGTTGCTCGATGCAATATCTCTATAAGGCCGCGCTGCTGGGTCCCATGTGTCAGCCTCTCTGTAAATGAAACGTGCGCATGATGGACTTTTTTTTAGCCCCGTCCGCTATTTTGACATTGGTCCGTTGCTAGGTCTAAATATACATGGTACAAAGTAAAGGACCAAATATACACACATACTATATTGATGTCGATCAAATTTTTTTGTTTGAAAATTAACTATTATAATTTTGTATAGTGATGATATGTCATATGTCTATTATCTGGTTCTCACGTGTAGGGTACGTGGAAATTACTAGTAATGCAGTAGTTTCAACAAAACAACATAGGTAGGCAGAGCTTTTTCTGGGGGGGGGGGCCTGGGGAAGGGGATGACCATAAAGGCCGAATTAAAAAGATTCTGGGATAACTGGGGGCGGATGCCCTATTATTCATGGGCTCACATCGAAACTGAATGCGCTATGGTTGGCGGCCACAAGACAATGAAAAGGCCGAATTGAAGGTTTTGGGCTATGATTGGGTCTGATAGGCTAATTTTATGGGCTCGGTAATAAAAATTCCAAACCTCAACAAGGAAGAAAAAACAAGGGAGAAAATTTTGGCCGATATTTTCACGTGAAAATTGTTGACAACTAGGACACATACCCCGTGCACGCCAAAACTTTCCCACTCGCGCCTTCCAACTCGTGCCTTCACTCCAGCAGCCAGCTACTGTCTCTTTGCACCATTCTTCTTGAGACGCACAGGCGGTCAAAACCACAAGCCGCACACCAAAACATTCACACTCTGTCTATCAACCAGGGTGGCCTGACACCATTGCTGACAACGTTGTTCTTTTCGAGACACACACAGGTCGGCGGTCAGCTGGTTGATCCCCACGGTATGCTTATAATATCCTTAATTCGCTCAATCATTCCCTATAAGTAGTTTCGTACTTGATCTTCTTGTTTGACATTGTTTTGCACTTGATATGTTTGTTCGAATTGGTTGTCATTTTTTGCTCGATCGATCTGTTCTCTCAAATATGTAACATAGTTCTGCACCCAATTTCTGAAATAAGCTAAAATTATGTGGCATTTATAGTTCTACATTCAATCAGGTTGCTCAGATATCTTGGCTTAATTAGATCTGTAATCAACCTGTTCGGTGAAATATCTTGAAAGCTTCTGACCATCTCTATCCTCAATAGATGGACATATATTGGATACTGAATGGAAAAAAAGCAACACCTTCATATTGGGAAGGTGTTAATGAATTCATGAAGTTTGTTAGACAGCATAACGGCGACTCAGATGTGTTTTGCCCATGCTGACAATGCCTTAATTATAAAAAATTGAGTCAGAGTAGAGTCACAGACCATACTTTCGTTAATGGGATGCAACGCACATATATTAGGTGGACTAAACATGGTGAACCATATGATCAGCCTATTCTTGATCCTCTAGCTAATGCTGATCCGCCTGAAGCTCATCAGATCGAGGATGAGGACCTTTCTGGTTTGTTAAGGGACATGTACCCCACTACAAGCAAAAAAGGCACTCCTTCTCTTAAAAGATCACTTTTCTCTGACCTGATAGAAGATGCCAAGTGTTTAGTGGACCCTGATTCTGGTATCTCAAGATTCGAACTGGTAATGAAATTACTAAAGGAGAAGTCGTTCAACAAGATTACCAACAAAGCTTTCGATTCAGTGATTAAGGTGTACAATGAGTCAATCCCTAGGGAAGGACTGCCAAAATCCTTTTATGAGATGAAACAATACATCAAGGTACTTGGGCTATCATATGAGAAGATCCATCTTTGTCCAAATAACTGTGTACTGTTCTGGGAGGATTATGGAAACCTTGATGAATGCCTAGTATGTAACGAATCAAGATGGAAAAAATGGTGATAAAAAGAAGAAAGATCCTTGTAAGGTTCTGAGATATTTTTCAATTATAGATAGATTGAAGAGGTTGTTTTAGTCAGAACAAACATCTAAGGAAACAAGATGGCACAAAGGGATTCTCAAGCTAGGTGATTACTCACTCAGACATCCAGCTGATGGCGATGAATGGAAGAACTTTGACAAGGCCCATCCAGGATTTGTAGTGGATCCAAGGAACCTAAGACTTAGCCTAGCTACAGATGGATTTAATGTTGGAAATATGCCCTAGAGACAAATAGTAGTAAGGACTATTATCATATTTCATATAGTTTATGATTAAGTTTTATATCATGCTATGACTGTATTGAGTGGAAACATCAATACACGTGTGATATACAAACAACCAGGGGTTCCCAGTGAAACTCTAGTCACTGGTTCATTGGTCAACAGATGATCATGTTTCCTGATCATGTGGCATTTATGCCTGTTGGAAATGAGGTCATCTCATTCTGAGGATGAGATGATGAACCAATACCCAACCTAAACATCGTGACCCGATCATGTCATGAAGTTCAAGTTACGATAATTAGAAATGGATCCTTGTAGAATATTCCTTAGACCGTGAGGCTATATCAATCACTGTCTCTTGAGAGTGCTTAGATAGCATCAAACGCCATCTGGTAAAACAGTGGTTATAAAGGTGTGTTTAGGTACTCGGAGGAAACCGTAGAGGCAATATATGTCAAGAGCGGGATTTGTCCATCCATGTGATAGGAAGATACTCAAGGGCCCACTCGGAGAAGTTATATCCAATAGCTGCGCAACGTGTGATTTGATCACAGGGATATCACTTGTCGGAACGAGTCAAGTAGCATTGTTCAGTAACGAGATTGAACACGACATGGTGATGCCATTGATCAGATCTCGGGTAATGCAAGTATCGAATGACAAAGGGAATAAGACACGACTGTCCCGGTTCAAACAATGAAAGATCTTCATGGAACGCACTGGGGTCACATGGCCATCTAGGTCCCTCTGTCGATCATTGGTGCGGGAGTGTTCTGACCATGTCTGGAGTGTTCCTGAACCATGGGGTATCACGCTTAAGGGCTTGATGATGCTTAGAGAGTGTTTATAGGATCGGTGGAATCACCGAAGAAGAGTAGGGAGAAAACCGGAAGGGTTTCGGTAAGTCCGGAGGATGTCCAGAGTGGAGGTGGAAGGTGTTCCATAGCCATGTAGGATGAATAATATGTAAATGAATGTTAAATATTGATTTAATCATTTATTCATAATTATTTAATAAAGAGAAAAATCAATTTTAAATGGTCAAAGGCTTAATGGGCCAATTCCGGAGGGAGAGGGCCCATTAGGGAAAGGAGAAAGGGAGAAGGGGCCAAGGGGGTGGTCGACGCCCTAGTAGGCCAGCCCCCCCCCCCCCCCGCGCGGGGCCCATGGGTGTGGCCGGCGGTGCCACCCCTCCCCCTCCTCTCCTTTAGTCCCACCCCGGGACTTTGAGGGAGGTAGTACCTCCCCTCCCCCTATATATAGTGGGGTATTTAGCCAAGATAAAGATACCAATAATCAATAAAGGTCTCCCCACTTTTGGGAGGACCTCTAATTAATATTTTCTCTCTCCCCCTCTCTCTCTCGTGACCGTGGTCCCAAGTCTGGACTGCGCGAGCAAGAGACATCTTCACCGTGGAGCGCCGTTGCGCTGCGGGATTCGGATCCGGGAGCTCTACTTCCACAACTGCTGCTAGATCGGGGAAGCGGGAGTCATCGTCAGGCACCGGGCGTGTGTAACTCCCTGCGAGGTGTCGCACTTGAGGCACTCAAGTCGTTGGAGCCAGAAGGAGCGCAAGGACTTCATCACGACCTTGAGGTCGGCTTCGGCTCGTCTACATCAACCACGCTCTCCTGAGCGTTGACAACGCTTTTCGGTATTCAAGTGTAAGTTTGCGAAAAGCCCCTCCCGTTATTGTATTACTAATAGATAGGTCCTGGCAGCTTCAGGGGTTTAGGGGCATAGGGTAAAATTTATTGTTTTCATACGCGGAACCCCTATAGTGGTATGAGAGATAGATCTATGCATAGTAATGCTAGTACAGGTAGAACACACGAGATGTAGCATGTGGGTGTTGATCTTTTAGTTGTTACCCTCCCACGTGTACTTGTGTATACCACAGTAATGCTTGATGAAGCGGCCCCCAACCAACTTTACGCGTTCATTCGCGAGACTGGTCCACGCTTGACATACGGCTTGTACCGTATAAAGTGGCTTAGGGGGGTGTCTGTCTCTCTCGCATTAGTTGGTATGCCATTTGCAACGGAGGGCCCCGAAAGGGGTGTAGTATAGACAACTACTTGATCAGCGTTGTGCTGAAAGTTCGTAGGTAAGAACGGTTCTTGTGCGAAAGCCCATTCAGCCATGTAAAACATGCAAAGATAAAGTAGAGGCGTCTAACTTTGTTTTGCAGGAGGGCGTTGCTTTGTGATATGGTTGTGGCAAAGGTAAAGTAATTACCTTTTGTTACATAGTAGTAGATAGTCACGGAGGTGATGAACTACCACGCCGAAATGACACCGATACATTCATGATCGTAAAAGGAGATCCAGTATGGGTGGCAGAATTGAAGAAGTTGAAAAATCTATTTTTAACCATAGTGTTCGCCTAGTAGGAAAGAAGGAACATAGAACATTAATGCAGCACGAATATGACCAACTTACTTGGTATGTGCTGAATAACGCTGATGAGGCTAAAAACTTTGTTGCGTAAGCACTATTCATACATATCCTCACATATATGAAATGAAACTTGTAGCAAGATATGTTCAGATGTCTTACTTGAGTATCATTTTTGTAGGTTATTTAAAGAAACCAAAGGAAAAGATTATGCTACACTAGTATGTGGGGGTGGGTTTCAGGAATGGTTTAGGAATCATGTAAGATGGTCAATTGAACTTTGAATTGCATACAAATTGTGCACATGAGATGACCTCTTGATTATTTTGTATAACCGTAGATCAGGAAGCTGCGTGAAGAGAATCCGAGCAATGTTAGTGATGGTCTCTATGCCCTATCACGTGGTCCGGCAAAGAGGGTGCAGACAGCTTCAGCTTGCAATGACGATGGTATCCACTACAACACTTATGAGCGTGAGAAACATCTGAAGACACAAAACAGTGGCATCACAACCAGTAGAGAGCACTTGACAGCCAAAATGAAGAAGTCAGGTGACTATGATCATTATGGTCGCATAAAAGAGGTTATTGAGTTGAATTATAACGACAAGACTGGTGGTCGATCTTTTGTTCTATTCAAGTGTTATTGGTATGACCAAGATCCGAACAAGAAAAGAGGCCCCAGAAATGATAGGAATTTCATATGGATCAATACTACTGCCGAGTGGTACAAGGAGGAACCTTATATTTTGGTAACTCAAGCTTCCAAGGTAATTTTCTTGGATGACAGAGATAATAAGGACTGGCAATATGTGCAAAAGTTTGAGGCAAGGAGCACCTATGATGTGAATGAGTATGACGAGTCAGTCACCACAGATGTCACCCACCAAGATGATCCCAGTGGTTGTATGATAACTGAACTGGCTGACGTCGATGAAAATTTGATTGCCAAAGGCGGCTCTGCACATGATGGACAAGTAGATTTCACTATCGAGGTTAGTGTAGTCGACAAAGATAGGAATAAATAGGTTCTACCTGATGAATCTCAGGACATGTATGATGAATGGCAAGGGGAAGAAGATCCAACCCAGTGGGAATATGTGGATCTAGAACTCGGCGGTGCCGAAAGCGATGATGGTGATGATGATTAGACTGTTGTTTCATATTATGCAGTGATATGATGAACAATGATTCGTATTGGTTTTCTCTTTGTAAAATGTATGAGACATGATGACAAATTCATGTTGGATTGTAATCCTAGACTAATTGTTTTCCCTGTCTAAATTGGATTAAACTTAATTCAACAAGTGCAAACATATATAGAACATGTTCACTTGGCGTGCATCAGAAACATTGGTTCAGTACATTAATTAATTATCAACCACAGGACCAGTTTCATACAGAAGGGGGCATATGCACCTCGTGTCAGTAGAGATGGGCGAGCACATTGTCTCGGTAGATAGGGCAGCTGGCATTGGTCTCAAATCAAGTGAAGATGCACTTGCGGTGGTATGGATGGTTACATCCCTAGAGAGGCACCGTTCTGTGCTTCGACAACGCCTGCATGCATATGCTGCAGTGGCCATCCTCCTGCTCAACCAGGTACCAAATGTCTTGAAGCGTCGACAAGTTGACAATGAGCCAGAGATTCAGGCTGAGGGTTAGGTCGAAGTGGAACCCGTCGACCCACATACACGCCTCAAGCCAGAGCTGGTGCAGAATATCGTACGACATGATGATGTCCCACTCCTCCGCCGGGAGTTGCAGGTTCTTCAATAGCCATACACGGCCAAGAACTTGCGCATAGTTCCCACGACCTTGCTTGCTCTTCGCAGCTTGCTGGGAGGTAGGCTGAGATTCAACACTTCCTCTTTGCAGGGTGTGGTCGCGACATCGTCCTCCTCTAGAGGGGTTGGGATGGAGACAGGCATCCTCCTGAGCTCGTACGTCCTCGCGAAAAGATCTTCAGTGTCATTGTGTACGGCATCGCCACGTTAACTAAATGCGGCTCGAAGATGGAGAAGTCGGTTGTGGCTACGGCGACACGGCAGGCACGAAAGACATGGGGCCAGACTCGATGATGCGCTCCTGTGAGGAGCGCTCCAGTTCCGGTGGCGCCGCCATTTAGGGATTTTTTTGGGGGGTGGGGGGAGGGGGGACGGGAGGGGGCGGGGGCTAGTCCATGGTGCTGGCCTGGAGGAGGGGGAAGAGTCCAGGGGAAATGGGTGAGAGCTTGTTTGATTTGTAGGATAGGAAAATTGTAGGAATAGGAAAAATGTAGGATTGCATTATCATGTTCACTCCAATCCTATAGGAATTCATATGCACCAAAATGTGTTTGATTCCACCATAGTAGGAATCTAAAAAAGAGGTGTGGGTGAATGTTTGATTTCCTACGAAAACTAGTGCCGTTCAAAGGAATCCTTAGGAAAAAATCCTATGAGAATAAATCCTACAAATAAAACAATCGTCAAAGGAAAATTTCCTATAGGATTTAATCCTACAAAATTCCTAGGCAAATCCTTGGAATCAAATGGACCCTGATAGTGGATTACTCGAACAAAAGGCGGGGACGCGCTACCTCGTCACTCCCCAACGTCATTCCTGGCTCGTCCTCTCTTCATGGTTCTATTTAGGTTCGTCATAGTGCTAGTGGGAGTAATTTGGGTAGTACTACATAGTCCTACATGTATTGCCAACTAAGCATTTAGATGACATGGCATGTAATTAAATGATGAGAGAGAGCCTTGGGGTAACTAGCTATGTTACCATAAGGGCGTCTCCAGTGTGAAAATAAGGTCGGATATAAGACACATGTGGTCGACCTTAGTGGAATTTAAACATTGTAGCACTCGGTCTTAAGCTAAGAAACCTTGCGGTCGACCATACCAGTATGACCCGGCCATAAGAACTAGAAAATCATTGTTTCTTTCTCCTCACTAGACAGTGCGCTTGTGGCAAAATTTCAAGACAAAATGAGTCTACATTGCAATAAATGAGACTTTTCATGATACCACACCTATGTTACTTTCCACTATGGAGGTAGTAACTTATTTTATTTTATTTTGCGAAAATGGAGGTAGTAACTTAGACTAGTAACATATGCATGTTAAGTTACTCCCCACCATGACCAGCCTAAATATACTAGTAACTTGCATATGTTATTGTCTTCATAGTGGGTGATAACACGTGTGTGGTGTCATGAAAGACATAATTAATTAGGTTCTAGACTCATATAAATGTGTGATGTTATGGTAATACCTCCCTATTTTTCATCATTAATTATCATGTCATGTCACCAATACATGCAAGTTACTACTCTCACGTGACGAGAGGGATGACTATTGTCTCTGCCTTAAATAGAGGAAGGGTTGTTGAGATGGACATGGAAGACAAATATTTTAACATATCCTTGTTTCTTTGTGGCATCGTCTGTGCAGCGTAGGCACCGGTGCCAGATGGATGAGAAGTGGTTTGTTCGCCGATATTCGCATACGCTATGGAGGGCCACCCAAGTTCTACGGATTTCCAAGCTTTTTAGCTAAAAGAGAGCAACTATGTAGATGCACAGGCTGGTGGTACTTCCCCTTGCTAATGGTAAAAGAGAGAAACTATGTAGATGCGATGATGATTCAATTTATTTATATAAAATAACTAGTATAGGTACAACACAACCACGGCAGAAACTAAACCATACTCTAGTCGGAATCAGCACACACATAGACACCCGAATATCATACGGTTCCATTTTGTCAAGAACCTATGTCGCCTTCTGCCCGTGTGGGCACGCCGTCTGGTGTTCGATGAACTCGAGGAAGCTGCCAGCCAGGTCGCAACCTTTGTTGCTGCACTTGAGCTTCATTCTCGAGGACATCTGATCCACGGTAGTTGTTGGTTCGAAGACGCCTCCGTAATCACATCCCGGGCACTGGCCATCGGACAATTTTCCAACATATTGTGCGCATGCAATGTGCGCCGCGGCCTTGCAAAAGCACAGCTCGGGCAAGGAAAAGAGATTTAGCCCAAGGGGTGTATCTTAGCTACTTCTAGTAATTGACATGCCACAAAATCATTTTGCCTAGTATGCCACGCTAAGAGACTCCCCATTATCAAAGACCTTATTACATGCATGAAAAATGCTTATGTGTCACGGCAATTAATGATGAGATGTTGGTGTCACTGAAAAATAATTATAATTTTGAGCCACATCCATAAAGTATATGGTGTATAATTGGTTCTTGTACCTTGTGTCACTGTACGGTCAGGCATGTGCAACTTATTACTACTGTATACTGGAGTACATACTCCAAGAATTTACCAGACTCATTGCTCAAGCTGCCAGCTGCTCGCCACCTTTGTTTCGAGAGTGTATAGTATTACTAATCCTACTATCCAATTAGACCGCGGCCAACTGAAATTACGGCCGCTACAAGTACCGATATGACATTTCTCTTGTGAGTTAATGCCCCGGATAACCACCAACTGCGAAAAACTCACGCGCCACCAAGCGGTCGCTCTATATACTACTTGGAGCATCTAAAAAAAGTACTCCTTGGAGAAATGCTGGGTCAAAACTGAGTAGCACCGCTTGTAGTACTACTAGTACTATACTTTCTCTTTCATTCTACTCTCCGGCAAAATTTATTTCTTCCACCAAAGGCATGTTACCCTCACAAATACTTGAAGGAATCCTGGTGGATTAGCTACTTCGTTCTCGGAGGTTTGCTTCGGCTCGAGGCCAGGCCCCGAAACAGTTCATCCGGCGGGAACATGCCGCCATTGGATCTGCCATTGGAGTTGCCTCTGTAGAGCGCCTGGTCGACCGCGGTAAACGTGTGTTGGCCCTGCCGGCCGACGATGCGATTTTGGGCCCCCTTGAGCCTACCGATCCTACGCTGGCCATGTCACGGAGGCGTCAACATGGCAGACGAACAAAAGTGGACCTCTACAACAAAGCGCCGGTCCCGGTGGACCTCCCTTTCGACTGTGATGGAGCTACGTCCAGGCAGGCGCTCTGGCTGGACATCAATCGTGGCCAAGTTAAGCCCGTGCAAGACAACGGCTAATCCTTCCACCAGGAACCTGTAGCTACGATAATGCGACCGGGGCAGACAACTCGGGTGGGTGCCAGGTTGCCGTGGCCGTGGCCGACTCCGTCCTGGGTCCCCTCGAGCCTATCGATCCTATGCTGGCCCTTGCTTACGATCAGGACATGCTCGAGTTCGAGCTCGCACGCGAGGAACCCGCGGCAAGCGAGCATGCGACCGGGGCAAACAACTCGGGTGGGCGCCAGGTCGCTGTGGCCGTGGTAGACGACGCCATCCTGGGTCCCCTCGAGCCTATCGATCCTATGCTAGCCCTTGATCACCATCAGGACATGATCAAGTTCGAGCTCGAGCGCGAGGAACCTGCGGTCGACGAAGGTGCGGCTAGGGGAATCGACTTGGTAGGGGGGCAGTGTGCTCTTCTACTCGTTTCGAGCAATCTCATCCCTTCGACCATGATCAACACGCATGTGCGCGCTGTGTTTCGTGTGTGAAGCAAACATTAGTAGCAAGAGTATGGCTCATCTGCTCGGTTGAAATTGAGCCGGACCCGACTACCTTTCCAAGCTAATTTTTAGGGGCCTTTGTGCCAATTGTATGGATTTGGATGTAATTTTCTATTTTTTGATGTAACCTTTTAATTCCACCAAACGTGTTGATTGAAGCATGATGCACTTTCGGGTGAAATTATCTACTCCCTCCGACCCAAATTAGTTGACTTAGATTTGTCTAGATTCATGTATCTAGACTTGTTTTAGTGTTAGATACATCCGAATCTAGATAAAACTAAGTCAACTAATTTGGATCGGAGGGAGTATAAAATTAAGCTTGAAAAATATAACATGTAATTTATCCAGCAAATTCATGTAGTGCTAGTAGTAAACTAGTAAGTTGCACGTTCCCTGCAGGTGAGACTCAGATACCAGACGTCTGACATATCATCACTATATACAAATATAATAGGTAAAGCAGAAAAATATAAATTCGATCAACATCTATAATATATGGATGTATATTTGGTTCTCGTACTTTGTATATCATGTAGAGTGAATATTTATTAGCTAATCTAAAACTTCAAAATTTGGTAACATGGTCTGGAAAAACGAGGGAGAAGATTCTAGAATGATGGAAAAGTGTTTTGAGGTTCCCATGTTTCTAGACATAGCGAACCAGCCATGTTTTACTTGTGATTCCTAGGTTCTTTGAGTTTTCAAGGTTCGTAGATAAATTAACCCACTTAAATTACACTATTGTCTCAGATTCAAATTAATATTTTCATATTTGTCTAGATTCGGGTAGATGCATCTAGCACATAAACATGACTAGATACATTTGAATCTAGATGAATCTATGAACATTAAATATGGATCGGAGGGAGTCTGTCGAAATTATGTCAAATTATTTTGAACCACATGTAAGCTGCCAATTGCTCTTTAAATTCAACAAAAATCTTTTAAAGTTGCCCACCAGACAACCAATATATGGAGAATATGACCGAGAGTTTTCAAAGATTCAACTTCTTTCTAGACTTTGCATGCCGGCAAGGTTGACCCTGGTTTAAAAAAAGAGAGAGAGATAGGCCAAAAAATAGGGGGACTCATGCATGGCGTCCTTTTGCTTGTACTACCTGCCATGAAAAATAATAAACATGAGTTTTTAACAACTTTTGAAAAAAGTCGCTTCACAAAAATGGCCTACCATGTATAAGTATGAACAGGTTTCAGGACAAGCAATTAAGCAAGGTCACGGACATATCCATATTTATGGGAATTTTGTAGTAGTACTACAGCAAAGTAGATGTGCGCATCTTGGCGTTGGTAAATAGCTTTGCCAATGGGAGTTTCCAAATACTAGGAAAAGTAACAACTCCAATTTTCTAAGTGATGGAAATATTTTTCTCTGTATAAAGCAAAGTACTCCACTTCCGTACTAGTACTACTCGAAAAGGGAGGCGGCTGCTTCTCCAAAAAAAGGAGACAACGCGAGAGCAGCGGGAGGAGTAGTCGGAAGGCAGTGTGATGTCAGAGCAAAGCTATGATGGGATGCTGACACAAGGTACACTCCACTAGTAGTAAATATATGGACCTACTAGTAGTAATATGCACGCAAAACAAGTTGTGTTTTCTCTCTGCTTCGCTGGCTCTCACCATCCGTCCTCTATCGATCTCTTCTCTGCAGCCGCGAGTGCATAGTCCGGCTTGTCTCTTCCTCGTCCACAGCGTGGCGCTGCGCACGTGTGACTTGGTACGGCATACCGATCTACTTCCAGCAACCGTTTCCCCCCCGAAATTCAAGCCATCTACTGGATTAATAATCATTTACACCAATACAAAAATTCTCAAAAGTAATAATAATAATTACAAAAAGGTCCTCAGACCACATTGCAACGACTACAAACCCTAGTGAGCTAATTGGAGTGTCTCGCTCCTTCAGGACCTACGGTACCTAGGTTCCAAAAAATAAATAAAGAATGCCACTGCCCCAATTTTCAGACTAAGTGTACCATGCTTTCTTACAATTCCCAAGTTTTAGGATTTTTCAAGCGGGCATAGAAATATTTTTCATTTTACTCCTGTTCAATCTTCTTGCTTTTTGATGAGGTTGCTGCATGTAATACTAGTTGTTCTATAGTTCAAATGTTAGGTATTGTACATGCTGGTATAAAGTCGGCAATAGATGGCGTGTCACTTTGTTATACCTAACACTCGGTTATACTATTGAACTATGTCTCACGCACTTGTAGAATATTAATTTAGACCTAATTCGACAAATCGATGGAAAGTCGTCTGAGTGGGTGAAATTAGCTAGAAAATTAAGCTTGAAAAATATAACATGTAATTTATCCAAACACTTTATGTACTATAGTAAATAAATGGCACATGCTATGAACTCTAAGCCATATTGATCGCACTTCCTTCCAAAAAATACTTTTACTTCTTTACCATGCATGCTAACATGCACCAACCTAGCTATACCAAAATATGGGCACACGGTCATTATCTTGATGAAGACAGGGTATGTCCATGACCTTGGTCATTTGGCATGAAACCTAAGAAAGTTCATACATAGTAGTACATGATATAGTAGGCAATACCAGAAGTGTGAGTTTTTCAAGTACTTTTACTGGTAGGAAAATAAGAAAGAATGGCCCCACCAAATTTTTGTACAAAGTGGACAATTCTTTCTTACAGTTCCCAAGTTTAAGTATTTTTCAAACTTCCAAGATAAAGCTCCACTTGCACTTAAATGCATGACTCTAAGTTGATTAAACGAAATTAGGTCAAACTTGAATACATGTGAGCGTGATAGACTATTATTCTTGAAAATATCCAAAATTCTTTTGAAGGTACCCAGGCAGCCAATATATCGTGGGCCAACAATAGTATTGAAAAATGCCATTACTGATTAGTATTTGCATACCGACAAATTTTATGGCGTATAGAAAACATTCAAACAAAAAAAGCGTAAAACAAAAAAATGAGACTTCATTAAGTTTGGGGTACCTTTGCTAGTAGTATTATTAATTGCCAAGAAAAATGATAAACATGAGATTCGACAACCTTAGGGAAAATGGATTCACATTATAGCCCACAATGATGTAACATTATTAATTCTTGGTTCTCAGCACGAACGACTAATAAGGTTATGGCCTTCTATATCGATGTATACTGATACGTTGCTAACGTATCCATAATTTTTGATGTTCCATGCTTGGTTTTATCTACTTTCTTATGTTTTGTTACAACTTTGGAGTAATTTTCATAGACTTTCTTGGATAAACCTATTAACAAGATGCCACTGTGCCAGTTGCCTGTTTTCTGCTGTTTTTGGTTCCAAGAAAGTCAGAAAATGAATATTCTCGGAATTGGATGGGACAAAAGCCAAAGTTGATATTTTACCGGAAGACTCACGGAGCCAGAAAACGAGACTGAGAGGGGCTAGGGGCTGGCCACACCATGTGGTGGCGCAGCCTAGCCCTAGCCACGCCACCAGGTGGTGTGGGCCTCTCAGGCCTCCACCGACCTTGCCTCTTCGCCTATAAGAAGCTTCCCGATGCATAAACCCTAAATCGTCAATCAGAAATCCACGAAAAGTTCCGCAGTGCCGCCGCCACCGAAGGGGAGATTCGGGGGACAAAAAGTCTCTGTTCCGGCACCCTGTCGGGATGGGGAAGTGCCCCCGGAGCCATCTCCATCGATCTCCACCACCATCTCCATCACCATTGCTGATTCCCATGATGAGGAGGGAGTAGTTCTCTCTTGAGGCTAAGGGTTCTACTGGTAGCTATGTGTTCATCTCTCTCTCTATGCATGATCTTATTGAGATCATGAGCTTGTAATCTATAGATCTATTCTGCTACTCAAGTGCTTTAATGAATCTCTGCTCGCCCCATGTGTGTGAAAGTGACAGCGTGCTCACCATGGTGGCACTTAGGCTACAGATTACAAATACTTGTTATGAGTTATATTTGGAGTTGGATGTCTTTATGAAATTGTGGTGTTTGTTGGAACCATCTAGAGCTCAAGGTGATAGTGTGGGGTTATCTAGATGGGAAAGGCTTACTTTGAGGTGTGCTGTTATAGCCCTACCATCGATTAGAGTGTCCAACCGGAGAGTAGTTAAGAGTAGTATCATAAAGAGAAGATATTTATATGAGAATGTTCACTATGAAAGCATGATCCCTAGGCCATGTTTCTAAGCATTGATACACCGTTTGCAATTAGATCTGTTACATGTTTGCTTGCTTCCATCTTTATTTCAGTTTTACTTTAGTCTTTTCCACGCCATCAAGCTATTTTCTATCATCGTTACCACTTATAATTATCCATACCACTTGTATTTCACTATCTCTTTGCCGAACTAGTGCACCTATACACCTGACAAGTGTATTGGGTGTGTTGGGGACACAAGAGACTTCTTGTATTTTGATTGCAGGATTGCTTGAGAGGGAATACCTTTGACAAGTTCCTCCGTGAGTTCGATAAACCTTGGGTGATCCACTTAAGGGAAAACTTGCTGCTGTTCTACAAACCTCTACACTTGGAGGCCCAACAACTGTCTACAAGAATAGAAGTGCGTAGACATCATATACCTGAGATACACTTTTACATAGGGTTCTGACATCGGGTAGATGGGTGCGTCTTGGCCTAGTAAGCAATGTTGCTCGTGGGAGTTTCGAACAATTAGGAAAAACATTTTTCCCTTTTCCAATTGATTATGGGGATGTTTTGTACTAGAAGTAAAGAAAATCAGAAGAATGTGGCACTGAATGCGAGAAGCGCACCATGTTTCCAGACATAGCGAACCATCCATGTTTTACTTGCGATTCCTAGGTTCTTTGAGTTTTCAATGTTTGTAGATAAATTAACCCAATTAAATTACACTACTGTATCTGATTCAAATTAATATTTTCAGATTTGTCTAGATTCGGATATATGTATCTAGCATAGAAACATGACTAGATACATTTGAATCTAGATGAATCTATGAACATTAATATGGATCGGAGGGAGTGTGTCGAAATTAGGTCAAATTATATCGAACCACATGTGAGCTGCCAATTGCTCTTTAAATTTCATAAAAATCTTTTGAAGTTGCCCACTAGATAGCCAATATATCGAGAACACGAACGGGAGTTTTCAAAGATTCAACTTTTTCTAGACTTTGCATGGCGGCAAAGTTGACCTTGCTTTAGAAAAAAAGAGAGAGAAATAGGCAACAAAAACAAGGGGACTCATGCATGGCGTCCTTTTTCTTGTATTGCCTGCCATGAAAATAGTAAACATGAGTTTTCACAACTTTTAAAGAAAACCGCTTCACAAAAATGGCCTACCATGTATAAGTATGAACATGTTTCAGGACGAGCGACCAAGAAAGGTCATGGACACATCCACATCATAGTTTATGGTAATTTGGTAGTACTACAAGAAAGTAGATGTGTGCATATTTGCATTGGTAAATAACTTTCCCAATGCAAGTTTCCAAATACTAGGAAAAGTAACAACTCTACTAAGCGATGGAAATATTTTTTCTATAAAGCAAAGTACTCCACCTCATTCTGTACTGCTACTCCAAAAGGTAGGCAGCGCGAGAGCAGCGAGAGGAGTGCCCTGCACGTGAGAATCGAATAATAGACTTATGACATATCATCATTATATAAAATTATAATAGGTAAAGCACAAAAATTATAAATTCGATCAACATACATAAAGTATGGGTGTATATTTGGTTTTTTGTACTTTGTATCATCATGTAGAAGTCAAAGAATATTAGCTACCCAAAACACTTGATTTTTTTTGGTAATATGGTCTAGAGAAACGAGGGAGAAGATTCTAGTATGATGGAGAAGTGTGTTTTGAGGTTTATGCATAGCATTCATTATGCTGAAGACTATCTATACAATCTTCTATATGCTATAATGGAAAAGAAGATCCAATGGTTGAAAATATTGGGATTCGCGAGTATTGAGATCCAACGGTCGGCATTCAAAGTTATTCGTACAACCTTATCTTACCAAGTCTTACCACTATATAGTGTACGAATAACTTTGAATGTTAACCGTTGGATCAAGACTCGCAAATTCCAGCATTTCTAGCCGTTGGATCTTCTTTTCCATTCTAGCACCTGGAAGATTCTATTGATAGTCTTCGGCATAATGAATGCTATGCACAAACCTCAAAACACGCTTCTCCATCATACTAGAATGTTCTCCCTTGTTTCTCTAGACCATGTTATCAAAAATTTCATGTGTCAGATAGCTAATAATCTTTGACTTGTACATGATGATACAAAGTATAAGGACCAAATATACACCCATAGTTTATAGATGTTGATCAAATTTATAATTTATTGTGCTTTACCAATTATAATTTTATATAGTGATGATGATATGTCATATATCTACTATCTGAGTCTCACGTGCAAGACACATGCAACTTACTAGTACTATATAGTGTACGAATACAAATAACTTTGAATATTGACCGTGGGATCAAGACTTGCGAATCCGAACGACATTTCCAGCCGTTGGATCTTGTTTTCCATTATAGCATCGAGGAGATTCTATTGATAGTCTTCAGCATAATTAATGCTATGCACAAACCTCAAAACACACTTCTCCATCATACTAGAATCTTATCACTCGTTTCTCTAGACCAATGTTACTACCAAAAATTTCAAGTGTTAGGTAGCTAATAATATTTGACTTCTACACATGACGATACAAAGTAGAAGAACCAAATATACACCCATACTTTATGTATGTTGATCAAATTTATATTTTTCCGCTTTACCTATTATAATTTTATATAGTGATGATATGTCAGACATCTCTTATCTGATTTGTCTCTGATTCAAATTAATGTTCTCAGTTTTGTCTAGATTCGGGTATATGCATCTAGCACAGAAACATGACTAGATACATTTGAATCTAGATGAATATATGAACATTAAATATGGATCGGAGGGAGTCTGTCGAAATTATGTCAAATTACTTCGAACCACATGTGAGCTACCAATTGCCCACCAGACAGCCAATATATGGAGAACACGACCGAGAGTTTTCAAAGATTCAACTTCTGTCTAGACTTTGCATGCCGGCAAAGTTGACCCTGCTTTGAAAAAAGAGAGAGATATAGGCCAAAAAAACAGGGGGACTCATGCATGTCGTCATTTTGCTAGTACTACCTGCCGTGAAAAATAATAAACATGAGTTTCTCACAACTTTTGAAAAAAGCCGCTTCACAAAAATGGCCTACCATGTATAAGTATGAATAGGTTTCAGGACGAGCGACCAAGCAAGGTCACGGACATATCCATGTTTATGGGAATTTTGTAGTAGTACTACAAGAAAGTAGATGTGTGCATCTTGACGTTGGTAAACAGCTTTGCCAATGGGAGTTCCCAAATACTAGGAAAAGTAACAACTCCAATTTTCTAAGCGATGGAAATATTTTTCTCTGTATAAAGCAAAGAACTCCACTTCCGTACTAGTACTACTCGAAAAGGGAGGCGACTCCTTCTCCAAAAAAAGGAGGCAGCGCGAGAGCAGCGGGAGGAGGAGTCAGAAGGTGGTGCGATGTCAGAGCAAAGCTATGATGGGTTGCTAACACGAGGTACACTCCACTAGTAAAATATATGGACCTACTAGTAGTAATATGCACATAAAACAATATGTATTTTCTCTCTCCTTCGCTGGCTCTCACCATCCATCCTCCATCGATCTCTTCTATGCAGCCATGGGTGCACATTATTCTAGCATCTAGAAGATTCTATTGATAGTCTTCATCACAATGAATGCTATGCACAAAACTCAAAACACACTTCATCATTCTAGAATCTTCTGCCTCATTTCTGTAGACCATGTTACCAAAATTTTAAAGTTTTAGATAGCTAATAATCGCTGACTTCTACATGACATACAAAGTACAAGAACCAAATATATACACCCATACTTTATAGATGTTGATCAAATATTTTTTTTTTTGCTTTTCCTATTATAATCTTATCTTACCACTATATAGTGTACGAATAACTTTGAATATTGATCGTTGGTTCAAGACTCGTGAATCCCAACATTTCCCGCCGTTGGATCTTCTTTTCCATTCTAGCATCTAGAAGATTCTATTTGTTTGAACGGTCTAGAAGATTCTATTGATAGTATTCATCAAAATTAATGCTATGCACAAAACTCAAAACACACTTCTCCATCATTTTAGAATCTTCTCCCTCATTTCTCTAGACCATGTTAGCAAAAGTTTCATGTTTTAGATCTCCACTACTATAATGGAGCAGTTTTGAATTGGATCCATAGCACCAATCCGGACCGTTGGGCTATTAGATCCAATGGTTCAAAGCAGCTGGATTTGTGTTGAATAGTACCTAGAGCAAACTCCACCATGTTCTAAAACCATCATGTCACCACCCCCAAAATTTCATAGCACAATAGGCTGTATTCTAAATATGTGTATATAATTATTATTAATAGACTTAATTTATGCATTTTTTCTCTAATGTATGAAATGTAATTTAACAAAAATTGAGTTGTTATTAACCAATAGTCTTGTTAGAGGAAAAATGCATATACATTAAGTGTATTAATAATAACTATATCTACACATATTGAGAATACAACCTAATAATGTTCTATGAAATTTTGGGGGTGGTGACATGATGGTTCTAGAACATGGTGGAGTTTGCTCTAGGTACGTACTATTCAACACAAATCTAGCTGCTCTGAACCATTAGATCTAAGAGCCCAACGATCAGGATTGGTGCTATGTATCCAATTCAAAACTGCTCCATTATAGTAGTAGAGAGAATACATCCTACTGTGCTATGAAATTTTGGGGTGGTGACAAGATGGTTCTACAACAAGCATGGTGGAGTTTGATCTAGGTGCTATTCAACATGAATCCAGCTTCTCTGAACCACTGGATCTAATGGCACAATGGTTGGGATTGGTGCTATGGATCCAATTCAAAACTTCTCCATTATAGTAGTAGAGATATAACCACTTTGAATTGGATCCATAGCGTCAATCCTAACCATTGGGATGTTAGATCCAATAATGGTTTAGAGAAGCTAGATTCGTGTTGAATAGTACCTATAGCAAACTCCACCATGCATGTTCTAGAACCATCATGCCACCCCCCCCCAAATTTTATAGCACGGCAGGCCATATTCTCTCTACTACTGTAGTGGAGCAGTTTTGAATTGGATCCATAGCACCAATCTTGACCGTTGGGCTATTAGATCCAATGGTTCAGAGCAACTGGTTTTGTGTTGAATATATAGTACAGACCTAGAGCAAACTCCACCATGTTCTAGAACCATCATGTCACCACCCCCAAAATGCATAAATTAAGTCTATTAATAATAACTATCTACACATATTGAGAATACAACCTACCGTGCTGTGAAATTTTGGGGGTGGTGAAATCATGGTTCTAGAACATGGTGGAGTTTGCTCTAGGTACTATTTAACACGAATCTAGCTGCTTTGAGCCATTGGATCTAACAGCCCAACGGTCAGGATTGGTGCTTTGGATCCAATTCAAAACTGCTCATTTATAATAGTAGAGATAATTTTATATAGTGATGATATGCCAGGCGTCTATTATCTGAGTCTCACGCGCAGGGCATGTGCAATTTACTAAGAGTGGTAAGATATGAATAACTTTGAATGATGACCGTTGGATCAATACTTGTGAATCCCAATATTTCCAACCATTGGATCTTCTTTTCCATTCGAGCATTTAGAAGATTCTATAGATAGTCTTCAGCAGAATGAATGATATGCACAAACCTCAAAATACACTTCTCCATCATACTCCTAGAATCCTCTCCCTCGTTTCTCTAGACCATGTCACAAAAATTTCAAGTGTTAGGTAGCTAATAATCTTTGGCTTCTACATGATGATACAAAGTACAAGAACCAAATATACACCCATACTTTATATATGTTGATCAAATTTATAATTTTTTCTGCTTTACCTATTATAATTTTATATAATGATGATATGCCATATGTCTATTATCCGAGTCTCACATGCATGGCACGTGCAATTTACTAGTAGCCTACAATGTATGGACATTCTTGGGTTTCAGTCTGAAGGACCAATAAGGTCATGGCCATATAAATTGATACCCTAGCTACACTTTATGATACGGTTCTCACATCGAGTAGATGGGTGCGTCTTGGCATAGTAAAAAATGTTGACCGTGGGAGTTTCTGACAATTATGAAAGAATTTTTTTCACTTTTCCAAGTGATTACGAGGATGTTTCGTACTAGTAAAGAAAATCAAAAGAATTTGGCTCGGAATGCGACAAGCGCGCCATGTTTCCGGACATTGTGGAGCATGCATGTTTTCCTTGTGATTCCTAGGTCTGTCTGCCTAAATTAGTTCAAATGAGTTGGCATATGCATATGCGCACCATTTAGCTAAGAAACCCAAGTTCACTCAGCCGTTTCGCTCACTACAGTATATGGGCCCCATTCATATATAACTTTGAATGCTGACCATTGGATCAATTATTTGATGTATTTACATGAATTTGAAATATTTATTTTTTATGAGGGCCACGGCTGGTAGCCAGCACCACCCCAATTTTATTTTTCATCTATCCGCCATCGTACTAGACTCCGACTTTTCTTCACAAGATGCACACGCCACCGTCCCATCGCATTCGATGCGTGCTGCTTTTCGTGCCTTCCTTTTAATACTACTCGAGAGGTGAGCCAAGCGTGATTCAACACTAAAGTTTTGCGTGATATTGGCGGGATCTTCTAGTTCAAAATTTTAGAGGATTATTGGCGGGACCCTCCCTTCTACCTTTCCCAAAATTTAACCCTTCCTTCACTTCTTAGTTCTCGGCAAACGCTAGTTACCTCCATACTGACGGGGCCTCTCGCTCGCCCGCCGACTCCACAATCCATACTCACATCATCCTATATCCCATCCCTCCTTAGCCGACTTCTAGGTCGCCGGAGTCTACTCAGCGACGCCGTCATCCATGCTACCGTCGTTGCTTCGTCGCATCTGCTTCCCCCACTCAGAGTGTCAGCTTCCCCACCACCCCAACCGAGAGATGCGTACACCACGCGGACCCCTCACCAGGGCGATGGTTAGAAGTCCGTACAACCGAGACGAAGGTTGTTGCACACTTACTATGCCCGCTTTCCTTGCACTTTACTACTACTACTTCCGAATGTAGTTCATCGCACAACCAAGAAGAAGGTTGCTACACACTTACTATGCCCGATTTCCTTGCACTTTACTACTACTACTTCCGAATGTAGTTCATCGCTTCCTTGCTGTGCCTTCTCGTTACCAATTATTTCTAATGCATGCTAGTTGTAGTACCGCGGGATCGGTTCAAAGAGAAAAGAAGGCAACTGCTAGTCGTCAAGCCAAATTGGTTATCTCGCACTAGTACGAAGCCTCGCCAGCCCAATGATAACCCCCAACAATCCTCCCTAGAAAATGGTTTACCTCCATTTTGCATATACGCACGCTGTCGTTATGCATTTTTATTTTGAGAGTAGTTCAGCTTTTGCTTGCCATGTCTTGTCATACTAGTATATATTTTTTGTAAGGCATGGAAGATGATGTACTGTCGAAACATGCCCTGTCTTGCCAAGGAATCCTGAAGAGTTTTGGACATGCAGATCTAGCCCCGCTCGGCACAACACAACTGGTACATAAACATGGCCTGGTCGAGTACCCTAAACAGGGCTATTTGTTGCATCTTGCGTGTTATTTACTGATTGATTTGCTGCATTGCAATTTGTAGAAGCAAGTGCATGATATTGTCCCTGCCAAGGAGGTTCACATCACAGATATTCAGCGTGCCAGTGATACATCCATTTCTACGAACCAAACCAAAGTATGGTGCATGGCGGAAGCTAAGATTAGGCTTCTCCAAAAGGATTTGGACACAACCACTTGGCGGATCAGAGAATTGAATCAAGGATGGATTTCTACTATTGAAGATGGCCTTGATGCTGTCGCTGATCTTCAGAAGTTAGTCGTTGAAAATCGTGTTCCCAATTCGGCTGATGCAGATGTCAATGAGATCAACGTGACGGTTTTGGAACAGGTCAAAGCACGAGCGGAGATTCTCCGCGCATCTTTGTAGGCAGATGATTTTCAAAGGGTGATGAAAGAGCTGCCATGTAAATAGATTGTTATTTTGAATAATGAGGATGACTTTTGTTGTGTTGTTAGCCTGATATTTTCTTTGGCACGCTGTATGAAACTGTACTGTACCTAATTGCTTCATCTGGACAATGTATCCCAGTCTCATTCTAGCCATTCTAAAAATGGAAAAGCCTTATTTTGCACTTTCGTTTAGATCTGTAGAAACACGTTTTGCCAAAAATTAACACATTACAATGAAAGGTAGTTCGTGCCCATTACCGTGAATAAATTCATGCACTATATACTTGTGTGGCCCTAAAGTCAAACTTTTAGACTGCAGTAGTAGATCGAGTACAAAATAATCAACTGAGCGACAAATCACAAGCCGAAATCACCTCTTCCACCAAGCAGTTTGCCAGAAACACCCGCCGCAATGGACTCCTGCATCCAAAATTCAAACGGTACTAAATTTTCATCTCGCCCTTCGGTCCAGAAACAACGCCCCAAAGGCCATTCCTTAAAATGTTTCTCTTGTAAATTCCCACGCGCCACACAATTCAAAGTTTCAAACATACTAGTACCACCCGCACCCTTCGGGCCGAATCCCTTGAGATCACCTTGCACGACCATGGCCATGCTCCTTCCATCCCATATCCCCTTCACAGCCTCTCCACCGGCATGACAACGTAGCGACCGCGAAGACGTTTTACCAGCTCCCGACGCCGACCTGCACCAGATCAGCTCCTCTGTACATGAGGTCCACGGCGCCGGAGGCGGCTCAACAACGCCGTCGCAGCTTCGTTGGATCCACTTCCCCGACTCCACGGCATCGGATCTGCTTCCTCGACCTTGTCCATGGCGCCAGAGAGATGGGGAAGCAAACCCGCTCAAGGGCGAACGACGAGGTTGTAGCTCACCATAAGTCCGGCAAAGGCATGGGAAGGAAATCGCGTAATCGCGGTCACAAAGGTTGCCGCCATACACTTCATATGTTCTTTACGCATTTTATGTCGGAAAGTAGTTCATCGCTTGTTTCACTGCATTCTCGCACTGAGTTTTTTATCTTGTACTCCGACATTTCTTGTCGAGGCATCGTATAAGCATATGTCTGTCATTGTTCCTTTAGAGCTTTCAACTGCTTGCTAGCACTCTACTAACTTCCTCTTCTACACACACCTCGCTCTTAAATCTCATAAGATATATTTTTTGCTGATGCATGTAAGGTGATTTGCGGCCGCCTAATGAGGAAGAACGAAAGATTAGGGAAGATAGATTATTAAAGAATTCCAAATATGCAAGGTTGCTCGGCTCGCAGAGATTTAGATCTCTCATAGCTACCACCACCAATCATGAAGTCCAGGATTCTGATGTAGGATTTTATCCTTAAGATCAACAAAACCCAGAGGGAGACCTGACTTAGGAAGATGGACCGGTCAAGAACCCCCTCCCTAATTTGCCTGCTTGTCCACTGCCCAAGGTGCTTGCTCTATCTTGTCATTGCGATATTTTTTTCATCTTCCATGTTTCATACCTCAATTCCCACAAAATGTTGTGCAATGCCATCTACTTAGTTCATGCATCATGTATGTTCAGCATATCTTGCCTTACCATTCTTCTGTTCTATCCACGTCTCATTTTACATAGGACTTTGATAGATTAATGTATCGCTTATGTGTGTCAGGAATCAGCTGGTTCACCTAAGACCCTTCTAGGTACCAGCAGGGAGAAAAACTATGATCGACAACTGTCTGATTTAGCATTAGTTTCTATTGATGAACAATATTTCGAGGGAGACCTAACTCAGAAGTTGGACCCATCGAGGACCTCCCTTCTAGTCCGCCAACTTGTCCACCCCCCAAGGTGCTTGCTCTATTTTCTAATTGTGATATCTATTGCATTTTCCATGTTTTGTATTTCAATCCCACAAAATATTTTGCAATGCCCTCTGCCTAGTTCATGCATCATATATATAAAGCACATTTTGCCTTACTATTCTTCTGTTCCATGTGCATCTCATTACATATAGAACTATAACAGACTGAAGTATTGTTTATGTGTGTCAGGAATTAGCTGGTTCATGTACGACACGTTCAGGTACCAAATGCTAAGCGTCGACAAGCAGTCCTGCTAATGCTACCGGTGGAACACAAACACACGCTGTGAAATACAATAAACGAAAATCAGGAAACTCACATACGGCTAAAATGTGTCGTCTTGGCAGCACAGCACAGGTTCCAACAGTAGTAGACGCAGCAAATACCATCCCACACATTCCGCAATCACCAATTACCAATCAAGATACCCAGCAACAATTGACAGCCAAACTAGTTTTGACCTCTACTTGCCTAACACAGCTTGCACAACACCAACAAGCTAGCGATGATCACCAACCTGTTGATCAGCCCGTCGCCAAACAAGGAATGTGTTCCAAGGATTATAGACGCATGCTTCCTTATATATACAGTGCAAGCTTGATATAATGGTTGAATTGGTAGCTACACGAAGATTTAAGAAAAGGGGGCCAACGGTAGGAAAAAAAAGCTTGAAGCTAAAATTTCCGGAACGCAATCTAGATATTGCATCAATTCTATTGTGCCTAGCAAGTGAAGGCCAGAAGATCCAGAAGAATCTGCTTTTCTAGCATCCAAAATAGGCGTTTTTGTCAGGAATGATATTCCCATCTTTGCATCGTTCAAGCTCCACCAACAGACCCCTGACCATTACAATTCATTACTGCAGAAGTTACATGTAAGTCATGGTGCTCTATCCCATGCATTCAAGCTTGCTCCTGGTTCTATTATAAGTCACATAACACATCAAATGTTCCATTCTTGCCGATAGACAAAATTCAACTTTGATCAGGATAATGAGGATGTAGAGTATGTTCTCATGGACATGTTCTCCTTTTCCTTGCGCCAGCAGCGCCATAGGCTAAAGAGTAAATACTTTGATGGTAAGGCAAGCAAGGATATTCAAAGAACGACTCCTATGGAACACACTATGACTGACCAACACTAGATAGATCTTCTCGACCACTGGTTTGATCCAAAGATTACGATATGGTTTGTGAAGACTGATACCATATCACATTCAAAATTCCTATTTGCACATCTGTACCACTAGTCCCCTTTTGCAGATGAACGCTGAGAAAAACAAGAGAAACAATGCCGCACAATGCTTAACAAACCGAACTGGATCTCGTGCATTGGTTGGCCACCTGAGCGCAATAGTAAGAATAATTAATTTTTAATCTTCTACAGACATTGTGCTTCTTATATTTTGATAATGTGTTATACCCACTTTGCAGAAAGGTGTGGTAAGTCTGCAGCAAAAATTCTAGGCATGCGAGACGAGCAAAAAAGAAGGGCTCAATCCCTGCGCTGAGAGTGTTATTGTAAGTCTTCTGTTGGATTAATATTTTGTGATGACACACCTGTATTGATTTATTAGTATAGTTAGATGTGCAACACTACCTGAACTTTTTCCCAGTTTTCTTTTTAATTTAAGTACTAGATGATTCCCAACTAGTGTGAGTTTTAGTTTTCAACTGTACAAAGAGTTGTCCTGTGTATATCATGCACTCGGCGATGAAGAAATAGAGAGATGCCATGTTGGCATAGTACTGTTATTGCGTGCCAGTGATAAAATTCTTATCAGTATGATCAGATAGCTATACTTTTACTACAATATATATGATGGGTAATCAGCCATGTCAACTTGTAAGATTTGTTCATAGACAGGTTAAATGTGTTGTCTGCATGTTTCTCTATATTAGCTTTTTTTCTCTCACCCATGTCTACCAACTGATAACCTTACAAATTAAATTGAATGAGGAGATGGCAAAACCTGGGAAAGATGGTCTGGAACAAACCCAAGAAGAATGTCTAGAAACATTTAAAATGGTACTAAAAGGTGAAGGTCATCGTAAAAGCATGTTCCTGCGTAATGCTGGGTTGTGGCAGTGCAAGTCCAAGTCCAAGTCACCGTATTTGTCTAGTAAGGAAGAAATTGTAGCACTACGGGCTGAACAGGAAGTGCATAGACGAGAAATCGATGATATGAGACAGAAAGCAATTAGCATGTGATGCGGAGTCGAAGATGTTACGAGATCAGCAGAATTCTCGAGAGCCCATAGATGAAGATACTTGTCTAAATTGAAGATGAACCGTGACAATGAAAGGTGAGTACAATGGTCCTGTGAAATGGTTCCTGCTACAGAGCCCGGGTTGTGTTTGGGGCCATGTAACAAAAATGGTGGGAGTATTTGTTTCACATCATGCTTTTATCTGTTTACCGTATGCTCGATGCACAAAAATACTGTGCCCCAACCTCACTCTCTCAGCCTTGGATTCATGAACCTCACAAAGATTTTTTCTTCTTTGGACAATCGCCAAATTCAAAATCTCAGTCCATCAACAAATCCTACCGCCTACCCCGTTTGAATCGGAGATTATGTATCCAATTTGTTTGACAATATGGTAAGTATTTTGATGATCAGTTGATGTGAATCAGCCTTAAATTCGTACCGAGGGAGTACCATTAACAAAATTAAAAAATCTCAGTCGAGCGGTAAAACCTACAGCCAACCCTATTTGAATCGGAGTTATCCAATTTTCATTATGGATGATAAGTTAATGTCACTCTTGGCCTTCAATTCCTGAATAGGGAGTACACCTTTTATCCAAATGTTGCCTAGATGCTAGCCAAATTCAAAATATCAGTCTGCACAATTATTATGCTCATGGATGATTAGTTGATGTGACTCTAGGAATTCAATTCCTAGACAGATAGCGTATGGTCTACTAGCTTTTTTCTATTATTATTTGGCCGGTAGCCAAATTCAAAATCTCAGTCGAGCGACAAAATCACACACTGACCTTGAAGCATTTCCCGCCCCACCATTTCAAAAACTTTGTGGCCAAATCTCCCACCTGGGAGTACCATTTTTTGGTTATTATTATTTGGCTGGTAGCCAAATTCAAAATCTCAATCGAGCGGCAAAATCAAACACTGACCTTGAAGCATTTCCCTCCCCACTGTTTCAAAAACTTTGTGGCAAAATCTCCCACCGGGGAGTACCATTTTTCTGTTATTATTATTTGGCCAGCAGCCAAATTCAAAATCTCTGTTGAGCGGCAAAATCAAACACTGACTTTGAAGAATTTCCCGCCCCACCGTTTCAAAAAATTTGAGGCCAAATCTCCCACCGGGGAGAACCACTTTTCTATTAATTATTATTTGGCCAATAGTCAAATTCAAAATCTATGTGGAGCGGCAAAGTCAAAAACCGACTTTGAAGCATTTCCCGCCCCACCGTTTCAAAAACTTTGTGTCGTCGGATTGATGAGGGGGTCCTCGAGGCGTGCGGAAGAGAGGGGTGTGAGACGTATGGTATTCCGGGACGGTGAGCACACAAGTTTACCCAGATTCGAATCCGCCGGCTTTGGACGGATCCTACTCCTGCTAGCAATCCAGTAATACGGCAGAGCCGGAATATGGGTTACAAAGGTTTCGCCTGTGCGAGTTGAGATTGTAGACTATTGAGGTGTGCCCTAAAGGCTCTCCCTAGGACGGCTTATATAGATATCTGGACTAGGGTTTACAGGAGAGATCTATCCGGCTACGACTAAGAGTTGGTTACAGAGTACATCTTGAACTACAAGTAACATTATGGGCCTAAGTCGGTAAGTCTTCTGGTCCTTCCCGTAGCCAGATTGGACTCCGTCTTTCTCCCTGACTGGGCCGCCCGTGAAGAAAAGTTCTAACCTGAAGTGGGCCACCCTAGTCAGTGAGGAACTGTGAGGATACCCGGAAAGTATATCCCCAACAGCAGCCCCCGGAGGCCTCCAAGATCCAAAGTCAGATTTATCATCGTCTAGCTAGATCTTCGGCTTGCAGAATCTTGAAGGGTTCCTGAAACTTCACAACAAAAAATACGATCCGAGTCTTAAAAAATAAGTCGGACCTATCAACAGGTTACTCGGATTTTCCAGCTTGATTTCAAACTAAGCCGGAACTTGGTTCCTAACTCCACCTGACACAATCATGGTCAAGTCATGTCATCTGACATGCATTCCGTCAGCACGACCGTTGGTGGGTCCGCGGTTCGCGGAACCGAGGCGCTGTTTCAATGCGTGCATGGAGATCGAGGCGACGTAATCATCGCATGGGTCCTTCCCAGTTCCTTCCACGACACGTGGTGGTTACACTGTAGCATTTGCACGAATCTTGGCACAGTTAGGTGGATATAAGGGGTTAGGATTCTCTCCTTCTCCTTTCACCAGTCCTTTGCCTTTTACTCTCCTCCCAATCTCCCTGCACGCACAGAGCTCGCCGTTCCTCCCCCACAGAACTCCCAGCGCCGCCCATTCTAGGTCAACTGCTCGCCGGAGAAATGGCTTCATCTTCCTCCTCTGGCTTGGCGGCAGCAGCGGCGGCGGCACCAGCGGAAGCGGTGGCGAAGAAAGAGAGCTTTCGCGGGATCTAGATTCCCTGCGCGCTCAACGCCGAGGGTCTCAAGAACATGGAGAAGGAAGGTCTCATTGCCGCCGGCGACTGGCGGAGCGGCTTCAAGGAAACCGTCCCCAACCCGCGCGACGGCGAGCGGGTCCACTTCGGCACCCACCTCGACAGAGGTTTGTCGTTTCCTCCCTCGGAGTTCTTCTCCGAGGTGATTGATCATTATGGAGTTCAACTCCATCATCTTCCTCCCAACTCTCTCTTAGAGATGAGCGCGTACGCTTCGTTGTGTGAGGGCTTTCTCGGCATTAGGCCGAGTTTGACTCTTTTCCGGTACTATTTTCATGTCCGGAGAAACTCCATTACCGCCGGTGTTCCTTACATCACTGACACTCTTAGTTTTTCGCTTAGACGCGAGCGCGCGTATCCCAAAATTCTAGCTAGTGACTCGGTCAAACAATGGCTAGCCATGTTTTTCTATCATAGGGATATTCCGGCTCCCGGCAAAGCCACTGCTTTGTCGGCTTTCATCGACAGAGCTGCCATGGCCCAACCTTCTTGGGACGAGGCTGCTTCGTCTCTCACCAATGATCTGATCCTCGCTAAGAGGCGGATCGAATACTTGATCAAACACAAGGGATGGAAGGGATCCGATTTGGTCCAATGCTGGGTCTCACGCCGGATCCGGCCCCTTCAGTACCATGGGGATCGACTGATGCACTCCATCACATCATCCAAGAAAGATCCCCTCCGCATCAGCCCCAAATCCTACACCACTCAAGGCTACATAAGCCAGATCAAGTGGCTGATAAGGGAGCGGATCGAGAGGAGGATTCCGGAGGTTTCTCTGGAGATGCATATGGCGGAAAACCCCGTAGTGCTGGTAAGCTTCCATCAGTACACCTTTTATGTGTTTCAATCTTTGAGTTACACTACAATACTGATATGTTTTCTTATTTTCAGCTTGCTGACCTCCCCGAGTCGGAACTTGATCCGCTCGAAGGATATCCTCCTGAGTTTTCTCAGGAGACAGAGGTGGTCCCATTGCCGGACCTTACGCTCAAGAAGCGTAAAGCTCCGACAGTGGCTGTTGGCACAAAGGAGGTGCCCGTCGTGAAGAGGTAAATTTCAATCACAACTTCTACCTTTGTACTTTACTCAAATTAGTTTCCGAGATGTAATGTTTCCAAGTTTACTACATTCTCAGAGCAAAACCGCTCATCAAGGGCAAGGGGAAAGGGATTTCTTCGAAGCCCTTGCGGCAGATGAAGCTTACCATAGCTTCTCCTGCCGTGGCTCCTCCGACTCCTGCCCCTCAACCTTCCGCAACGCCGGTGACAATTCCTTCTCCGGCTGTCGCAGAAGATCCGACTCCTTCCAAGGAGCCTGCGATCCTTGAATCGCAAACTGACGTCACCATGGGTGAGTCAGATCTAGATAACGGTGAACCCTCTTTGCTGAAGAATGTTTGTGATAAGCGGAGAGAGATCAAGGCTCTCCGTCTTAAAAATGCTGAACTTAAAGTTGCCAAGGATGAAGCCGAAGGTAAACATTCCGAGACTCAAACCTTGTCTTTGTTTTTTCAATGTTGAATTTTCCTGAACTGTTGTTCTTTTTGACTTACAGCGCTGGTGAAACAATCCTGCGCCATGATCGAAGAGGCCGAGAACCTCAAGACCTTGGTGGTGGAGAACAAGGAGCTTCGCCAAGAGTTGGATAAGCTCAAGGTGGATCATGAAAAGAGCATACCTCAAGTCCTTGAATCCTCCTACATGGCTACTGAAGAGCATGATCGCAAGATCGCTGCTCAAGATAAAACAATCTCGAACCTCAGGAATGAGCTAAACAGAGAGAGGGACCTTTCCCAGGCGCTCTGGGCTGAACTCCAGAGTCTTCGGGAGGAGAGGGCCAAAATTGACGACGTCATTTTCGGTACGTTCCATCTGTCTGACTTGTCTTTTTCTTCGACTTCTATCAATGTCAAATTTTTCTTAACTTGTTCTGTGTATAAGTTCTCTGAACTTGACGGACTCTTCTTCCACCGAGCCCCGCACCCACAGGCTTACCCAAGTCGGTGACCTGCTTCATGACTTCCGCCAATCCCTTGAGGACATCGGCGAAGCTCTCAAGATTCCGGACATGCATAGCATGTCGGATTTTCAGGTGCGGGACAAGGCAAAGGAGATGTCGCAACTTGTTCGGGACTGAAACATGTCCTACTTGCGGACTGCGGCGCAGAACGCTCTCACCATGGTCATGAGCCACCAGGGAAACATGGAAATATGGCAAGTGACCAGAGGGTACTGCAAAGTAAATGAAGACGGGCAGGAGCAGGACCTTCAAGCCATCATGCACTCCTGCGCCGGATATGGGTGTCACGTGGATGACCTTACCAGCTACGAGACCCCTTTCTTCACCCGCGTGGATACTCTGCCTCCTCCTCCAGAAGAATCAGCAGAAGTTTCCGACGATAAATGCACCAACTCGGATGCGGACATCTCAGAACGATACCAAGGCGGCGTCTCTAGCGAGCCGGCAGCTCCTTCATCTCGTCCTGCATCATAGATTACCAGAAATATTTTGTATTATCTGAAAAAACATGATGCGTTTGTAAATATAAACTACTATTATTTTGCTAGTGCTAAGCTTTTGATCTATTCAGCACTTTTAACTTTGAATTTTTTTTGTGTGCCCGAAATGTTTACATAAGAACTTGTATTTTTCCGTCCATACTTATCGTTTCTCTGGCTTTCCGCCTCGTCCCTTTCGTGAGCCGGCTAAACCTTCCGCCAGAAACTTTGTCGAGCAACGGAGCTCAATTGCTAAACCAGTTTAAACTCGGAAACAAAGCCGGCTTCCAATACCAACAATTCACTACTCGGAAAATGCCCGCATCCAGCAATCAGACAAATAACCAAAGTAAAGACTAGAAACTTTCGAGTTATACCCGAAGGTAGCAATTTTAGAATCAGAATTCTAGACCAGAACGAACATGAGCATAAAGTACTTTCAAGCATTCTGGGATTTTCGAATATGACATGATCATTCGGAAATAAGATGGTAAAAACTTCTCAGTAAAACTTGAGGCAACCAAAACTTTTATTTCTCAGAGAACATGTACATATATATGATTACAAAGAAGTATAAACTAAGAATAAAAGGGACGTAGCTGAGCAATATTCCATGGTCTGTCTAACTCATCCGGATTTGTACTGCCTCCAGCTCTCTTTCTCTTCTTAGTAGTAGGACTTTCTTTGACTGGACTCAAGTTAGTTAAGTTGTACGATCCATTGTGCAATACTCGACTAACTAAAAAGGGCCCTTCCCATACTTGGGAAACTTTGTGCTTTCTTTGTTGCACAAGCCAGAGAACCAAATCATCTTTATTGAAAGATCTATTTCGGACTCTCTGGCTATGATACTTGCATAACTTCTACTGATAGGCTGTAGATCTCATTTCAGCAACGACGTGAACTTCTTCGACTAAGTCGAGATCATTTTGTCGAGAAATTTCGGCATCCTCTTCGATATACGTGGCCACTCTAGGAGAAGTATGAATCAAATCACTAGGAAGAATTGCTTCTGCGCCATAGACCAAGAAGAAAGGTGTGTATCCTGTTGACCTGTTTAGAGTTGTTCGTAAACTCCAAATTACAGAGGGTAGTTCCTCTGCCCAAGCCCCCACAGCACGTCGTAGTGATGCTTCGAGTCTCGGTTTTAGCCCTTGTAGGATTAAACCATTTGCTCTTTTGACTTGTCCGTTAGCCTGTGGATGTGCGATTGACACAATGTCAAGCCGGATATTTTGCTCGTTGTAGAATTCAGCCAATTCTCCCATAGAGAAGTTACTCCCGTTGTCCGTGATAATGCTATGTGGATAACCATACCAGATTATAACATCCTCGACAAATCTTTTGGTTGTTGCTCCATCACAACTAGTGACAGGTTTAGCCTCAATCCATTTTGTGAATTTATCCACCATCACTAAGAGGTGAGTAAATCCACTTGGAGCTTGTTTAAATGGTCCTACCATATCAAGCCCCCAGACCGCAAAGGGCCATATTATAGGTATTGTTCGCAGCTGATCAACCGGAACATGAGCTTGCTTGGCGTACTTTTGGCAGCCTTTGCACGTCTTGACTAATCGTTCGGCATCTGCCTGAGTTGTAAGCCAAAAAAATCCGTGTCTAAAAGCTTTTGCCACAAAAGATTTGGCTGCAACGTGGTGACCACACTCGCCTTCATGGATTTCCCTTAAGATTTCCACTCCTTCTTCCGAAGATACACAACGCTGAAAACCCCCAGAAATACTCCGTTTATTGAGCTCACCTTTAACAATAGTATAGGCTTTTGCTCGTCGGATAATCTGCCGGCTCAGAACCTCGTCTTCGGGTAATTTTCCATCTACCAGATAACCTAGGTAGGGCTGAGTCCAGCTGGGAATTATAGCCAGAACTGCTATCAAAGGTGAGTCGGATTTGGTCGGATATTCCTCATCTACTTCCTTTATTGAGGGAACTTTGAGGTGCTCTAGAAAAGCGCCATCCAGGACCTCTTTCCGCACAGAACCTATCCGAGATAGAGCGTCTGCTTCCTCATTTTCTGCTCGAGGGATGTGTTGAACTTCAAACCCTTCGAACGATTTAGATAGATCATCCACGACAGCTTTATATGCTGCCATGTGATTATTTGCATTACAAATATCCGACACTTGTTGAGCAACAAGATCCAAATCTCCATAACACATCAAATATCGGATGCCGATATCCTTAGCAATCTGGATTCCATGTAGCAGTGCTTCATACTCGGCAATATTGTTTGTCGTTGTGAAGTGGATCTGCAACACGTATAGAAGTTTATCTCCTTGGGGTGATTTGAGCACCACGCCAACCCCCGAGCCCCCTCGAGCCTTAGAGCCATCAAAGTAGAGGGTCCAATATTCCGACTCAGGGAGGATCATGTTCTCCTTCGTCTCTGTCCAATCAGCGATAAAGTCAGCAAGGATCTGGGATTTGATTACTGTCCGGGGTTTATACTCAATATCAAAAGCTGAAAGCTCTATGCCCCATTTGGCGACACGTCCAGTGGCGTCACTGTTGTTGATTATATCTCTCATGGGAGTTGTGCTCACCACGGTAATTGGATGCTCCTGAAAGTAGTGTCGTAACTTACGAGATGCTAGAAAAACACCGTAAGCCAACTTTTGATAGTGCGGATACCGCTGTTTTGATTCTGTCAGGACCTCACTGACAAAGTAAGTCAGATGCTGCACCAGGTGTTACTGATTTTCCTCTGGTCTCTCCACCACCATGACGATACTAACGACCTTATTTGTCGCAGCAAGATAGAGCAACATCGGTTCCTTAGGTTCCGGCACTGCAAGGATAGGAGCAGATGAGAGTACTTTCTTCAGGTCTTGTAGTGCAGCTTCAGCCTCGTCAGTCCAAACAAAATGCTTAGTCTTTTTTAGGAGTTTGTATAATTGTGCGGCTCTTTCACCAAGCCGGCTTACAAATCGACTGACTGCAGCGATGCAACCAGTTAATCTTTGTACGTCCTTCAGGCGAGTTGGCCTGGAAATATTGAGTATAGTCTTGATTTTGTCCCGGTTCACCTCTGTGCCTCTTTGAGACACGATGAAACCTAACAATTTTCCGGCTGGTATTCCAAAGAAGCATTTCTTCGGGTTAAGCATGATGTTGTATTTTCGTAGATTGGCAAATGTCTCCTCAAAGTCGGAAATCAGTGTTTCCTTCTTTTTGGACATCACCGCAATATCATCCACGTATGCATGTACATTACGTCCGAGTTGATCATGGAGGCAATGTTGCATCGTGCGCTGGTACGTAGCTCCTGCGTTCTTCAGCCCAAAGGGCATCGTAGCAAAATAGAAGGTTCCGAAAGGGGTTATGAATGAAGTTTTGTCTTTGTCAGATTCCTTCATCTAGATTGGGTGATAGCCAGAATATGCGTCGAGAAAACAGAGGAGTTCTGAGCCTGCCGTAGAATCGATAACTTGATCAATTCTAGGCAGAGAGATCTGATCTTTTGGACAAGCCTTGTTCAAGGCAGTATAATCAACACACATCCTTAAATCAGTGGTGTCCTTTTTAGGGACCATTACAGGATTGGCCGACCACTCAGTGTGGATGACCTCTTCTATAAATCCGGCTAACTCGAGCCGTGCTAGTTCCTTAGCTATTGCCTTACGCTTTTCGTTGCCAAACCGTCGTAGGGACTTTTTGACGGGTTTAGCGTTCGGGTTTACATTTAGAGAGTGCTCGGCAAGTTCCCTAGGTACTCCGGTCATGTCAGTTGGCTGCCATGCGAAGATATCTTGATTTGCTTGGAGGAACTTGACGAGCGCGCTTTCCTATGTGCTACTTAGGCCTACGCCTATCTAGGTCACCTTGGAGGGGTCATCATCCTTCAATGGCGCTTTCTTTGTCTCTTCTGATGCCTTGAACTCCGAATTTGGCTTTGTCACCTCCTTCTTCGTTCCGGGCATCTCGGACGGATCTATGCTCTTCTTAATCTCCTGGTACTCCTGGGCATGCAACACGGCTTCAGCAAAGGCGACATTTCCATCCTCGCACTCTCGCGCTTTCTTCGGGTCTCCCCTGATGGTGATCACACCGTTGGGACCTGGAATTTTCATCATATTGTAAATGTAACACGGACGAGCCATAAAAGCCCAGTAAGCCAGATGTCCGAATATAGCGTGGTATGCGCTCTTGAACGGGACCAATTCGAAGGAAAGTGCCTATGTTCGATAATTCTTTGGAGTTCCAAAGGTAACATCCAAAGTAATCTCTCCTAGGGAATTAGCTTGTCTTCCTGGGACAACTCCGTGAAAGATCACAGAGCTATGGTTCAGCTGGGTTTCCGAGATCTTCATCCGGCGTAGCGTTTCGACATAGAGGATATTGATGCTGCTGCCACCGTCCATGAAGGTCTTGGAGAAACCATAACCGTCAATAAGTGGGTTGACAATTAAGGCGTATTTTCCTCGCCTGTGCAACTTAGGCGGATGATCAGCGCGGTCAAATGTGATTGCCACTTCCGACCAATCCAGATATTGAGGGACAACCGGAACTGTTGCGTTGAGCTCGTGTAGAACTACTTTCTTAACCTTTGCTGGTTGAGATCCGAGGAAGGTGACGTAAGTGTCCTTCTTGGTGGGAAAAGTCTTTTTCCCTTCTGGCTTGGGATTTGAAGCATCAGCTTCCTCCATGTCGGAATCTTCCTTGGTCTCTTTGTCTTTTTCAGGATTTTTCTTTCCCTTCTTCCGCTTAGCTTTGTAGCCTGCGGTGTCATCTCTTTTGATGTCGTCATTGAAACGACATTCGGCGTTGGTGTGGGACGAGCCCCCATTGGCGTCTAGGTGATGCACACATGGATTATTGGAAATGTCGGCCCAAGAGTAGGTCTTGCCAGGTCACTGTTCTCCTCTACCTTGGACCCTTGAAGTCCCACGGCCACGCCCGCGGCCTCCGCCACGTCCTCCTCGTCCTCGAGACCCAGAAACAGTAGTAACCACCGCTGTTTCCGTGTTGGGTTTTTCTTCCGAGGTAGTTTTGCGCTTCTGAGCTTGTTTCTTTGGTTGTCTTGCCGACTGTGGCACAGCTAGGACGTTGAGTAATCCCTCTGCATCGTCGTCAGCATCTGCATACTTGCTCGTTGTTTCTATCATCTCTCCCAAATCAGTGACCTTGTCACACTTCAAGCGGTGACGTAGTAGACCAATTGGGAGTCCTGCGATGAAAGCTTCAATCACGGTTTGATCGTTTACTCCTTCACAGGAGTTCTTGGTGTCGATCCATCTTCCAAGGTAATCCCGGCAAGTTTCACCGGCTTTCTGGGTGCAATGCTGTAGGTCTCCGACTGAACAGGGCCTCCGATATGTGCCTTCGAAATTCCGAAAGAACGCACTTTGCATGTCATACTAGTTATGGATGGTGTTTTCTAGAAGTTCATTGAGCCATGATCGCGCCTTCTTCCGCAACATAAGTGGGAGATATCGGGTTGCGACCAGGCTGTTTCCGCCTTTGGCGATGCAGCAAGCTTGGAAAAAATCCTGTAGCCAAGTATCTGGCCGAGCAATGTCGTCGTAGGCTTCGATATGCCTTGAAATAGCAAATCCTTCTGGGAATCTTGTAGCTCTGATGCGTGGTCCGAAGCACTTTGGGCCCACGTAGATATCATCGTTTTCGTAGCGCTGCACCTCTATGTTCGAATTGATCATGTGCCTTGCGTCGTTCGGGGATAGAGATTGTCCCGAATGCTGGCTGTGGCTGCGATGCCTTGGAGCCGGACTTCGGCTTCTGCCGCCACCTCCTCCGCCGCGTCGTCCTCCTTGTCCCCCTTGGGAGCCGTTGTGCTGACTGCTTGGTGGAGAGGGTGGGGCAGCTGAATTGTTTTTGACTGATTGCTGGCCTCCGTCCGGAACGTCATTATTCCGATTCCGGGGAGGGTCTTGACTATGACGAGCCCCCTACCGGCTTGTCCCAACATGGTTTCCGTCGTTCCTTCGTCCGTCGTTCCCACCACGGTGAGGCTCAGCCGGACGGCTTGCATGTTTAGGAGGTGGCATCTTTTGATGATCCTCCTCCCGACGTTTCTCTTTATCTTCTCCCCTTCGATCGTTATACTCTCGTCGGGGAGGGTTCCTCGGATTCAGTGCAGCGATAACCTCTTTTTCGGCCGCTGGGGTGACGTTGCTCCAGTTACGCGTAGTTCTGTAATGTTGCCCTGATGATCCGGTTCTTGAATAATTGTTTTCCCGGCGTTCAGGGCGATGATACTGCTCCCGGACGTGCTAGGGTCTTACGTTAGCCCATGCCAGATCTGTGCGACATTGGTCGGAATTTGATACCAGTTTTTGACTTACAGACAGGGCGACCTTTTGTTGCTCCAGTCCCTTGTTGAGTAGTTTGATACCCAAACAGATCTCCTCTGGTCCTGGATTAGCCGATAAAATTTCCTGGGCCGCCACGGTATTCTGTACTGGGGTTGGATATACCCAATCTCCTTTGCTATCTTTCCGTGGCTTCCCCATCTCATCCCCGAAAAGGACGGCACGGACATGTGGGAATTGGTCGTCATTGGTGTGACGCTTCCGTGTCTTCTGATGCAACCGAGACATGTAGTCCTTACTTGCCATGTGTTTCTTCTCCACCTCGATGTTTTTGGCTTCATCGAGGAGTTGTTGGCGACGCGCTTCTAGGGCTTGGGCCCTTTCATCTAGCTCTTCAGCAGTAAGTTCTGCAGTTGTAGGGATAGGTGTGGTTAATGCATCATCGATGAGTTTACGCGCACCTTCGGTGATCACGTGTCCATCCACCGATTCTTCTTTTTTCGGCTCTTCTGGGATAAGTGCTCCATCCGAGTCTTCTTCGTATTCCTCGGCAATCACCTCCTCTATCAGAGGGTCTTTTGCCGGGGTCTTGTTCTTCTTCTTTGCCATCTTGGCAGCGCCGGTAGCAAAGACGGCTTTGGGTCCATTTCCCAGAGTCAAGCTCTAATTGGTACTTTCAGACATCTAGACTTCGGGATTATCTCTGACGTCCATGTCATCCTGTGCTCTGGGAGAGTGTTCCCCGGATCCTTCATCCATGGCTTCTCCTTCTTCTGCAGCTTTGGAGTTATACTCCTCTTCATATTTCGCGGAGAACTTTCGGAAATCTGCTGACGTCATCGATTCATCCGAGGATGCGGGAATGGCGGCGTTTGTTCCAATTGCCTCCAGCACAGAGTCGGTGTTTTCTCCACGTATCCAACGAAGTGCGACACGTGCTTCCTGATGTACCCGCGGCTTTCGCGATCAGCCATGTCAAAACTTTTGATGGTCTCGAGGATTGCATCTGCGCTTTCGCCTTGCAGTATCATACATCTCAGCGTGTACCTCAGGAAAGGCCTATTTGTCCCGGTGTCATCAGAACCGGAATCAGTGTCGTTGACTAGTTCCTCCTGAACTTCGACTTCCACGGGTGGGTCGATCTGGGATCCGGCTTCTCCAAGGAGATTTATTCTAGATTCGACTTGGACCGCTAGGTCTTCTTCAGGCTCGGATTTCTCCACTATCTCCGCAACTGGTGCGGGTTGGGTGGGATTAGGGCTTTCTGAGATCCGGAACTCTGCCGCCTCCGCGGACAAAGGGGATCCAGAAGATTCTTCTGCCTCTATCATCACCGCTGGGGTGGGTTGGGAAGGTTCAGCGAAACTGATGTAAACATCGATCTCGCCAAAATACATGATTGTGTAAGTAGTCACGACTTCCCTAGCCGGAATCCAAGTCTCGTCGAGAACGATGAGAGGGACCTCGTTGGTGTAGAGGATGCGACCGACGGCAATAGTCTCGCCGATTCCGATTCTTGCAGATTCCGCTCGGAAGGCAGATCCGAAGCTCACTTGCCCCACGGTGGGCGCCAACTGTCATCGGATTGATGACAAGTACGCCATTAGGGGGTCCTCGAGGCGTGCAGAAAAGAGGGGTATGAGACGTACGATATTCCGAGACGGTGAGCACACAAGTTTACCCAGGTTCGAATCCGCCAGCTTTGGACGGATCCTACTCCTGCTAGCAATCCAGTAATACGGCAGAGCCGGAATATGGGTTACAAAGGTTTTGCCTGTGCGAGTTGAGATTGTAGACTATTGAGGTGTTCCCTAAAGGCTCTCCCTAGGACGGCTTATATAGATATCCGGCCTAGGTTTACAGGAGAGATCTATCCGGCTACGACTAAGAGTTGGTTACAGAGTACATCTTGAACTACAAGTAACATTATGGGCCTAAGTCGATAAGTCTTCTGGGCCTTCCCGTAGCCGGATTGGACTCTGTCTTTCTCCTTGACTGGGCCGCCCGTGAAGCAAAGCTCTAACCCGAAGTGGGCCACCCTGGTCAGTGAGGAACTGTGAGGATACCCAGAAAGTATATACCCAACACTATGAGGGCAAATCTCCCACCGAGGAGTACCATTTTTCTATTATTATTATTTGGCCGGTAGCCAAATTCAAAATCTTTGTCGAGTGGAAAAATCAAACACTGACTTTGAAGCATTTCCCGCCCCATTGTTTCAAAAACTTTGAGGCCAAATCTCCCACCAGGGAGTACCACTTTTCTATTAATTATTATTTGGCCAGTAGTCAAATTCAAAATCTATGTCGAGCGACAAAGTCAAAAACCGACCTTGAAGCATTTCCCACCCCACCATTTCAAAAACTTTGAGGCCAAATCTGCCATCGGGGAGTACCACTTTTCTATTAATTATTATTTGGCCGGTAGCCAAATTCAAAATCTCTGTCGAGCGGCAAAATCAAACACCGACTTTGAAGCATTTCCCACCCCAGTGTTTCAAAAACTTTGAGGCCAAATCTCCCACCGGAGAGTACCAGTTTACTATTAATTATTATTTGGCCTGTAGCCAAATTAAAAATCTCTGTCGAGCGGTAAAATCAAACACTGACTTTGAAGCATTTCTCGCCCCACCTTTTCGAAAACTTTGAGCCGAAATCTCCCACCAGGGAGTACCACTTTTCTATTAATTATTATTTTCCGGTAAACAAATTCAAAATCTCTGTCGAGCGGCAAAATCAAAAACCGACTTTGAAGCATTTCCTGCCCCACTATTTCAGAAAATTTGAGGCCAAATCTCCCACCGGGGAGTACCACTTTACTATTAATTATTATTTGGTTGGTAGCCAAATTCAAAATCTCTATCGAGTAGAAAAATCAAACACCGACTTTGAAGCATTTCTCGCCCCATTGTTTCAAAAACTTTGAGCCGAAATCTCCCACCAGGGGGTACCACATTTCTATTATTATTATTTGGCCGGTAGCCAAATTCAAAATCTTTGTCGAACGGCAAAACAACACACCGACTTTGAAGCATTTCGTGCTCCTCCGTTTGAAAAACTTTTGACTTTAAAATTCCCATTCTACCCATTGTTCAAACGCCCTATGGGCACGCTAAAGTCAGTAGCTTGGGGGCACGATCGTAATTATTTTTCTGTTCACCTCCATAGTCCCGATTCGCGCAGTTTTTCCAGCTGGCCCTCCCAAAATCCTAGGCTTCTCTCCACGCCCTCACTTCCACGACCACCGCGCACCGCCTGACGGAAATTCCACGGCTACCGGAGCCGCTTCATCAACGCCCACCCCATCGGATCTAGTTCATCGGGCTCTCTGCCACTCCACCAGAGCTAGTCTCGCTGATCGTGCCTATGGCGTCGGCGACCGCCCTCGCTCTGCTTCCCCACCGCCGAAAGCTACCGAACCATACCGGAGCAGCTTCACCGTTGTCCACCATACGGGATCTAGTTCAACAAGTTCCATGTCCACTGCTCCAGACCAGCTACACGGTTGTCGCCATTGACTGCACCGGCATTGACCGCCCAAGATCTGCTTCCCCGACGCCAATAGCCACCACAACCGCAGGACCCTCGGTGACCTGGACGTCACTCGCACGGTACCGGCGATGCTTAGATGCCTCTCCGACCAAGGTAACCAAATATCCAACCCGTTTTTGTTTTGTTAGCGGTATAACAGGTTCTAGCCTGTCAGAGTGAACTGCATTTTTGTAATTGCGCTAGTACATGCAAGTCACTGGGCACGCCTGTTCTTCGTGCTGGTACATACAATGTCATTAGACATGTTGGTTTGCATTCGCTGCTCTACAAATTTCAAGTCATGCAAATGGCTATTATATTGTCATGCACATGTTCTTACCTTAGTTGCTCCGTACACCAGTAATTTCCTGCTATTGTGTAGTTCTTGAAAAATGTAATGTCAGTCAAAAATATTAGTGTGGATTCCCTGCTCCACAGTTACTGACTCTATCTGGTTATTCTTGAGATAAGTTCCTGCTATTATTTCCTCCCTGGCATCGTTCTGCTATCTTGTAGTACCCGTTCAAACTCTCCATACTAGTTTGATTATAATTTTGTTGTTGCCATCTCGTTCTTCAAAAGCTTCAACACTGACTATTTTATTTTTCTTTGCGTAGAGCTCAAAAAGTCAACACTAAACATGTTGGAGCCTACAGGTCCACCAGCGATGCCATTATATATTTTCTATATCTGGTGCTGGTTCGTCCTAATCAACGGCATAATTATTCTTTATTATATAGTTCATTCGTGTTTCCCATTCCTGCTCACAAGTTCTGGTATGTTGTGGTTATAATTTCTATGTGGTTCATGCTTAGCTACGATAGTAACTGCATGTCGTTGTGTAGCTCACCACAAATTTCGAGTCACCCAATGACTCTTGCATTCCAGGATATACCACTGCTTCCATATATATTTGCTGAAATGACCTGGCTAGTTTATACTTAAATTCTAAGAAACCCTTTGTTTGATTGCTCATTTCATTGTTGGCATACTTGTCTAATGTTTGTTTGTCCTGTTCTACAGGTTCACAAGCCACACCATTATATCTCGTATCTGGTTCTGGTTCGTCCTAGGCAATGACATAACTATTCTCTACTATATAGTTAATTCATGGTCCGTGTTCCTGCTCTACATGTTCGTATTATGCAGTTATAATTCCTATCTAGTTCATTCTTAGCTATGAGTAGTTTGTCTTCTTTGCTGTATTAACTTGTTATTAGTTAGTTTCAGACTACAATTATTGCTATCGCCACCAAAGAGGGGACGACATGATCATGTCTCAAGGTGGGTTTACAATGTAGCTGTCACACTCAAAGGGAGATGCGGTTGATGGATTGAGAAATAAAATTGAGGACTCTGCTATCAACTTGATTAGCAACTGAAATGTTGAATTTTCTTTCCCTTTTGTTCATATTATGTAATATTTTTAAGAAGTTTGCAGCTAATGTAATATCTAGATAACTCGCATAGGCCATGTAGGCATTTAGTTGACGCCGTCCACGAATGGCGGTACCATAACTGCGCCAGCCAGGTCGATCAGGTAACTATATAGGGTTTTGTTATTTGCCATTCTTTTATTGTGCCTTCCATGAACAGTAAAAGATGATCGCTAATTATACTCCTTTTATGATATTTGCATGGACTTCAAAATTACCGAAACAGTAATGACAACTAGGTAGAACAATAACAGGACAAAATAGTAACAGGCCAAAACAGTAACATGCCAAAACAGTAACAGGCCAAAACAGTAACATGATAGAACAGTAACATGCCAAAACTGTAATAGGCCAAAACAGTAGCATGCCAAAACAGTAGCAGGCCAGCACAGTAACAGGCCAGGACAGTAACAAGCCAAAACAATAGTAGGACAAAACACCAGCAGACCAGAACAGTAGCAACCCAGCATAGTAACATGCCAGAATAGCAACACACTAGAAAAGCAAACAGGCCAGAACAGTACTAGGCCTGAATAGTAGCAGGCCAGAACAGCGGCAGTAAGCACAGTAACGGGCCACAACAGTAACAGACATGAATAGTAGACGGTCAGAACAGTAACGAGCCAGAATAGTAAAAGGTCAAAACAGTATCGGACCTCAAAAGTGGGCCATTCGTAGGCGGCCTATGCCGAGCTGTGAGAACAGTGACGGGATGAACGTGGACTTTAACACTATCGGGCCTATTTGTCGCCGACTGTTAACGGGTCGCACAATGTTCGAAAACTGTGGGATTTTGTAGGCCGAAACAGTAACGGGCCTGGCATTCGTGGGCCGCTGCTGAGCACATCTTTAGGGCCATTTCAAATAGTGTCGGACGAAACAGTAAAGGGCCGTAATCTTATTGGGCTCTCTTGATGGGCCGGCCCACTTAATTGTGAGCAGGCCTTAGCTGGGCCTGGCTTCTACCATAGTTTCCGTGGTTGTTAATGGCGGTAACTGGTCATTAACGGTGTTTGCCACGTGGCATTTTGCATGACATCAGCTGTCAATGTGGCTGGTGAACAGATCTACGACGGAACAAGTTTTCGTGGCTGAAGGGTGCGATCCGCCATGGTCAGGAAAAAACCCGTGGTAGATGGGGCTTTTACCACGATGGGCATCCGTCGTAGAAGACTTTTTAGCCACGAAAAACGGGCCTTCAACCACAAAAATTGTCCGTTGTAAAAGGCAACTTTTCTTGTAGTGCCCACTATGCAGCTTCTCGTAAGCCTGCCATTAGAATCGTCCGTAGGTGCTTGGAGGAAGACAAAGATTTTTTCCTGAACTTCCTAGTGTAACCCGAATATTGTCCTGCAAAACAAACATGTACATTATCTAAATTTATGTTCACAATTAGTAAATATATGCCATCTATTTATTTTTTGTGTTTTGATGATTGTTTTTACGCAATACCTTTTCGTTTGCCTAACGCCCTGTGGCCGGGTCAGCTATTCGGGTCAAAGCGTATTGCATTTTTTGGTCAGTGAAAAGCTAGAGAGTTCAGCATGCTATATTTAGCGAAGCCCCCCGAGTATCGGGTGGACATTATGTTTGGTTGACAATTTAAGTAGCCCCTGAATATCAGGTTGATTAATAGAGCAGGTAAAAAAAGGACTGAGACCACATAGGTTACTTTGGTTATGCTTGTGGGTTGAACCTGGGCTTCTCTGGTTTTCATTGTCGTGTCGATGGCCTAGTTTTTTGTGACACGCCCTTCTGGCAGAGGTTCTTTGTCTGCTATTTTTAGTTGTGCAAACTCTATCTCTATCCCAAAAGATTCCAATATTTTATTGAAATCCCGACCACAATTGTCTGATAAAGTGAAGCTGCCTCTAACAGTGATTATTCCATTGGGTGCTGGCATTTTCCTGACTAGATAAGCATAGTGTGGTACTGCCATAAATCGTGCAAAAGCTGGGCGCCCCGGGATCACGTGATACTGTGATGGCCAGTCCATGACCTTGAATTCAAGCTTTTCTCGCCTGAAGTTACTCATGGATCCGAAGACAACATCCAGATAGATTTTGCCTAGAGGGACTTCAGCTTTGCCTAGAACTATGACATGGAAATATGTGTCTGTAGGTGCCAGGTTTGCTAAGGACTGATTCATTACCCACAGAGTTTTGGCATAGATTAGGTTGATACTTCTTCCTGCATCCGTGAAGACCTTGCTCATGTCAAAACCGCCAATTTGTGCCTCCACTATCAGAGCCGAATGACCCGGTCGCGGGACTCGAAGCGGGTGATCGGCCCTGCTGAATGTGATCTCTTGTTCTGACCAATGGATATATTACGGTGTAGGTGGTGGTGCCATTATTGCCATGTTTACTTGTTGTGTGATCAATTTCTGGATCCTATTGGATGGATGCCCTTTCTGAATCATTGACATTACACCCTTAGACCTTGGGTACTCCTCTTCTTGATTTATTGTGGGTTGCAGCTGCCCTATTGGCGGCTGTACCTGTGGTGGTGGTGCACCAATGGCTAGGGTTCCAGGTGTAGTGGCATATCCTCGGCTTTCTTATTCAGTTGCCTTTGCATTGCATACTTCCTACAGCTTTAGAAATGTTCGACAATCCTTCATGGGGTGATTTGATCACATTCTTCCTGCCGAGTCGACGTAGAAGTGCATATTGCAGGGTCCCTCCAACATCTGCATTGGAGACATTGGGGGGGCCCGAGCTCTTGGCTGGTACCATTGTGCTGATTGGCTTCCACCGACGTCGTCTCTATTACTGCGATACCTGCCAATGTGATCATCGTTTCTTTGGCTGTCCTCTCCCGACAAACTAGCCGTAACGTAGTTTGGTGCAGCATACCCGTCGTTACTTTGCCTTCTCCTGTCATTGTTGATCCTGTCCCTATCTTCCTTGGGTGAGCGTGCCCGCTTATTATGCACTGCGTCTTCACCATCTGCCCATCGATTCGCCATGTCCTTTAGTTGTGAAATTGTTTTGGGCTTGACTCGTTCCATTTCCTCGATAAATTCACTTCAGCGAAGGCCATCGTCAAAAGCAGCAATCGCCCTTTCATTGAATATGGATTCAACCGAGTTTTCGATGATGTTCCACCACTGGATAAAGGCTTGTATTGGCTCACCATACTTCTACTTGCACACTCACAATTGCTCCAAGGATGCGGGTTGCTTAAACGTGGATGTAAAGTTTCAGGTGAACTTATCTTCAAGGTTGTTCCAGCTGCTGATGGATTCTTTGGGTAGTTGTTTTATCCATGACCGTGCGGCGCCACTCAAGTGTGGCTGCAAGCTTTGTATTGCGGTAGCCTTGAAGCCACCCTGTAGTTTAACGGTTGCTAGATAGTATGCCATCCAAGCTTCTGGTTCCCGGAGACCATCGTATTTTTGGCGATCATGAGGAAGTTTGAAATCTTTGGGTACTGTGGTTTTGCGAACCCGTTGGGTAAAGCAACTGACCCCACATAATTCGTACTCATCCTTGCTTTCACCATCATTGTATCTTTTGATGCAACGCTCCTCCCCGGATCTATCAATCTTGCTCTATGTAATGTCGTTTTTTGCGTCGTCTCGTGGCTCGGAGTTCGAAAAGTGCACCCGATGTGGTGATCGCGATCGTCGGGTGTGCCATACATGCCGAGGGCTGCTGGGATGGCGTGGGGATCTGTTGGGTTGCCGCATGATTCCTTTGTTATCCTTATGCAAGAGATGTTGGGTTCGCAGCATAGAAAATAAAAATTTCCTACGGTGCGAACTATTATACGCCAAGATCTATTTATTAGATACAAGCAACGAGTGGATATACATCCATAGAGAACATACCCTCGAAGACAACAAAGCTTTGTTAACGAGATGGAACTCGTGGATAATGTAGTCGTAAACTTGCCGATCTCAAGATCGTGATGAAGTCTAGCAGGTCCAGCTCCAGCACGTCCATCAGATCCAGCTCCAGCAAGTCCAGCACCACCAAGTCCAGCACCGCAAAGCAGCGGTGCATCCGTGATCGCACACACGTCCGGTACCCCCGACAACCTCCATCCCTTGCTCTAGAAAAGCAGCGGAAGCAGCAACTCCTTTCCAGATAAAGCCACCGGGAACATGTATCTCGCTAATCCAAGACCATGGGGGAAAATACTAGATGGGGAGAGAGATCCTTAACGAGGAGGTGTGAGGAAGAAGGGGTGTGAGGGGGGCCTTTTATAGGAGGAGGGGGGTGCCCCTCCCCATGGCCGGCGCCTAAGGGGTGACCCTTCACCTCCTCATTCATGTGGTGGTAACTCCCTCCACATAAATTTGCCCCTTCACATTCTCCATTAAAGCCTCCACTTTAAATGCATTAAATTTCTCCAAATTTAATGCTCTCTCATTTAATAAAACTCTTTTATTAATTTTATTCTGAATTTTGTTAATTACTTTCATTAACAAACATTCACATAAAACCCCCTGCAACATTTCAATATTACATGCAGAACCAATTTCAGCAATTTCACTCGAAATAGTTTTGGTGTCTATTGAAATAATTCCAGCGCTTTCTTAAATCTTTATCTGAAACATATTTGCTCCAAATGGTGTCGGTATCCCTTAAGTGTGTCACCCTACGGTTTGTGAATAATCCGGACATGATTGAGACCCCTCTTAGATCAATAATCAGAAGCGGGACCTGGAGATCCATACTGACTCCCACACATTCAACGATGATTTATGTGATCATGAGAACCTTTAATGCTAGACTAAATCCCTTTGTATCATGATATAGTACATGTCCGAGATTCGATCATCGGTATCTCCATACCTAGTTTGATCTCGTTACTGACATGTACTCTTTTCTCGTTCCCGTGATATAACATTCTAGTGATCTCATCACTTGCTTGCAATCTAACTAATGTGATATCACCGAGAGGGCCCATAGTATATCTATCCGTCATCGGGATGGACAAATCCCACTCTTGATCCATGAGCCTCAACATAACACCTTCGTAGCACTGAAACCACCTTTATAATCACCCTTTCACGGAGTGATGTTTGATGTTATCAAGATACTCTTCTAGTGTTAGTGATTAACATGATCTCATGGTCTAAGGACTAGGATTACTTCGTATGATGTTAAAAGCAATATAAACACAATGACTTTGATCGTAATGCTATACTTCGGATGAATGTTCATCACATCATTCCACTAATGTTGTGACCTCGTTATTAATAACATCCAATGTCCATGATCAGGAAACCTTGATCATCTTGTTAATCAACGAGCTAGTTTATAAGAGAGGCATAACTAGGAACTTTCCTTTTGTTTATTAAACACACATGTATTAACATTTCCAAATTAATACAATTATAGCATGCAAAATAAACATTTATCATCAACAAGGAATAAGATAATAACCACTTTATTATTGCCTCTCGGGCATATTCCCTTCAGTCTCCCACTTGCACTAGAGTCAATAATCTAGTTTGAAAAACTTTGTGTATTGAACACCTATGGCTTTCTGGTGTTGTATATACGCGATTGCTAGTGGTTAACATAATCTCCGGATCTGGCAGCTTCAGGTCCGTGTGTATTTGCATGTCTTTGCGTCTCTACACATCATTCATTCTCAAATGAGATGGCATTGTATAAATTTGGTCCTTTGGTGAGACATTTAGTTTCTTCGGGTTAAAATATGTTGATATTAGTGTCATACAATATCTCTTCATAGTATTAGCGCACTTTGAACCACACCTAGTTTGATAACAAACTAATTAACACAAATGCCCTCCTTTGCTGCTACTATAGCAGTCATATACTTAGCCTTTTGTTGTAGTATCCCTCACAATGTCTCAAATTTTGGAACTCATCCAAATCCATCATGGAACATATTTTCCATTACATTGTGCCACACATAGTCTAAATTGAGATAAATTTAATTTGTATCTTGTGACAAAACTAGTATCAATGTAACACTTTACAATGAACTACCTTTAACTATTTGTCACTTATACATGATATATTCTTAGTTCTTCCAAAGCTCATAAGAATATCTTTACTATCGTCCAATGATCATCTTATGAATCATTGTGGTATGTGCTCATAACTTTTAGAGCATAGGACATATCTGGATATATACATATCACAGTATAATCGATCAAAATCTTCATGTGATTTTACTCACCAAGTGTTAAAACACATGAATCTTGATACAATCCTTTCCATGCAACAAGAACCTTTCTTGTTGTTTCCATATTGAACCCTTTCAATATCTCATATATGTACGTATGGCACAACCATATTAGCGCCTCAATCTATCCATATAGATATTGATGCCAAATACTTCGATTTTGCCCAAGTCTTTCATTGAAATCCTATTTAATGAAATTCTTAACCTGTGTCAATAAAATATACATCATTTCCAATCAACAATATGTACTCTGCATAATGTATTGGAAATTTGTCTCAGCGCTACCACTTAATTTCTTGCAAATGCAAGCATCTTCATCATCTCCGATGAAATTAAACTCCTTTAACATTTTCATCATGGTGAAGATTCCAACTTCGCTATGCTCACTTCAACTATTGAAGTTTGCATGCCCTTTAGCACTCTTTGAATTAACAAAACCCTTTGGACCGTGTCTTGTACATGTCCGAGGTAAGCATTCTATTAGAAGAACCTTGTTTTGTTTATTCAACTACCATATACCAAATTATATGTAGTGATTGTTACATTAATCCGTCAAGACTAAATATCGCTATGAAAGATCAAATCTTGTCATAGTCAACTCTTTGAACATTGACGTAAACTTCTTTCCGACATGTCGACTATTTCATAGATGTTAAACATCCATGTCTATTTCTTTATAGATCCAAACATGACCGATAGGCTTCACGCCTTTCCGGAGGGTCTTTCAAGTTCAAAACTTGATTTCTCGTGTATGGAAACTATTGTGGATTTTATGACTTCTAGTCATTTTAGGGAGTCAGGCCCATCATCGCTTCTTTGCATGCAATCGGTTCATCACTATCAAAACAATAATGACTTATGTTTCAAATCTTACTATTTGATTCTTACCGACCCACACGGTTCAATAGGAACTCTAATCTCCGAGATCACAACCTTTGTAATCGCGGGAGCCATGAGCATTTTAGCCGCCTCCAGGACACTTTCCGGCGTTGCGCTACTTAGAACATGTTGCTTAGGTTCATTAACCTAATCAAAGTTCTATTGTCCTCCCACTTAACTTTTGTGAAAAAATCCCCTTCACATTCTCCATTAAAGCCTCCACTTTAAATGCATTAACTTTCTCCAAATTTAATGCTCTCTCATTTAATAAAACTCTTTTATTAATTTTATTCAGAATTTTGTTAATTACTTTAATTAACAAACATTCACATAAACCCCCTGCAACATTTTTGTCGTCGGATTGATGACAAGTACGCCATGAGGGGGTCCTCGAGGCGTGCGGAAGAGAGGGGTGTGAGACGTATGGTATTCCGGGACGGTGAGCAAACAAGTTTACCCAGGTTCGAATCCACCGGCTTTGGACAGATCCTACTCCTGCTAGCAATCTAGTAATACGGCAGAGCCGGAATATAGGTTACAAGGGTTTTGCCTGTGCGAGTTGAGGGTCTAAAGTATTGGGTGCCCTAAAGGCTCTCCCTAGGACGACTTATATAGATGTACGGCCTAGGGTTTACAATAGAGATCTATCCGGCTACGACTAAGAGTCGGTTACAGAGTACATCTTGAACTACAAGTAACATTATGGGCCTAAGTCGGTAAGTCTTCTGGGCCTTCATGTAGCCGGATTGGACTCCGTCTTCTCTCCCTAACTGGGCCGCCCGTGAATCAAAGCTCTAACCCGAAGTGGGCCACCCTGGTCAGTGAGGAACTGTGAGGATACCCGAAAAGTATATCCCCAACAGCAGCCCTCGGAGGCCTCCAAGATCCAAAGTCGGATTCATCATCGTCTAGCTTGATCTTCGGCTTGCAGAATCTTGAAGGGTTCCTAAAACTTCACAACAAAAAATACGATCTGGGTGTTAAAAAATAAGTCGGACCTATCAACAGATTACTCGGATTTTCTAGCTTGATTTCAAACTAAGCCGGAACTTGGTCTCTAACGCCATCTGACACAAGTCATGGTCAAGTCACGTCATCTGACAGGCATTCCGTCAGCACGACCGTTGGTGGGTCCGCGGTTCGCGGAACCGAGGCGTTGTTTCAATGCGTGCGCGGAGATCGAGGCGACGTAATCATCGCGTGGGTCCTTCCCAGTTCCTTCCATGACGCGTGGCGGTTGCACTGTAGCATTTGCACGAATCTTGGCGCAGTTAGGTGGATATAAGGGGTTAGGATTTTCTCCTTCTCCTTTCACCAGTCCTTTGCCTTTTCCTCTCCTCCAAATCTCTCTGCGCGCACAGAGCTCCTCCGTTCCTCCCCCAAAAAACTCCCAGCGCCGCCCGTTCTAGGTCATCTGCCCACCGGAGAAATGGCTTCTTCTTCCTCCTCTCGCTTGGCGGCAGCGGTGGCGACGACAGCGACGGAAGCGGTGGCGGAGAAAGAAAGCTTCTGTGGGCTTTGGATCCCCAGCGTCCTCGACGACGAGAAGCTCCAGAACATGGAGAAGGAAGGGCTCCTCTGCGCCGGCGACTGGCGGAGCGGCTTCGAGGAAACCATCCCCAACCCACGCGCCGCGAGCGGGTCCACTTTGGCACCCACCTTGACAGAGGTTTGTCATTTCCTCCCTCGGAGTTCTTCTCTGAGGTGATTGATCATTACTGAGTTCAACTCCATCATCTTCCTCCCAACTCTCTCTTAGAGATGAGCGCTTATGCTTCTTTGTGTGAGGGCTTTCTCGGCATTACGCCGAGTTTGACTCTATTCCGATACTATTTTCATGTCCGGAGAAACTCTATTACTGTCGGTGTTCCTTACATCACCAGTACTATTAGTTTTTCACTTAGACGTGAGCGAGCGTATCCCAAAATCTTAGCTAGTGACTCGGTCAAACAATGGCCAGCCACGTTCTTCTACCATAGGGATATTCCGGCTCCCGGCAAAGCTACTACTTTGCCGGCTTTTGTTGACGGAGCTGCCACGGCCCAACCGTCTTGGGACGAGGCTGCTCCGCCTCTCTCTAACGATCTGATCCTCGCCAAGAGGCGGATCGAATACATGATAAAGCACAAAGGACTGAAGGGATCCGACTTAGTCCAATGCTGGGTCTCATGCCAGATCCAGCCCCTTCAGTACCACAGGGATTGACTGGTGCACTCCATCACGTTGTCCAAGAAAGACTCCCTCCACATCAGCCCAAAAGCCTACACCACGCAGGGCTATATAAGCCAGATTAAGTGGCTGATCAGGAAGTGGATCGAGAGGAGGATCCCGGAGGTTTCTCTGGATATGCATATGGCGGAAAACCCCGTAGTGCTGGTAAGCTTCCATCTATACACCTTTTATGTGTTTCAATCTTTGAGTTACACTACAATACTAATATGCTTTCTTATTTTCAGCTTGCTGACCTCCTCGAGTCGGAACTTGCTCCGCTTGAAGGATATCCTCCAGAGTTTTCTCAGGAGACAGAGGTGGTGCCATTGCCGGATGCTGCGCTCAAGAAACGCAAAGTTTCGACAGTGGCCGTTGGCACAAAGGAGGTGCCCGTCGTGAAGAGGTATCTTTCAATCACAACTTCCGCCTTTGTACTTTACTCAAATTTCTTTCCGAGATGTAATGTTTCTGACTTTACTACATTCTCAGAGAAAAACCGCTTCTCAAGGGCAAGGGGAAAGGGATTTCTTCGAAGCCCTTGCGACAGACAAAGCTTACCATAGCTTCTCCTGCCGTGGCTCCTCCGACTCCTGCCCCTCAGCCTTCCGCAACGCCGGTGATAATTCCTTCTCCAGTTGTCGCAGAAGATCCGGCTCCTTCCACGGAGCCTGCGATCCTTGAATCGCAAACTGACGTCACCATGGGTGAGTCAGATCTAGATAAGGGTGAACCCTCTTTGGGTAATGATCCCTCGGCAGAAACCTTTGCCGAAAACCTTATCAGCAATCCGGGACTTGCCAAGTTTGGACTGTCCCGGAAATCTGCTGAAGAAATCCAGCGGCTCGCCAGGCAATGCCTGGAGAAAAGTACCTTATCTGCCGAAGAAGAAGCGCAAGAAGTAGAGGACGTCAAGCACTCCCATCTTCTTGAACAAGTGCATCTTCGCAATAAGAGGATCAGGTCCGGGGAGCTTCCAACTGCTCCTGTGACCCCTCTGACTCTCGCTGAGAAGGTTGTCGTTGAGGTGAACGCGAGTTTGGATAAACTCACTCGCGAACAATATGTAAGTCGGAATTCCAACTCCTGTTTTTCCTTTATTTCATATCATATCCTCTAGCCCCCAAGCATGAACTAGGATATATAATCCGGGTTTATGCTTCATTAGGATGCCAAAGAATGAACTAGTGTAGCCCCCAAGGCTCGTTCTGATATTAACAAAAAATATTAGCCCGAGTCTTTAGTAGCTTTCTGACTTTGGGTATTCTGACTTACAGAAAGTATATTCCTATAACCAGGATTTGCTAAAGAATGTCTGTGATAAGCGGAGAGAGATCAAGGCTCTCTGTCTTAAAAACGCTGAACTTAAGGTTGCCAAGGATGAGGCCGAAGGTAAACATTCAGAGACTCAAACCTTGTCTTTATTTTTTCAATGTCGAATTTTTCCTGAACTATTTCTCTTTTTGACTTATAGCGCTGGTGAAACAATCCTGCGCCATGATTGAAGAGGCCGAGAACCTCAAGACCTTGGTGGTGGAGAACAAGGAGCTTCGTCAAGAGCTGGATAAGCTCAAGGCGGATCATGAAAAGAGCATCGCTCAAATCCTTGAATCCTCCTCCATGGCCATTGATGAGCGTGATCGCAAGATCGCTGCTAAAGATCAACAAATCTTGGACCTCAACAATGAGCTTAGCAGAGAGAGGGACCTTTCCAAGGCGCTCCGGGCTGAACTCCAGAGTCTTCGGGAGGAGAAGACCAAAATTGACGACGTCATTTTCCGTACGTTCCATCTGTCTGACTTGTCTTTTTCTTCAGCTTCTCTCAATGTCGGATTTTTCTTTAATTGTCTTTTGTTTACAGGTCCTCTGAACTTGACGGACTCCACCTCCGCTGAGCCCCACACCCACTGGCTTACCCAAGTCGGTGACCTGCTTCATGACTTCCGCCAATCCCTTAAGGACATTGGCGAAGCTCTCAAGATTCCGGATATGCACAACATGTCGGATTTTCAGGTGAGGGACAAGGCAAAAGAGATGCCGCAACTTGTTCGGGACTGGAACATGTCCTACGGGCGGACTGCGGTGCAAAACGCTCTCACCATGGTCATGAGCCACCATGGAAACATGAAAATATGCCAAGTGACCAGAGGGTACTGCAAAGTAGATGAAAATGGCCAAGAGCAAGACCTTCAAGCCATCATGCACTCCAGCGCCGGATATGGGTGTCACGTGGCTGATTTGACCAGCTACGAAACCCCTTTCTTCACCCGTGTGGATACTTCGCCTCCTCCTCCAAAAGAATCAGCAGAAGTTTCCGACGATGAACGCACCACCTCGGATGCGGACATCTCGGAACGATACCAACGCGGCGTATCCAGTGATCCGGCGGCTCCTTTGTCTCCTCCTACATCATAGATTGCTAGAAACATTTGTATTATCTTGAAAAAACATGATGCGTCTGTAAATATGAATTACTATAATTTTGTTAGTGCTAAGCTTTTGATCTATTCGGCACTTTTGGCTTTTAAAATTTTTGCGTGCCTGAAATGTTTACATAAGCAATTGTATTTTTCATCTATACTTATCGTTTATCTGGCTTTCCGCCTCGTCCCTTTCGTGAGCCGGCTAAACCTTCTGCCGGAAACTTTGCCGAGCAACGGAGCTCAATTGCTAAACCAGTTTAAACTCGGAAACAAAGCCGGCTTCCAGTACCAACAATTCACTACTCGGAAAATGCCCACATCCAGCAATCAGACAAATAACCAAAGTAAAGACTAGAAATTTTTAGAGTTATACCCGAGGGTAGTAGTTTTAGAATCGGAAATCTATACCAGAACGAACATGAACATAAAGTACTTTCAAGCATTCTGGGATTTTCGACTATGACATGATCATTCAGAAATAAGATGGTAAAAACTTCTCCGAAAAACTTGAGGCAACCAAAACTTTTATTTCTCACAGAACATGTACATATATATGTTTACAAAGAAGGAGAAACTAAGAATAAAAGGGACGTAGCTGAGCAATATTCCACGGTCTGTCTAACTCATACGGATTTGTACTGCCTCCAGCTCTCTTTCTCTTCTTAGTAGTAGGTCTTTCTTTGCTACACAAGCCGAAGAACCAAATCACCTTTATTGAAAGATCTATTTCGGACTCTCTGGCTATGATACTTGCATAACTTCTGCTGATAGGCTATAGATCTCATTTTAGCAACGACGCGAACTTCTTCGACTAAGTCGAGATCGTTTTGTCGAGAAACCTCGGCATCCTCTTCAATATACGCGGCCACTCTAGGAGAAGTGTGAATCAAATCACTAGGAAGAACTGCTTCTGCACCATAGACCAAGAAGAAAGGTGTGTATCCGGTTGACCTATTCGGAGTCGTTCGTAAACTCCATATTACAGAGGGTAATTCCTCTGCCCAAGCCCCCGCAGCATGTCGTAGCGGTGCTTCGAGTCTTGGTTTTAGGCCTTGTATGATTAAACCATTTGCTCTTTCGACTTGTCCGTTAGCTTGTGGATATGCGACTGACATAATGTTAAGCTGGATATTTTGCTCGTTGCAGAATTCAGCCAATTCTCCTATAGAGAAGTTACTCCCGTTGTCCGTGATAATTCTATGCGGATAACCATACCAGATTATAACATCCTCGACAAATCTTTTGGTTGTCGCTACATCACAACTAGTGACAGGTTTAGCCTCAATCCATTTTGTGAATTTATCCACCATCACTAAGAGGTGAGTAAATCCACTTGGAGCTCGTTTAAATGGTCCTACCATATCAAGCCCCCAGACCACAAAGGGCCATGTTATAGGTATTGTTCGCAGCTGATCAGCCGAAACGTGAGCTTGCTTGGCGTACTTTTGGCAGCCTTTGCACGTCTTGACTAATCGTTCGGCATCTGCCTGAGCTGTAAGCCAGAAAAATCCGTGTCTAAAAGCTTTTACCACTAAAGATTTGGCTGCAGCGTGATGACCACACTCGCCTTCGTGGATTTCTCTTAAGATTTCCACTCCTTCTTCCGGAGATACACAGTGCTGAAAGATCCCAGAAACACTCCGTTTATGGAGCTCACCTTAAACAATAGTATAGGATTTTGCTCGTCGGATAATCTGCCGGCTCAGCACGTCGTCTTCGGGTAATTTGCCATCTACCAGATAATCTAGGTAGGGTTGAGTCCAGCTGGGAATTACAGCCAGAACTGCTATTAGAGGTGAGTCGGAATTGGTTGGATATTCCTCATCTACTCCCTTTATTGAGAGAACTTTGAGGTGCTCTAAAAAAGCGTCATCCGGGACTTCTTTCCGCGCAGAGCCTATCCGAGATAGTGCATCTGCTTCCTTGTTTTCTGCTCGAGGGATGTGTTGAACCTCAAACCCTTCGAACGATTTAGATAGATCATCCACGATAGCTTTATATGCTGCCATGTGTTTATTTGCATTATAAATATCTGACACTTGTTGAGCAACAAGATCTGAATCTCCATAACACATCAAACGTCAGATGCCAATATCCTTAGCAATCCGGATTCCATGTAGCAGTGCTTAATACTCGGCAATATTGTTTGTCGTTGTGAAGTGGATCTGCAACACGTATAGAAGTTTATCTCCTTGGGGTGATTTGAGCACCACGCCAACCCCCGAGCCCCCGCGAGCCTTAGACCCATCAAAGTAGAGGGTCCAATATTTCGAATCAGGGAGGATCATATTTTCCTTCGTCTCTGTCCAATCAGCGACAAAGTCAGCAAGGATTTGGGATTTGATTGCTGTCTGGGGTTTATACTCAATATCAAAAGCTGAAAGTTCTATGCCCCATTTGGTGACGCGTCCTGTGGCGTCACTGTTGTTGATTATATCCCTCATGGGAGCTGTGCTCACCACGGTAATTGGATGCTCCTGAAAATAGTGTCGTAACTTACGAGATGCTAGAAAAACACTGTAAGCCAACTTTTGATAGTGCGGATACCGCTGTTTTGATTCTGTCAGGACCTCGCTGACAAAGTAAGTCGGACGCTGCACCAGGTGTTCCTGATTTTCCTCTGGTCTCTCCACCACCATGACAATACTAACAACCTTATTTGTCGCAGCAAGATAGAGCAACATCGGTTCCTTAGGTTCCGGCGCTGCAAGGATAGGAGCAGATGAGAGCACTTTCTTTAGGTCTTGTAGTGCAGCTTCAGCTTCGTCAGTCTAAACAAAATCCTTGGTCTTCTTCAGGAGTTTGTATAATGGCGCAGCTCTTTCACCAAGCCGGCTTACAAATCGACTGACCGCAGCAATGCAACCAGTTAATCTTTGTACGTCCTTCAGGCGAGTTGGCCTGGAAATATTGAGTATAGCCTTGATTTTGTCCTGGTTCACCTCTATGCCTCTTTGAGACACGATGAAACCTAACAATTTTCCAGCTGGTATTCCAAAGAAGCATTTCTTCGGGTTAAGCATGATGTTGTATTTTTGTAGATTGGCGAATGTTTCCTCCAAGTCGGAAATAAGCGTTTCCTTGTTTTTGGACATCACCGCAATATCATCCACGTATGCATGTACGTTGCGTCCGAGTTGGTCGTGGAGGCAACGCTGCATAGTGCGCTGGTACATAGCTCCTGCGTTCTTCAGTCCAAAGGGCATCGTAACAAAACAGAAGGTTCTGAAAGGGGTTATGAATGAAGTTTTGACTTTGTCAGATTCCTTCATCCGGATTTGGTGATAACTGGAATATGCATCGAGAAAATAGAGGAGTTCCGAGCCAGCCGTAGAATTGATAACTTGATCAATTCTAGGCGAAGCGAACGGATCTTTTGGACAAGCCTTGTTCAAGGCAGTATAATCAACACACATCCTTAAATCAGTGGTGTCCTTTTTAGGGACCATTACAGGATTGGCCGACCACTCGGTGTGGATGACCTCTTCTATGAATCCGGCTAACTCGAGCCGTGCTAGTTCCTTAGCTATTGCTTTACGCTTTTCATTGCCAAAACATCGTAGGGACTGTTTGACGGGTTTAGCATTCGGGTTTACATTTAAAGAGTGCTCGGCAAGTTCCCTAGGTACTCCGGTCATGTCAGATGGCTGCCATGCGAAGATATCTTGATTTGCTTGGAGGAACTTGATGAGCACGCTTTCCTATGCGCTACCTAGGCCTACGCCTATCTGGGTCACCTTGGAGGGGTCATCATCCTTCAACGGTGTCTTCTTCGTCTCTTCTGATGCCTTGAACTCCGGATTTGGCTTTGTCACCTCCTTCTTCGTTGCGGGCATCTCGGACGGATCTATGCTCTTCTTGATCTCCTGGTACTCCTGGGCGTGCAGCATGGCTTCAGCAAAGGCGGCATTTCCATCCTCGCACTCTCGTGATTTCTTTGGGTCTCCCCTGATAGTGATTACGCCGTTGGGACCTGGAATTTTCATCATATTGTAAATGTAACACGGACAAGCCATAAAATCCCAGTAAGCCGGACGTCCGAATATAGTGTGGTACGCGCTCTTGAACGGGACCACTTCAAAGGAAAGTGCCTCCGTCCGATAATTCTTTGGAGTTCCAAAGGTGACATCCAAAGTAATCTCTCCTAGGGAATTAGCTTGTCTTCCTGGGACAACTCCGTGAAAGATCACAGAGCTATGGTTCAGCTGGGTTTCCGAGATCTTCATCTGGCGTAGCGTTTCGACATAGAGAATATTGATGCTGCTACCACTGTCCATGAGGGTCTTGGAGAAACCATAACCGTCAATAAGTGGGTTGACGATTAAGGCGTATTTTCCTCGCCTGTGCAACTTAGGCGGATGATCAGCGCGCTCAAATGTGATTGCTACTTCCGACCAGTCCAAGTATTGGGGGACAGCCAGAACTATTGCGTTGAGCTCGTGTAGAATTGCTTTCTTGACCTTTGCTGGTTGAGATCCGAGGAAAGTGACATAAGTGTCCTTTTTGGTGGGAAAAGTTTTCTTCCCTTCCGGCTTGGGATTTGAAGCATCCGCTTCCTCCATGTCGAAATCTTCCTTGGTCTCTTTGTCGTTTTTGGGATTTTTCTTTCCCTTCTTATGCTTAGCTTTGTAGCCCGCGGTGTCATCTCTTTTGATGTCGTCATTGAAACGACACTCAGCGTTGGTGTGGGACGAGCCCCCATTGGCGTCTAGGTGATGCACACATGGGTTATTGGCAATGTCGGCCCAAGAGTAGGTTTTGCCTGGTTGCTGGTCTCCTCTACCCTAGACCCTTGATGTCCCACGACCACGCCCGCGGCCTCCGCCGCGTCGTCCTCATCCTCCAGACCCGGAAATAGTAGTAACCACTGCTGTTTCCGCGTTGGGTTTCTCTTCCGAGGTATTTTTGCGCTTCTGAGCTTGTTGCTTTGGTTGTCTTGCCGACGGAGGCACAGCTAGGACATTGAGTAATCCCTCTGCATCGTCGTCAGCATCTGCATACTTGCTCGCTGTTTCTATCATCTCCCCCAAGTCAGTGACCTTGTCACACTTTAAGCGGTGACGCAGTAGACCAATTGGGAGTCCTGCAATGAAAGCTTCAATCGCGGTTTGATCGTTTACTCCTTCACAGGAGTTTTTGGTGTCGATCCATCGTCCGAGGTAATCCCGGCAAGTTTCTCTGGCTTTCTAGGTGCAACGTTGTAGGTCTCCGACCATACAGGGCCTCCGATATGTGCCTTCGAAATTCCGAAAGAACGCACTTTGCATGTCATACCAGTTATGGATGGTGTTCTCCGGAAGTTCATTGAGCCATAATCATGCCGTCTTCCGCAACATAAGTGGGAGATATCGGGTTGCGACCAGGCTGTTTCCGCCTTTAGCAATGCAGCAAGCTTGGAAAAAATCCTGAAGCCAGGTATCTAGCCGAGCAATGCTGTCATAGGCTTGGATATGTCTTGAGATGGCAAATCCTTCCGGGAATCTTGTAGCTCTGATGCGTGGTCCAAAGCACTTTGGGCCCACGTAGATATCATCATTTTCGTAGCGCCACGCCTCTATGTTGGAGTTGATCTTGTGCCTTGCGTCGTTCGAGGATAGAGATCGTCCCGAATGTCGGTTGTGGCTGCGGTTCCTTGGAGCCGTACTTCGGCTTCTGCCACCACATCCTCCACCACGTCGTCCTCCTTGTCCCCCTTGGGAGCCGTTGTGATGTCTGCTTGGTGGAGAGGGTGGGGCAGCTGAATTGTTTCCGGCTGATCGCCGGCCTCCGTCTGGAGCGTCATTATTCTAGTTCTGGGGAGGGTCTTCACTACGACGAGCCCCCTGACGGCTCGTGCCAGCATGGTTTCCGTTGTTCCTTCGTCGGTCATTCCCACTACGATGAGGGTCAGCCGGACGGCTTGTATGTCTAGGAGGTGGCATTTTTTGACGATCCTCTTCCCAACGTTTCTCTTTATCTTCTCCCCTTTGATTGTTAGACTCTCGCCGGGGAGGGTTCCTCGGAGTCAGTGCAGCAATGGCCTCTTTTTCGGCCGTTGGGACGACGTTGCTCCAGTCATGCATAGTTCTGTGATGCTGTCCTGACGATCCGGTTCTTGAATAATTGTCTTCCCGGCGTTCGGGGTGATGATACTGCTCCCAGACACGATGGGGTCTTACGTCAGCCCATGCTGGATCTGTGCAACATTGGTCGGAATCCGAGACCAGTTTTTGACTTCCGGACAGGGCGACCTTTTACTGCTCCAGTCCCTTGTTGAGTAGTTTGATACCCAACTAGATCTCCTCCGGTCCTAGATTAGCCGATAAAATTTCTCGGGCTGCCACGGTATTCTATACTGGGGTTGGGTATACCCAATCTCCTTTGCTATCTTTCCGTTGCTTCCCCATCTCATCTCCGAAAAGGACGGCACGGACATGTGGGAATTTGTCATCATTCGTGTGACGCTTTGTAGCATCCCATCTGTCTAACATCTATAATGCTACATGGTCTAATAATAAAATGCTACTTCCTACATATAATTGTTGCATCATAATTATATCATGCTCATGTCATCATGCCACCTTGCATTTGAGCATCATATAAAACCTTTTCCATTTGGTTCTTATCTCATATGCATTTATTAATTGTATTTGCCTCTTGATACATCGTAGTTGGTTCTTGATATATTGTTAATGCCCAAATTGAGTTGGGGGCATATCTTTTCCAAATCCACCACCTTGACTTGTCACCACCTTATAATTCCACCACCCTAATTATACATGAGCTTTTACATTTTTCCTTGGCATTTAAATCTAGCTCATATGTGTTGGGGTGGATCCACTTCTTTCTACATGATTCCATACATGATACATGTTGTTCTCACAATATTGATTATGGGAGGCCTTATGGCCATTTTGCATGACATGGAAGTAGAAATGTTGCATCTAAGTTTCTATATGGATTTTATTTACTATATGCTCATGTATGGAGCTATATTTGGCTACAAGTGCTCTAGTGGAAAAATACACACTCTCATGGTCATTTATCCTCATACATGTGCATATACTAATTATTTCCATATATCAAGCAAGCCTCTTCTTTGAATGATTTTAATCAAACACTTTGGCATGCAAGAATATATGACCATGATTGAAGATAGTTGTTTTCACAACTAGAATTGGTGGCATTTAGTACTTGTGCATGGCCCATGCAAGGCCCTCACTTGTTCTTCCATTTTGGTTCCCTTGGAATATTTGTGGGTGGTGTTTGTTTGAACTCATTTGAACAAATGAACCCATTTAAATACTTCTCTTCTACTTGTCTTCCACCTTGCTCTCTTTTAGTGTTTTCCTCCTTGCCAAGTAAACATGGAATATATTTGTTTTCACAAAATATGATCATATGCATGAGGCATGCAACATCATTATTTTTCTTCCACCTCTTTCTCTCTTTTGGGACCTTTTGGTTTTGATCTTTGTCTTCATTCAATTCCTTTTGGGTGTTTCTTAGATACTCTTAAACCTAGCTCCTCCATCTTGTAGTTTGGCCCTCTCTCTCTCTCTCTCTCTCTCTCTCTCTCTCTCTCTCTCTCTCTCTCTCTCTCTCTCTCTCTCTCTCTAAACCTAGTTTCTACACACTACCCTCACCAAAACCCTAACCCTAACTGTTCCCCTCCTAGCTAGGCTCCATGCCGAGCCACCCTACCTCCCTAACCTGGCCACCACCACCTGGTTCGGTTCCACCCGAGCTACCCCTGCTCATCACCCTCTCTAGCCGAGCCACCATGCCACCTTCCTCTCTACCCTAGCCGAGCACCCCTCCCCTCTCTCTGTTTCTCTCCCTCGCTGCCGTGCAGACCCCACCCGAGGCCTCCTATATTTCCTCTCTGGTCCCAGCTGTAGCCACACCCTAGACCCAGCCCTCCTGAGACGTTCCCACCGCGTGAGAAGGGGAAGGAGGAAAGGATACACGCCACCTTTTCCTTCCCGAGCCCCATGTGACCCCCTCTGCCTCAGCCTTATCTACATTCCCTCTGCCTTGCGCTGCACCCCAGATCCACCCAGGGCCCTGCCCTTCCCCCTCTTCTTCCCCACCTACCGCCATCGTCTCCCTTCCATCTCCGGCGACCACCGTCGGTGTCGTCTCGCCCTAGCTGCTAGGAGGAGGCGAGCGTGGTGTGTGGTTGTCGAGGAAGGCCACGAGGACCCCTGCGTCGCTCCCATACACAGCAGCAAGGAGGAGACGGCCTGTACTTGCTGCACATCTTCGACGTCGACTCAAACCCTAGATCGTCGAGTCGCCTGCAACGTCGTCAATCCGCTGCGTTTCAGATCGAGCCGTCACCGCCAACCCTCGTCCGGTGAGTTGCTGAACCTCCCAGACACCCCCACGTACCGATCCACTCCCTGTACGCACCGGACAATCCGTCGAGCGCTCTCTGTGCGGTGCGCTCGTCGTCGCACCCTCGTCGTCGTGCCGCGGTATTGACTTCTAGTCGCGCATCTGTACCCCTGCACGTGCCGCGTCGCGGGTTCGATCCGCGCCGCACCTCTGTTTCCCATCCGTGTGCGTGCGTCGTAAGTTTCGTCAGTCCACAGAGGAAGAAAAACAGTAGCAACGCCTTTTTCACAAATACCCCCTGCCTTTTTGTTTCCCCAACCCGCGCTACATCTTGGCCCACCTGTCTTCCTCGGAGTAATTTTTGCAGAAAGGCACCCAGAGTTTTGCGCCAGCACGAGCGTGCCCCTGTCCCTGCCACGTGGCCCGCACTGGCTGGGTCGCGAGCGCAGTGGCCCTACCAAGCTCAGGGCCCGCTCGTCAGTCTTTAGGGCTGGCTAGCGCCTCGGTGCGAAAAGTCAGAGGAGTACCCCGCTGGCCTCTGCGCTGACTCAGCAGCTCGGGTCCACCCGTCAGTGGCTAGGGCTAGCTTTACCGCGGTACAAAAAGTCTGCACGTTATATCTATTTTATGAAAATGTTTTTCCAGAAATTGTTAATATGTCTTAAATCCAGAAATTAATAACTTTTATTTAATAAAACCAAATAATACAAATGAGATATGTTTTTGAATCAGAAAAATGTGAGGAATTCAAATATGCCATCCAAAACAATGTTTGACCAGTTTAATTTTTTTTGAAATTGTTTAATTACAATAAAAATGCCCTTTTCTTAATTAAATAATAACTTTAATTCTCTAACTCCAAATAGGACAAATAATATGTCTAAATCGATCACCGCGACGAGCCCGTTCTATTTATGCATTCCATGTTCTAAATTGTAGCATGCATCATATAAATATTAAGTGGACAGCAAGTTATATGAGGGCAAAATATGACTAAAACTTGATAAAATGTTTATTCTTGTACCCCACACCTCACCCATGCCATGCTACATTACTGCCATGTAAATTGTGCATCATTCATCATGGCATGCTTGTTTGCTTGTCGCATTTTATTTATATGCTTGTGCACTTTATTTATGTTGGTCCTTGTTTGTTTGGTTCTTCTTTCGAATAAACGCCGAGCAGTGGAAATATCAGGAATCCCAGGAGTACTACCCAGATCCGTCTCTCGCTTTAACTGAGCTTCCAGGAAAGCACTACCACATGCTTGCATACATATAGTACCTATTTCCTCTATCTTATTCTTGCATCATTGAGTCACGAATGCATCAAATTGAATCCTAAGTACTGCATAGCCTTTACTTTTAAAACCCCACCGAGCTTGTTCCTCCATCCCATGAGCCATTACTACAGGAGTTGTTTGAGCCATGCGAGTCGTAGAACAGCATGTGTAGGGTATGTGAGTGTCTGATGGATAATGAGGTACGTAAACAACTTAACCTCAGTAGTAATGGGATAACTAATGAAAGCGACACCGGTGAGCAATATCTGCTATTTGGTTTTTCATGCTCACTTGTGTCCCGTAGGACCCCGAGTACTTGATTCCTGTTCCTTGACTAATCGCACTATCCACATCCGGGAGGCCTTATGGACCCCCCTGAGCCAGAGCTTGATTCATTTCTATTTCTTGGGGCTACAAGTAGTTTGGGGTTTTATTACTATCCTGTACTTATGCCATGCTTTACTGCTTTATTACGATTGTGCGTGGAGCACCTGTACTATTTTGGATCGTGACACGTTTTCGCTGTATCGACAAGCCTAGACACACTTTCGGGTTCCCAGTCGTTTACCGCCGTCCACACAAACCCTGGGTCTGTTCCGGAGCCGGCCAACTTCGTTGCGGGTAGCTTAGTGGGGTGGCCCCCTGAAATATTTTATGAATCATCTGATCGCTTTGTCGTGAATGCCTCGTTGGATTTTGAGTTGGTTTTTCCGAGGTTGAGCGAGTGTGTGTTGCTATTTGTGCACCCCTGCAGGGTAAATCTTTCTGAAAGCCGTGTCCGCGGTTATGGATGACTTGGAGCACAGTTTCTCGATCATAGACAAGTATAACTAAAGTACCGCTTTTAATTGGACTAAATACCTGACTAGTAAATAGTGCAATACTCATGGAATGGTTAATAAAACTGCCAACAGAGGGAATGTTCGTCTGCTTTCTTGTTGGTAAGCGAGAAGGAGGATGGATCTGTTACTTTATACTGTTATAACTGTTGTTCCTAATTAACGGACATCCATCTATCTTTGGTTAGGCGGATGGTTAGCGAGTATCTATAGACTTGTTAGTTATTGTCTTTTGCTGCAATTGCGTCACCCTAGGTATATGTCCCCTTTAGAGGCATAAAGACTTGCCGAGTACCCCTAGGGTCTCACACGATAAATTGTCTGATTCAGATGAACAGGTGTATTCCCAAGATGGATACTGGGTGGAGGAGACAGATGATGTTGGCAACGATCACGCGGTGTTGAGATTCCGAGGATGGGGATCCACGAGATCTGTGGGCGAGATGTGTTCATTTATGTGGCATCTTATGCTAATTTGCTTCTTATCCGTACCCGGATCTTGTTTTCCGCTTCCGCCTGATACTCTGATGTTTGATGTATGAGGAGCTATCCTACACTATTATCTCTATCTAGGATATTTGAATCTTGCCATATGGCGTTGCAATATTTCTATTTCTTTTAGATGGAATGGCTCTGAGAACTGTTGTATGGTAGCTTGCATACATACTCACTTGTGTATGCATTTGATCTCTTCGCCTATTGCCTACGCCGCTCGCTCTTGTCCTGATGTCTTGGAAGTGGTTGGGACGGCCGACGGGTCTACACGTGGGTGGCCCCTGGGCCCCCGCTGTACTATTTTTACCACTTCCGGTTCATCCAGGTTTGAACTTAGAGCGTAGGGTCCGAGGTTCTTACAATTGGTATCAGAGCCATCCCGCCCTTCAGGGTCTCAGCCAAATGGTCGTTGTCAGTTTAGCAAATATTTTGGTAGCTATGTATACTAGGGAAAAACAAAACGTGAGAGTAGGACTGCTTCCATTTTTCTTTTTACCCACCCACCCACCCTTTTCTGGTAAGGAAGTGTAACATTTTCAATCCTCTTCTAAAATTCAAACTAGAATTCACGTGTTCTGGGTTCCGTAGTACCATAGGTTGTGTGAGTGTGTGTGTGTGTGAATTCCTTATCTATCTTTTGCATCCAACTTGCTATCGCTATCTGCCTCTTTGGTTATCAACTGTTGGTACATTCCATACCGACAGGCCTTTGTAAAGCGACGCGATCTATCTGGTTTGTTGTATACCGGCGCGATCTGTCTTACTCTTTGTTATCCGACGCTATCTTGTTCGGGGTGTTTGTTTCCATAGTTGCTAATCTATAGGTTCATCTTAAGAAGGAAGAAAGTTGGGTTATGTATTTTACTTATTCATGTGCGGAGTAATGATTTGAGTGCGGGATGGAGTCGCGACCATACCACTACTTTTATCATTCGCTCTTGTATATTGAATTGGTAGAGTTACTAATCTTGATTCGTTAAGTGGTTTTGCGCATATAGTGGTATTTTAATGCCGAAATTTGCGGAAATTTTTTCTTTTTTAGTTTGTGTACCACACTCCTTGTTCAGTCGTGTGCGATATGCTTAATATCTTCTAGGTGCTTTGAACTTTGTTGATATTTTAATATCATCCTAGTGATTTGTATCCTTTAACCTTGGTTAATTCCATTTTGGTACTATTTTGGATTATTATTATTCTCCATTATGGTACTGACTTGCGTTTTATATCAATCACAGGATGGCACCATCACACCGTTCTGAGGAGGACATACCACCTGAACTAGGGGCTGCGTTGGCAAGTATTGCTAATGCCTTGGGAACAATGCAGCAGAACCAGCAACGCTTTGAAGAAAGTGTCAGGAGAAATGAGTTTGTTCCGCTACCTCCACCTCCCATGCGAGGAGACATCAAGAGCTTTCTGAAGTTTAACCCGCGCCACTTTGAGGTGTCTGACCAGCCACTGGATGTTGATGATTGGCTTTGTGAGATGTCAAGGTTACTGATGACTGCTGATGTACCTGAGAAAGAATGGGTAAAATGTGCCACTCATCTTCTGAAGGGAGACGCAACTCTATGGTGGGAGAATTACCTGAAGGCAAACCACTCTGGTTTTCAGCCTACTTGGGAGCAGTTCACTGGGGCTTTCAAAGAGCAATACCTGTCAGAAATTGTCATGGAAAGGATGAAGGAAGTGTTTCTCAACCTCAAGCAGGCCAATGCCAATGTCAATACCTATATTAGAAACTTCATGAATCTTTCTCGGTATGGTGGCGATGAGATCTTTGATGACAAGAAGAAGCAAAAGAGGTTCAGGCAAGGGCTCAATGCATCTATCAAATATGCAATCACTCATGCAAGGCCAGGGTCTTTTCTAGAACTCCAACATATAGGTCTGCAGGAGGAAGCCAGTAGGCAAGTGTTTGAGGAGTCCAAGAAACACAGCCGTGACGCAGCAAGATCTTCAGCTACGACATCTCCTTCTAAGCATCGCGTGTGGGTTCCTAATACCGCACCGTCGCTCCCGGCTCCGCCAAGAACTCCAAGCTAAGCATCAAGGCCACCAAACTCCTTCACCACGGCTCCTAGGGGCTACAACCACAACTACCCTAGAGCGCCTGGCGGAGTCCCTGGCTACGTTGCTCCACGTCCGCTTGGCGCTTGCTACACTTGTGGAAACACTGGGCATCAACACTGGAGTTGTCCCATGAACAACAAAGCTCTTCCTCCACCACCACCAAGGCCTGCAGCAAGTTCTTCTATGGTTCGTGCACCTCCACCTCGGGCTCTCAACATCAACACCAAGCCCGGGTCCACTGTTGCTCGTGCCAACTATGTCAACGTCGCTCAAGCTGAGCATGCACCTGGAGTTGTGATGGGTACGCTTCCCGTTAACTCAGTCCCTACAAGAGTGTTGTTTGATTCTGGTGCTTCACATTCTTTTGTTTCTCACAAGTTTGCACATAAGCATGATCTGGCTATGGGTCCTCTATTGCATCGTCTCGTGGTACAATCTCCTGGGTCAAACATGAGGGATGCTCATATCAGCCATGGCAATCAAATTGAGATTGGTGGCTCTTCATTCCTGGCTTCTTTAATTATTCTGGGCAATTCTGACATTGATGTTATCTTGGGCATGGATTGGTTAACAGCAAATGCAGCTGTGATTGATTGTGCTGAACGCTCGGTTTCTCTAAAAATTCCTGAAGGCCATATAGTCTATTCTCCAAGTCCGACTCCTACAATTCAGCTTTTCTCTTTGGCGGCTCTAAATGATGATGCTATGGATGCTATTCAGAGTGTTCCGGTGGTCCGTGAGTTTCCAGATGTTTTTCCTGAAGAGCTACCAGGTATGCCTCCTGACCGAGAGGTCGAGTTTGTGATTGAGCTTGAACCTGGTACCGCTCCTATCTCCAAGCGGCCTTATAAAATGGGTCCTGCTGAATTGACTGAACTCAAACGTCAGCTTGATGAACAAGATAAGTTGGGTTCCATTCAGCATAGTACTTCTTCTTGGGGTAGCCCAACCATCTTTGTGAACAAGCGAGACAAGACCGATAGACTTTGTGTTGACTATCGGGCTCTCAATGCTAAAACCATCAAGGATAAATATCCCCTCCCGCGGATTAATGATCTCTTCGATCGGCTAGCTGGAGATGTGGTATTCTCTAAGCTTGACTTGAGAAGTGGTTATCATCAAATCAAGATTCGCAAGGAAGATGTTCCCAAAACAGCTTTCACCACCCGCTATGGCCTGTATGAGTACACGGTCATGTCCTTCGGTCTCACCAACGCACCTGCCACCTTCTCGAGGCTTATGAACTCGGTTTTCATGGAGTATCTTGATAAGTTCGTCGTGGTCTATCTGGATGACATTCTAGTCTATTCTAAGTCAAAAGAAGAACATGAAGAACACCTTCGGTGTGTCTTAAACAAGCTTCATGAGAACCGCCTGTATGCAAAGTTCTCCAAGTGTGAGTTCTGGCTGCCTGAAGTCACCTATCTGGCTCACGTCATCTCTGCTAAGGGCATTGCCGTCAACCCAGAAACTGTTCGGACAATTGTTGACTGGCTTCCACCCAAAAATGTCAAAGAAGTCCAGAGTTTCCTTGGTTTGGCTAGTTACTGTCGTCGCTTCATTCAGAATTTCTCGAAGATTGCGAAGCCTCTTACCGATCTCCTCAAGAAAGGCAAGAAATACCTTTGGTCTCCTGCATGTCAAGCAAGCTTTCAAACACTCAAAGAGAAGCTCACTTCCACACCAGTCTTGATTCCTCTAGATACATCAAAGCCTTTCCAGATATTCTGTGACGCCTCCTTGCAAGGATTGGGTGCGGTCCTTATGCAAGAAAAACAAGTTGTTGCTTATGCCTCTCGATGGTTGAATACGCATGAGATCAACTATCCTACACATGTCCTCAAACTTGCAGCAGTTGTCTTTGCTTTGAAAGTATGGAGGCACTACTTGCTTGGCAACCGTTGTAAGATCTTTTCTAATCACAAGAGTCTGAAGTATATCTTCACACAACCTGATCTCAACCTTCGTCAGAGGAGGTGGATTGAAGCAATTAATGATTTCGATCTGACAATCAACTACACTCCGGGCAAAGCAAATATGATGGCCAATGCTCTCAGCCGAAAATCTTATGTCAACAACCTCATGGTGGAAGAACAACAACCTCTCTTGTGTGAGGAATTCCGCAAGCTCAACCTTGAAATTGTGGATCAAGGGTATCTTCTGAACCTTCTGGCAACCCCTCTCTTGGAAGAAAAAGTTCGCTCCATTCAACTTGGCGATCCTTACACTAAAAAGATCATCTCCAACATTCAGCTTCCGAAGTATGAGTCCTTCCATGTCGACGACCAAGGCGCTCTTTTCTTTGAACACCGGATGTTTGTTCCGAACTACCTGGGTTTAAGAGAGCAAGTTCTCAAGGAGGCGCATGGTTCTATTCTTTCTATCCACCCTGGCAGCACTAAGATGTACATGGACTTGAAAACACAATATTGGTGGCCTAGGTTGAAACGATATTGTGCCAAGTATGTCTCGGAGTGTGATGTCTGCCGCAGAGTTAAAGCTGTCCATCAGAAACCTTCCGGTCTTCTACAGCCATTGAAGCCTCCGGAATGGAAATGGGAGAAAGTAGAGATGGACTTCATAACTGGTTTTCCAAGGTCGCAAAAGGGCAACAATGCAATCTTTGTTGTCATCGATAGGCTTTCTAAAGTGGCTCACTTCTTTCCCGTCAAGGAAACAATTTCTGCAATTCAGTTGGCTGAGCTCTATATCAACAGAATTGTCTCTCTGTATGGGGTCCCTCTTGAGATCAGTTCAGACCGTGGAAGCATCTTCACTTCCAAGTTTTGGGGAAGTTTCCAAAATGCTTTGGGAACAAAATTGAACTTCAGCACAGCTTACCACCCTCAGTCGCAAGGACAAGTTGAAAGGATCAATCAGATTCTGGAAGATTTGCTTCGTGCTTGCGTTATCTCTTTCGGCATGAAGTGGGAAGAATGCCTTCCTTATGCTGAATTCTCTTACAACAACAGCTTCCAGAAAAGTCTAAAGATGGCACCATTTGAGGTTCTCTATGGACGCAAATGCAGAACTCCGATTGGTTGGTCGGGCGCAGGTGAAAGAACATTGTTTGGCCCCGACATTGTAACTCAAGCGGAGGAGAAGGTTCACATCATTCTTGAAAACCAGAAGGTTGCTCAAACTCGCCAGAAGAGCAACTATGACAGAAAGCACATGGACATGGAGTATGTCCCTGGTGATCTCGTTTACCTTCGTGTCACTCCCATGAGAGGCACGCACCGGTTTGGTATCAAAGGGAAGCTGGCTCCTAGATACATCGGTCCTTTCAAAGTTCGTGGAAGAAGAGGAGAAGTCGCTTATGCTCTTGAGCTCCCTGAAAAACTCAAGGTCCATGATGTTTTCCATATCTCTCAACTCAAGAAGTGCTTCAAGGATCCTGGCAGGACCATGGACCATGAACTCATCAACCTCCAAGAAGACTTGTCTTATCAAGAACATCCCACAAAAATCCTAGAAGTCGCAGAAAGAAGGACTCGCAACAAGTCCATCAAGTTCTGCAAGGTGCAATGGTCGCACCATTCCGTTGATGAAGCCACTTGGGAATGCGAGGATGAGCTCCGTGCCAAGTATCCTACCCTCTTCGTGTCTTCTTCTTCTTCCTAGAATCTCGGGGCGAGATTCCTGTTTAGTCGGGGAGAGTTGTAGCATCCCATATGTCTAACATCTGTAATGCTACATGGTCTAATAATAAAATGCTAGTTCCTACATATAATTGTTGCATCATAATTATATCATGACCATGTCATCATGCCACCTTGCATTTGAGCATCATATAAAACCTTTTCCATTTGGTTCTTATCTCATATGCATTTATTAATTGTATTTGCCTCTTGATACATCGTAGTTGGTTCTTGATATATTGTTAATGCCCAAATTGAGTTGGGGGCATATCTTTTCCAACTCCACCACCTTGACTTGTCACCAACTTATAATTCCACCACCCTAATTATACATGAGCTTTTACATTTTTCCTTGGCATTTAAATCTAGCTCATATGTGTTGGGGTGGATCCACTTCTTTCTACATGCTTCCATACATGATACATGCTGTTCTCACAATATTGATTATGGGAGGCCTTATGGCCATTTTGCATGACATGGGAGTAGAAATGTTGCATCTATGTTTCTATATGGATTTTATTTACTATATGCTCATGTATGGAGCTATATTTGGCTACAAGTGCTCTAGTGGAAAAATACACACTCTCATGGTCATTTATCCTCATACATGTGCATATACTAATTATTTCCATATATCAAGCAAGCCTCTTCTTTGAATGATTTTAATCAAACACTTTGGCATGCATGCAAGAATATATGACCATGATTGAAGATAGTTGTTTTCACAACTAGAATTGGTGGCATTTAGTACTTGTGCATGGCCCATGCAAGGCCCTCACTTGTTCTTCCATTTTGGTTCCCTTGGAATATTTTTGGGTGGTGTTTGTTTGAACTCATTTGAACAAATGAACCCATTTAAATACTTCTCTTCTACTTGTCTTCCACCTTGCTCTCTTTTAGTGTTTTCCTCCTTGCCAAGTAAACATGGAATATATTTGTTTTCAAAAAATATGATCATATGCATGAGGCATGCAAGATCATTATTTTTCTTCCACCTCTTTCTCTCTTTTGGGACCTTTTGGTTTTGATCTTTGTCTTCATTCAATTCCTTTTGGGTGTTTCTTAGATACTCTTAAACCTAGCTCCTCCATCTTGTAGTTTGGCCCTCTCTCTCTCTCTCTAAACCTAGTTTCTACACACTACCCTCACCAAAACCCTAACCCTAACCGTTCCCCTCCTAGCTAGGCTCCATGCCGAGCCACCCTACCTCCCTAACCTGGCCACCACCACCTGGTTCGGTTCCACCCGAGCTACCCCTGCTCATCACCCTCTCTAGCCGAGCCACCATGCCACCTTCCTCTCTACCCTAGCCGAGCACCCCTCCCCTCTCTCTGTTTCTCCCCCTCGCTGCCATGCAGACCCCACCCGAGGCCCCCTATATTTCCTCTCTGGTCCCAGCTGTAGCCACACCCTAGACCCAGCCCTCCTGAGTCGTGCCCACCGCGTGAGAAGGGGAAGGAGGAAAGGATACATGCCACCTTTTCCTTCCCAAGCCTCATGTGACCCCCTCTGCCTCAGCCTTATCTACCTTCCCTCTGCCTTGCGCTGCACCCCAGATCCACCCTGGGCCCTGCCCTTCCCCCTCTTCTTCCCCACCTACCGCCATCCTCTCCCTTCCATCTCCGGCGACCACCGTCGGTGTCGTCTCGCCCTAGCTGCTAGGAGGAGGCGGGCGTGGTGTGTGGTAGTCGAGGAAGGCCACGAGGACCCATGCGTCGCCCCCGTACACAGCAGCAAGGAGGAGACGGCATGTACTTGCTGCACATCTTCGACGCCGACTCAAACCCTAGATCGTTGGGTCGGCTGCAACGTCATCGATCCGCTGCGTTTTAGACCGAGCCGTCACCGCCAACCCTCGTCCAGTGAGCTGCTGAACCTCCCAGACACCCCCTCGCACCGATCCACTCCCTGTACGCACCGGACAATCCGTCGAGCGCTCTCTGTGCGGTGCGCTTGCCGTCGCGCCCTCGCCGTCGTGCCGCGGTATTGACTTCTAGCCGCGCATCTGTACCCCAGCAACAACCCCTGCTAGCCCAGTGGTCGTCGTCGTCTGCGCACGTGCCGCGTCGCGGGTTCAATCCACGCCGCGCCTCTGTTTCCCGTCCGCGTGCGCGCGTCGTCAGTTTCGTCAGTCCACAGAGGAAGAAAAACAGTATCAACGCCTTTTTCACAAATACCCCCCTGCCTTTTTGTTTCCCCAACCCGCGCTACATCTTGGCCCACCTATCTGCCGCGGAGTAATTTTTGCAGAAAGGCACCCGGAGTTTTGCGCCAACACGAGCGTGCCCTTGTCCTTGCCGTGTGGCCCGCCCTGGCCGGGTCGCGCGCGCAGTGGCCCCGCCAACCTCAAGGCCCGCTCGTCAGTCTCTAGGGCTGGCTAGCGCCTCGGTGCGAAAAGTCAGAGGAGTACCCCATGGGCCTCTACGCTAACTCAGCAGCTCGGGTCCACCCGTTAGTGGCTAGGGCTAGCTTTGCCGCGGTACAAAAAGTCTGCGCGTTATATCTGTTTTATGAAAATGTTTTTCCAGAAATTGCTAATATGTCTTAAATCCAGAAATTAATAACTTTTATTTAATAAAACCAAATAATACAAATGAGATATGTTTTTGAATCAGAAAAATGTGAGAAATTCAAATATTCCATCTAAAACAATGTTTGACCAGTTTAATTTTTTCGAAATTGTTTAATTGCAATAAAAATGCCCTTTTCTTAATTAAATAATAACTTTAATTCTCTAACTCCAAATAGGACAAATAATATGTCTAAATCGATCACCGCGACGAGCCCGTTCTATTTATGAATTCCATGTTCTAAATTGTAGCATGCATCATATAAATATGAAGTGGACAGCAAGTTATATGAGGGCAAAATATGACTAAAACTTGATAAAATGTTTATTCTTGTACCCCACACCTCACCCATGCCATGCTACATTACTGCCATGTAAATTGTGCATCATTCATCATGGCATGCTTGTTTGCTTGTCGCATTTTATTTATATGTTTGTTCACTTTATTTATGTTGGCTCTTGTTTATTTGGTTCTTCTTTCGAATAGACGCCGAGCAGGGGAAATATCAAGAATCCCAGGAGTACTACCCAGATCCGTGTCTCGCTTCAACTGAGCTGCCAGGCAAGCACTACCACATGCTTGCATACATATAGTACATATTGCCTCTATCTTATTCTTGCATCATTGAGTCGCGAATGCATCAAATTGAATCCCAAGTACTGCATAGCCTTTACTTTTAAAACCCCACCGAGCTTGTTCCTCCATCCCATGAGCCATTACTACAGAAGTTGTTTGAGCCATGCGAGTCGTAGAACAGCATGTGTAGGGTATATGAGTGTCTGATGGATAACGAGGTACGTAAACAACTTAACCTGAGTAGTAATGGGATAACTAATGAAAGCGGCACCGGTGAGCAATATCTGCTATTTGGTTTTTCATGCTCACTTGTGTCCCGTAGGACCCCGAGTACTTGATTCCTGTTCCTTGACTAATCGCACTATCCACATCCGAGAGGCCTTATGGACCCCCCTGAGCCAGAGCTTGATTCATTTCTATTTCTTGGGGCCACAAGTAGTTTGGGGTTTTATTACTATCCTGTACTTATGCCATGCTTTACTGCTTTATTACGATTGTGCGTGGAGCACCTGTACTGTTTTGGATGGTGACAAGTTTTCGCTGTATCGACAAGCCCATACACACTTTCGGGTTCCCAGTCATTTACCGCCGTCCACACAAACCCTGGGTCCGTTCCGGAGCCGGCCAACTTCATTGCGGGTAGCTTAGTGGGGTGGCCCCCTGAAATATTTTATGAATCCTGTGATCGCTTTGTCGTGAATGCCTCGTTGGGTTTTGAGTTGGTTTTTTCGAGGTTGAGCGAGTGTGTGTTGCTATTTGTGCACCCCTGCAGGGTAAATCTTTCTGAAAGTCGTGTCCGCGGTTATGGACGACTTGGAGCACAGTTTCTCGATCATAGACAAGTATAACTAAAGTACCGCTTTTAATTGGACTAAATACCTGACTAGTAAATAGTGCAATACTCATGGAATGGTTAATAAAACTGCCAACAGAGGGAATGTTCGTCCGCTTTCTCGTTGGTAAGCGAGAAGGAGGATGGATCTGTTACTTTATACTGTTATAACTGTTGTTCCTAATTAACGGACATCCGTCTATCTTTGGTTAGGAGGATGGTTAGCGAGTATCTATAGACTTGTTAGTTATTGTCTTTTGCTGCAATTGCGTCACCCCAGGTATATGTCCCCTTTAGAGGCATAAAGACTTGCTGAGTACCCCTAGGGTCTCACACGATAAATTGTTTGATTCAGATGAACAGGTGTATTCCCAAGATGGATACTGGGTGGAGGAGACAGATGATGTTGGCAACGATCACGCGGTGTAGAGATTCCAGGGATGGGGATCCGCGAGATCTGTGGGTGGGATGTGTTCATTTATGTGGAACTCGAATTTGACCTCCTCTCTGGTCTGGAGGAGGCATCTTATGCCAATTTGCTTCTTATCCGTACCCGGATCTTGTTTTCCGCTTCCGCCTGATACTCTGATGTTTGATGTATGAGGAGCTATTCTACACTATTATCTCTAACTAGGATATTTGAATCTTGCCGTATGGCGTTGCAATATTTCTATTTCTTTTAGATGGAATGGCTCTGAGAACTGTTGTATGGTAGCTTGCATACATACTCACTTGTGTATGTATTTGATCTCTTCGCCCGTTGCCTACGCCGCTCGCTCTTGTCCTGATGTCTTGGAAGTGGTTGGGACGGCCGACGGGTCTACACGTGGGTGGCCCCTGGGCCCCCGCTGTACTATTTTAACCACTTCCAGTTCATCCAGGCTTGAACTTAGAGCATAGGGTCCGAGGTTGTTACACGCTTCCGTGTCTTTTGATGAAACCGACATGTAATCCTTAGTTGCCATGCGTTTCTTCTCCTCCTCGATGTTTTTGGCTTCATCTAGGAGTTGTTAACGACACGCTTCTAGGGCTTGGGCCCTTTCGTCCAGATCTTCAGCAGTAAGTTCTGTAGCTGTAGGGATAGGTGTGGTTAATGCAGCATCGATGAGTTTACGCGCACCTTCTGTGATCACGTGTCCATCCACCGATTCTTCTTTGTTCGGCTCGTCTGGGATAAGTGCTCCATCCGAGTCTTCTTCGTATTCCTCGGCAATCACGTCTTCTGGCAGAGGGTCTTTTACCTAGGTCTTGTTCTTCTTGTTCTTCTTCTTTGCCTTCTTGGCAGCGCCGGTAGCAAAGACGGCTTTGGGTCCGTTTCCCGGAGGCAAGCTCTGATCGGTATTTTCGGACATCTAGACTTCGGGATTATCTCCGACGTCCATGTCATCCTGCGCTTTGGGAGAGTGTTCCCCAGATCCTTCATCCATGGCTTCTCCTTCTTCTGCAGCTTTGGAGTTATACTCCTCTTCATATTCCGCGGAGAACTTTCGGAAATCTACCGACGTCATTGATTTATCCGAGGATGCGGGTACGTCGGCGTTTGTTCCAATTGCCTCCAGCACAGAGTCGGTGTTTTCTCCAGCATCGGCAGAGCCGGATCCGGATCCCACGTATCCGACGAAGTGCGACGCGTGCTTCCTGAGGTACCTATGGCTTTCGCGGTCAGCCATGTCGAAACTTTTGATGGTCTCGAGAATTGCATTTGCGCTTTCGCCTTGCAGTATCATACGTCGTAGTATGTACTTCAGGAAAGGCATGTCTGTCCCGGCGTCTCAGAGCCAAAATCAGTGTCGTTGATATGTTCCTCCTGAATTTCGACTTCCACGGATGGGTCGATCTGGGATCCGGCTTCTCCAGGAAGATCCACTCCAGATTCGACTTGGACCGCTAGGTCTTCTTCAGGATCGGACTTCTCCACTATCTCCACAACTGGTGCGGGCTGGGTGGGATTAGGGTTTTCTGAGATCCAGAACTCTGCCGCCTCCGTGGACAAAGAGGACCCAGAAGATTCTTCTGCCTCTATCATCACCACTGGGGTGGGTGGGGCAGGTTCAGCGAAACCGATGTAAACATCGATCTCGCCAAAAGACATGATTGTGTAGGCAGTCACGGCCTCCCTAGCCGGAATCCAAGTCTCGTCGAGAATGATGAGAGGGACTTTGCTGGCGTAGAGGATGCGACCGACGGCGATAGTCTCGCCGATTCCGATTCTTGCAGATTCTGCTCGAAACGCAGATCCGAAGCTCACTTGCCCCATGGTGGGTGCCAACTATCATCGGATTGATGACAAGTACGCCATGAGGGGGTCCTCGAGGCGTGCGGAAGAGAGGGGTGTGAGATGTACGGTATTCCGGGATGGTGAGCACACAAGTTTATCCAGGTTCGAATCCGCGGCTTTGGACGGATCCTACTCCTGCTAGCAATCCAGTAATACGGCAGAGCCAGGATATGGGTTACAAGGGTTTCGCCTGTGCGAGTTGAAGGTCTAAAGTATTGGGTGCCCTAAAGGCTCTCCCTAGGACGGCTTATATAGATGTCCGGCCTAGGGTTTACAATAGAGATCTATTCGGCTACGAGTAAGAGTCGGTTACAGAGTACATCTTGAACTACAAGTAACATTATGGGCCTAAGTCGGTAAGTCTTCTGGGCCTTCCTGTAGCTGGATTGGACTCCGTCTTCTCTCCCTAACTGGGCCGCCCATGAAGCAAAGCTCTAACCCGAAGTGGGCCACCCTGGTCAGTGAGGAACTGTGAGGATACCCGAAAAGTATATCCCCAACAATTTCAATATTACATGCATAACCAATTTCAGCAATTTCATCAGAAACAGTTTCGGTGTCTACTGAAATAATTCCAGCGCTTTCTTAAATATTTATCTAAAACATATTTGCTCCAAATGGTCTCAGTATCCCTTAAGTGTGTCATCCTACGGTTTGTGAATAATGCAGACATGATCGAGACCCCTCTTAGATCAATAATTAGAAGCGGGACCTGGAGATCCATACTGACTCCCACACATTCAACGGTGACTTATGTGATCGTGAGAACCTTTAACGCTAGTAAGTAAATCCCTTTGTCTCGCGATATATTACATGTCCGAGATTCTATCATTGGTATCTCCATACCTAGTTTGATCTCGTTACCGACATGTACTCTTTTCTCATTCCCGTGATATAACATTCTAGTGATCTCATCACTTGCTTGCAAGATAACCAATGTGATATCACCGAGAGGGCCCAGAGTATATCTATCCATCATCGGGATGGACAAATCCCACTCTTGATCCATGAGCCTCTACATAACACTTTTGTAGCACTGAACCCACCTTTATAATCACCCTTTCATGGTGTGACGTTTGATGTTATCAAGATACTCTTCTAGTGTTAGTGATTGACATGATCTCATGGTCTAAGGACTAGGATTACTTCGTATGATGTTATAGCAATATAAACACAATGACTTTGATCGTAATGCTATACTTCGGAGGAATGTTCATCACATCAGTCCACTAATGTTGTGACCTCGTTATTAACAACATCCAATGTCCATGATCAGGAAACCTTGATCATCTTGTTAATCAACGAGCTAGTTTATAAGAGAGACATAACTAGGAACTTTCCTTTTGTTTATTAAACACACATGTATTAACGTTTCCAAATTAATACAATTATAGCATGCAAAATAAACATTTATCATAAACAAGGAATAAGATAATAACCACTTTATTATTGCCTCTCGGGCATATTCCCTTCAAGAGATGCCTCCACCATACCGAGGTTCATGAGAGCGGATCGGTGGAGAACCGCATGAGGATCATCGGGTGCGAGTTGAGTTGTGATTAAGTAGGTCTGGGCGGCGATGATTTCCGCTTGTGCTATTTTTGCTTTTATGTGTCCCTCTTGATCTACCGACATAAACGATAGATCAAGGTCTCGGGACTCCAGTTACACTTCCTGATCCTTTCTTTCATCTTCAGGAATATTCTGTAATCGTGAAGTTCCTCTCCTTGGTGGCGCGCCTCCAGTTACACTTTTAGATCCTCGGGTAGATCTTAGATGTGCTCGTCAGAGGCTAGATTCGTAGGCTAGCCTTTTCCTTTCGTTGAGTTGTCTCTACATCCTGAGCAAGTCCCTCTTTTTATGGTGGAGTAAGTACTGATAGGCCATCAGGTCCTTGCGTGTTGCTTCTGCTGTCATTGGGACTGCACCCGATATTGCGTCCCTTACTCTTTGCCATGTTTCAACGGATAGCCAGAGAGTTTGCCATTTGCCTTCGCGTGGTTCTTCTCTTCCTTGTATGACTCGATTGTAGGGTGGATCTCCTTCATTCCCGCGGTTTCCTGCATTATCATCCGATAAAATGTCATTGGGATCAAGGATGGGGTTATAGTTGGAGTCGTGTTGCGTCGATGCATCCCCGATGATCACGCACCTTTGATGGTGCATTATGTATGAGATGCTGACATCGTCATAGGATCTGTGGGAGACACTGTTTGATAGATTAGTGAAATCCTGTGGTTTCTGTTCTGGGTAGATTTCGGCCATCATGATTCCGAAGTCGATACTTTTGTCACTTTCTTCGGGTTCGGCGTTTGTTGGACTTGAGCCACGTGGTGGAGTTAGCTGAGAATATGATCTGAAGGAGAGACCGTCATAGAGACCGGCCAGATCCCCTAGATTAGCGGAGTTTTCCGAATTTTCTTCGCTGTTTGCCGGCTGAGGTGCGGCCTCTTCAGATGAGCCGACAGATATGCAGGTATTGACGTGGGCGCTGCTGTTACGACCGATGGACCCGACGAAATCGGGGCTGATAGGGCAGGTTCTTCGGGTCCCTCCACATGAAAGTGAAAGCTCCCGATGATGAGATCTGATCACTGTTGAAGTCGACGGGAACCGAGACAGGGGTAGACTAGCGTGGTTCCGCTGTTGTTGGATTGTTGCTTGGTGGAAGGGGGCCGCCAAATCCATGACTCTAGCATTCAGATTTCCCATAAATGGCGCCAATTGACGAGGGGTCGAAATCATCTGATTGCTTATGAACAAATCGATTACAGATCGCTCAAGGCTTTTTAGTACCTCTCCGCTGGCTCCTCCCAGCCTATATATAATAGGCTAGGTCATGAGGCCATATACAGATAGGTTACAAGTAACAATTACAACAGTAATACAATGTCAGTTTCTATTTCCTTATCTGGCAAGCTATGCCTTCTGCCGGATGCTTCCTGGGCCTTCTTCTTGGGCTATGTGGCCTATGAGCCTTTATGTAACTAGGGTAACTAATCATAAGAACCTGAATAATCATACCCACGTCACCTAGGTTTAAAGAATCTTCGGCTTCTAAATCACGCCTTATGTATGAGGTGGCGTTGACTGCCAATGACGGTGACAAGCCGTGGCAAGGGCTAGAATTCTCAATCGCCGAAGAAGCAGAGGAGATGTTCCTAACCTGTACTAAATGTGAGTTGGGGAATGGGAAATGCTTAATTTCTAGAAGGATCGATGGCTAGAGGGCAGCAATGTGGAGCAATTAGCACCAAGTTTGATGCAGTTCGTGCGTGTAAGCAGGGAAGAAGCTCACTTTGGCGGAGGCGATGCAGGATAACATATGGGTTGCTGAGATCAGAGGGGTCCCCTCGATAGCGGCAATTGCGGAATTCTTTGATCTGTGGGAGAAAACCAATGGGTTGATTCTTCGACCGATCAATGGCAGCATTACGTGGAAGGTGTCAGCCAGCAGCACATAGACTGCTAAATCTGCGTATGGCGCCTTCTTGTTGGGAAGAACTAGAGAGTCGGCTGCCACAATGCTTTGGAAGGTAGGGGCGCCGCTGCTGCACAAGCTTCATGCTTGGTTCACTCTGAAGGACCGACTGTGGACCACCGATCGCCTATAGAGAAGGGGAATGCAACACCCTACCTGATGTCCGCTTTGCTGCCACGAGCCGAGGACCGCAGAACACCTGATAGTCCAATGTTCCTTCTCAAGACAGATTTGGTTCTCTATCCTCCTACCTTATAGGCTTCACCATTTTACTCTTGACGCAACATCATCCTTTGAGGAGTGGTGGTGTGAGCTCGCACAAGCTGTGCCCCGTGGTCTTCGGAACAAGGTAAATGCGCTGGTTATTCTGGTAGCGCGTTGTCTCTGGCTGGAACGCAACAACCGAGTGTTCAACAAGTTGGAAACCATGCCAATGGAGATCTATTGCAAGATCAAAGTGGAGTTTGATCAGTGCAAAAGAGCGAAGTTGTGTGGATCGCTAGGAGAAATAGAGTAGTTTTTTCTTTTGTTGGTGTGGAGTTGGAAGATTATATCGCTTGTGATCTACAATCTCTATCGGTTCTTGTAAAACATCTCTCTTTCTTAATTAAGGAGACACACAATTCTCGTGCGTGTTCTTGAGAGAGGTTTTCGAGTGGGATCGTGGTGGTGGTGGTGATAACATAGCATCGAAGTGTCTTCCTCATCTTGGGTTCCATTGTCTTAGTTGTGCTCAGAGTGAATTATGATGTCCCTTTGTCTGATTTGACTGTTTAATAGGTTAACCCGTTTTCTCAATTTCTACATCAGATTATAAGTTTTAAGCAACGATAACAACGATAATTGAGCGTAAGAATTTAGGTAACAAGAATGCCATTTTTAAAACTATTCATAGAATGGAAGTATGGCTATGTTATCTTATGATAGTTTCCTTGAACATTGTTACGTATAAAATAATATGCTCCTTGAACATTGTTATAAACTAATATGCTCGCTTACCATGCCATTATAAGATATTCTATTGCTCACAAAAAATTACAGCCTTTCCTATTTGATTTTCTAAGCATATTTTTTTCTTCTTTTTCTCTAACCAAGATTTCTATTAGACATGTTCGTCAAACAATTTTTTTTACTTCCTCCGATCTATATTAATTAATATATTCTCAGATTTGTCTAGATTCGATGTATCTAATCATATTTTAGTGATGAATACATTCGAATCTAGGCAAATATAAGAATATTAATTTAGACCGGAGGGAGCAGATTGTTTAAGGTAAATTTTCTTTGAGATCAACCATCCTAAAACCATAGTTTTAAAAATCGGATCGGACCAGTGAGGTGACTGGTTCACTAGTTTGCTAGTCGGACCACTGGTTCATTCGCCACGATGACGACAAAAAACCATTTTTTCATCAAAATTTAAGCAAATTTTAGAATAAAATGACCATAAAAGATATATAATGTATATTTCAATATGTAACCACAAAAAAACATGGCGTGTCTAAGTGGTATTGGCTTTACGTGTTGCTATTTACGAGGCTCGTGAGTTCGATTCCTTTAGTAGACAATTTTTCCCCTTTTTACTGTTCAGTTTGTCTCCTCTTAGAAAACCGATAAGTTTATTGTTTAGATTTTTTCTAGTTAAACCATCTACCCGATACGGTTTTTAAAAGCAACAATGCTAGACCTACGTGAGAAGGCTACGGGAGAGAGGCTACGGGCTGACGTGCAGTCCAGCGTGGCCACGATCTCCCTTCGCGTGAAACAAAACGGAACCACCACAAAAAATCGAAGTGGCCCAGCTATTTACGGAAGGAAAGAGAGAAATTAACGGCGGCTCCCAATCCGGTCAAAAAAGAAACCTCCCAATCCCCATTGCTTCTCGCCGACGGTGGGTCGGAAAAAATCAGCGGCGCGAGGACGAGCTCCCTCTGAACGGGGCGAGGACGAAGTCCTCCGAGGCGCCGCGGTGGGCAGCAGCGCGGTGGGCGAGGCGACGTCCTCCTCGTCAGCAGCGGCGCCGTGGGCTCTCCCTCGCCGGATGCAGCGCGAGAGCCCCGGACTCGCCGAGTCGGTAGCCGCCGACGACGCTCACAGCGGCCTGCCTGGTCTCCAAATATGCCAAAGGACCCTGCGTGACAACCAGGTCCAGCAACCTGTGTGAATCAGTTCAGCTAGGAGTCCTGGGACAAGCAGGCAGGAGCCCAGAAGCTTCACGAGTCATATACTGAATATAATCTGAAATTTCTGTATGCAATGTTCTAGATGTTGAGATGCTTGGTTATGTAGCTGTCTTTCAGTTATACCAAAATTGTAAAGCTTGTCCTTGCGACTTGTTCTGATCTTGAATAATGAATCTTGTCATGGCAAATTCCTTTGTGTTTTTGTTGGTGGAGCTACTGTTATCTTTTTCAGATTGACAAACAAAGAGTGGCAACAAGACAATTAATTGGATGTACTCAAAACCATTGTACCATTCCAGTTACACAAGAATCATTTGTACATAAATTTGACATCTGTTGCTACTAGTGATGAAGCAATCTAAACAACTATATAAATATTCCCCTCCCTGATCAAGTACTCTAGTGCCTATCACTTATTGCATCAAACTTCCAAGTTCAGAAAAATGATACATCTTCTAACTATGATTCATTTCCATCTCCATCAAATTGCATCTCCGTGGAACTTGACACTGCAGTAGAGCTTTGCTGAACTTCAAACAGCAAGCTTGTGTATGTTCCTGGAATTGGTGGCATAACCATCATCGATGAACATCCTGATGGTACTAGAGCTGTGATCATTGGATTTATGTTGCCACTAGGAATGCCAAAGTCGAATGGACCCTGCTGGAAACAAAGCCATAGATTGACTTAAAAGTTGAAGTAACTAGAATAGAAATAAAGCAATGGGAAACAATACCTGGAGTGTGCTACTAGACGTTTGGCTATCCAAATTAAAAACACGATGAATCTGTTTCAAAATAAAAGAATAACCATTAACTAAGAAACAATACAAGAAAGTAGGGGATTGTTGTACACTTGAGAAAGATAATTCACTCACGTTGTCCTGTTGTGGACTGTCATCCTCTGGTGTTTTTCTTTTTGTACTGGACCCTTTTTCTCTTGGAGTTTTGGAGCGAACCTACAGTACAACAATTAGTGATTCTCAATATAGCGCTTTTCAACAGAACATAATATATGCAGAAATACCTTCTGGAAAGCTTTTTTCTTCTCCTCTTGTGCAGCTTTCTTCTCCTCTCTCTGTTCAGCTTTCTTCTTCTTCTCTTTTGCTTCACGAATTAGTTTATCAACCTTTTATTCTTTTCTTTGTGAAGGAGGACGTCTAGCACATCTAACAGCTATTGGGCTTAGGATAATTTTACTTTTTGCCTTCTCATTACAAAGTGCACTTTCCTGTGTATCAAGTTGCTTCTCATTATAATCAGTACTTGAGTTACTAGAGAACTTAATTTTCAAAGTACTAAGCTCTTCAATCAAAGCATTGCAGGAATCATCCGACAAGGCGCCTATCTCTGCAACCGGATGGAAGGAATTGCACAATAAATCAAAACGCTTTGCCTCAGGTGTGTCTTCCATGCCACCATATTTACACCTGATAAAGTTATGCTTCCTTTTCACATTTTTTGTCCATCGATCAAGGATATATTGTGAAGGAACCTCCTTTATTTTCTTGTGAGTGAGCACACTTAACACATGGCTACAAAGAATACCTCTGAACTCAAAGCGGCGACATGAACATTTGACCTCAAACTCTTCCAGATTAAAATATACATTATACACGATATCTTTTCTCCATCCAGTTTCTGGGTCAATTAGCACATCCTCGGATATTTTATAAATTTCGATTGCCCCATCTTTTTTTATGAAATTCCGATCACAATACATCTTATTTGTTAGCTGCTCTTGAAATTCTTTGAACTTTGCATTTGTATATGCTGATTGAAATTGCTTCTCAATTTCAAAGCTTGTGACACAAGGTATAGTTGAATTGAAAGAATTAAAATCAGCAAGATTCTCCTTCTCAACTTTGTCACGAAGAGCATTCTCATATTGACCGACAAAATACTTGAGTGTTGTTTTTGCATTAACATACCCATCAAAGAAGGCATTCATACTCTCGCTGCGTTGTGTCGTGGACATACCAGCCCAAAAGGCATCTTTCACAAATGCTGGAACCCAACGGTGTCGATGGTCATAGAGCCCTTTAAGCCAGTTATTATCACCAAGATTATACCTCTCCACCATACGCATCCAAGCAACTTCAAACTCAGTTATTGTTAATGAATCATAAACTGGATTGCCAAGAGCAACCTTGATGAAATCATATTCCTCATATCCTCCTAGCTTCTCTGGTATCTTTTTCATTATATGCCACAAGCACCATCTATATCGAGAATCTGTAAAAACCATACCCACTGCATTTTGAATTGCTTTTGCTTGATCTGTTACAATAGCTTTTGGTTGACGATTCGACATACATGTAAGCCATGTCTTAAATAACCAGACAAATGTTGGAGTATTTTCATTTGACAGTAATGCACATCCTAGCAACACCGACTGGCCATCATGATTGACTCCAACAAATAAAGCAAAAGGCATATCATATTTGTTCATCAAATATGTTGTGTCAAAAGTTATAACATCATTAAAAGTGTCATACAATGCCCTACTTCTTGCATCAGCCCAGAAAACATTCCTTAGTCGAGATTCATCATCAACATCCATAACACTAAAAAAGTTTGGATTCTCGGATTGCATTTTCACGAAATAGTCACGAACAGCTTCAGCATCACCTCTTCCAAGTTTCAACCTTCTTTCTTTCTCTAGAAAATTGCGACAATCTTTCTCACCAAAAGTTAGGTTGTCATGCCCATCGGCTGCCACAACAATAGAATTGAAATTCTTGTTCACTCGTATTCCAGCCCGGTCATTCAATAGAAGCCTCCGCTTAACATGAAAGTCCATATTTTTGTTGCATCTAAATAACCGAGATTTCAGTGGACTTAATGTATGATTGTGATCCAAAATGACCTTTGAAAGGTGAAACTTCCCACTAGGACGACGAGTAATATTGATTTTAGCTTTGCATTCCAACCCAGCTGATGGATTTGGCTTCAATAATTTTTTTGAGTTGGACTGAGTCTTACCATAGCGAGAACAAGAAAGTGTAAAATACTTTAGTTGTCCATCATCATCAGTATGTGAGCTTCTTCTCGTTACCCCAAATCCTTTAGCTTTAGCATACTTTTTGTAGTATTCTCGCACATCATCCTCGGTATCAAAAGCCATGCCCAACTCAGGGTCTTGAAGTAAGGCCTCTCCATGATCTTCACCATCTTTTTCAAATCATATGTTGCCTTCCTTCTGTTGCTCAAAGCCATCATCGTCGCTTGAAATAGACATGTCACTTGATTGTTGATGAACAGTACTAGTTTGATTGTCCATTCCTACCATCATAAGATAACATGTTATTGGCGATAGTAAGTATTTATAAAATCATACGATTAATAAATTATCTCAGTTTTGCCATAATTTTACTGAACGAGGTGCCAAGTAAAATATTATTGAACTTACAATGAGAAGTTATATGTGATCACAAAATGAATAGGCTATGACCAGAACCGCTGTGTACAAATCAATTAACATGATTACCATGCTGGATATTATCCACCGTATTTTGATGCTAACATATGGACAGTTTGATCCATGAAAACAGAGAACATACAAGATTTAGATAGTAATTGTGAGAACGAATTCTGATCAAGCTGTATGTAGTCTCACAAAGATGGTTAAGAAGGATTACCGAACAAGAATACAAGGACACACAGCGGGGTTGTACTAAATGGCGGCGCGAGCTGCGACGTCCTCCGGCGGCGCGAGCGGCAATGTCCTTGGCGGCGCGACCAGCGACGTCCTCGACGTCCTCCGGCGGCGCGAGCGGCAATGTCCTTGGCGGCGCGACCAGCGACGTCCTCGACGTGCTCCGGCGGCGCGAGCGGCAATGTCCTTGGCGGACGAGCTGCGACGTCGTCGGCGTTCTCTACCGGCTCGAGCGGCAGCGCGGCCTGCGACGACCTCGGCGTCGTTGCGGTGTGATCGAAAGCAGAGACACGGTACAACGATAGAAACAGAGCTGTTATAATTCTCTGTTTTTTCTTTCCGTAAATCGCTAGGCCACTTCCTTTTTTTCAGGCCGTTCTGTTTAAGCACGCGAGGTAAATCGTGGCCACGCTGGACTGCACGTCAGCCCGTAGCCTCTCTCCCGTAGCTTTTTCACGTAGGTGTAGCATTGTACCTACAACCCCACATTCTGCAGAGAAAGCCCATTTGACGGCCCAATCCCCTTTCTCCAAACCCTCACACGCCTCCGTCTGCACCGAACCGCCGGAGCGCCCGCGCCACCATGCACCGCCTCCTCCCTCCTCGCGTCGGCCTGCTCCGACGCCTCTCAACGGCCGCCGAGCCCGTCGCCTCCCCACCCCATCCACAGCCGCAGCCGCTGGCCGACTCCCTGTATCATCGCGTCGCTGCCGCAGTGATCCCGCGCCTCCCGCTGACCCCCGTGCTGGAGCAATGGGCCGTCGCCGAGGGCCGTCCCGTCGAGAAGCACGACCTCCAGGCCATCATCAAGAAGCTCGTCCTTCGCCGCCGCTTCTCCCACGCCCTTGAGGTTTCAATCGCCCCAACCCCGAAGTGAATACTCTCTGTCGCGCACCTCGCTTTTGCTGATTCTTTGTGCTCTTGCAGCTGTCCATGTGGATGACCGACCGGCGGCACTTCCGCCTGTCGCCCGGCGATGTCGCGTACCGCCTGGAGCTTCTCACCAAGGTGCATGGCCTCAAGACTGCCGTCGCCTATTTCGGGGGCTTGTCAGTTCAGCTGAAGAAATCTCAGTGCTACGGGTCTCTCCTGAAATGCTATGCAGAGGCAAAGTGCGTTGAGGAGGCTGAAAAGCTCTTCGCGCAGATGCAGGATATGGGGATGATGAGTTCATATCCTTACAATGTGATGATGAAGCTTTACTTGGAGTCCGGGCAGGTTGAGAGGGTGCACACCATGTACCAGGCTATGGAAGAGAGTGGCATCAAGCCTGATGTATTCACTGTCGACATTCTGTTGAAGGTGTATGAAGCTGCTGAAGATCTCAATAGGGTTGAGAAACTTCTAGACAAGACCAATCCGAAGATCCTGAATTGGCATTCACATGCCAGTGTAGCCAGGCTTTTCATGAAAGCCGGGCTGCAAGGAAGGGCCTTGCAGGCTATTGAGGAATCTGAAAAGCGGATTAGTCTGAAAAATGGTAGGGTTGCATATGGGTTCTTGCTTTCTATGTGTGCTGATTTGGGAATGAATAGCGAGGTGGACCGGATTTGGAATGCCTATAAGGCTAAAGTACCGACATGCAACTCGATGTATATGTGCAGGATAAGTGTGCTTCTTAAGATGAATGACATCGTTGGGGCTGAGAAAGCCTTTAGAGAGTGGGAAAGTAGGTATGTTCACCATGATATCCGGTTAACTAACCTACTGCTAAATGGCTACTGTGCAAACGGTCTAATGGAGAAAGCAGAAGCTCTTGTGGATGAAGCCATCACCAAAGGGAGGACACCTTACTGTAATACTTGGTATAAGCTGGCTGGTGGGTTTTTCAAGGATGGCCAGGTGTCAAAGGCGGTGGACCTGACAAGGAAAGCTCTGGCTTCTGGAACTTCTGGATGGGAACCTGACCAGACAAATGTGCTAATGAGTCTGGAACATTTCAGGGAGCAAAAGAATGTTGAAGCAGCTGAGGAAATAGCAAGCCAGCTACGAAGTTTGGTACCTTTGACGAGAGATGTTTACCATGGTTTACTGAAGACATATGTTCATGCAGGACAGCCAGTGTCAGATTTACTTGATCGCATGACTAAAGATGGTTTTGAGGCTGATGAAGAAACAGATAGAATCATCTCTGGAATATGCCAGTAGATATGCACATCTTTTTATCATCGAACAATTTCTTTGGTTTTTTATTTTCCATGACAGGTAGTTGCTAGCCCATCCACTTGCTAGTTCACTTCACGCACCGGTTAGTGCTTACCTAAGGCACCACAGTTCTTTAATATTCTATGCGATGACCTCACAGGGCAGTGGTATATCATTAGAGTATGTTCATTTCAATTGATACGGAGTTCTGTATTCTTGTTAGGATCAGGTAAGATCTCATGTCATGCAATTCTTCAGTAGTCTCACAAATCATTCTTTTAAGCCAATCTCCTTGATTCCATCTCAATTGATACATTTTTACCTTAAGATGTCCAAATGACTTATTTCTTCATCATATTCTTCCACTTGAAATGCTCCTCTGTTTTTCTGTTTTCGTGGCATTCAAAAGTTTCAACTGGAACAAGTCTGGCAGAAGCTGGTAGCTTGATAAAGCTTGTATAATAAACCAGAGAATGTATGCAAATCTCATGAGAAGGATCTTATTGAAGTACTCCCTCCGTCCCAAATTAATTGAGGCAGATTTATCTAGATACACATGTATCTAGACGTGTTTTAGTGCATAGATACATGTGAATCTAGACAAATCTGTGTCAATTAATTTGGGACTGAGGGAATACGTTGCACAATAACCTTTTGTTCTTCGCTTGAAATAGTTTGTGTTTTCTCTCTCTTGACTGATGATGCCTCCAATATGGGAGAGATGGCTGAGAAAATGTTGGATCTAGGTGGTGGCAAGTTGTGCATGTTGTGGCCTGCATGAGCTAGGCCTGGCATCAAACACTTGATCTGTCCTAAAAAAGAAGTAAAAAAAATCAAACACTTGATCTGTCACTTGCCAAATTAGCCAGGTGGAATCATAATTGGGATCACTTGTGGAAGACTAGCCAAGACTGGATGGAAATAACAATCAAAGTTGCTGCTGCAATGAAGTGTGGTGAACTGTTCCAGTATATGGCTGGTAGTTCTTGTATTGCAAGCATCACTCGTTAATTTCGGACTTCGACCGAAATTGTAGTTCGTTTTCCTTGAAGTGAACAGTGAGAAACATTGTGCATTTTACATTTGAAAACCTAGTTTGATTTTTTTTGCATCATGGTATTTACTTCAGGCCTAGCTTTTTGAGAAAATAATTATAACCATCGAAATTAACTTAACAAGAACCTTGTCAGAACATTGGAGAACTTGTGTTGTTGTTTTTCAAGTTTGCCGTCGCCCTCCTGACAGGAACATGCCGACAAAAGGAAAATTTTATTTCTCCAAGCAACAGGGATATTTCCTTTTCCCCCCTCTATGGTTCCTTATGAAGCGATTCAGTCTTTTTTTGTGGGGGATCCATAGTTTTTATTGATTTGTGTTGCTTTCACTTCAAAAGGAAATAAAAAGATTTTGTTGATATGTAGGGTCTGTCCAGTCAGCCATCAAATCGCCCATTCTTCCTCCATGAAAACCATATGATATGATTACATCCTGAATGAATGGGCTGTGCGCCTCTACGTGGCTTGAGTTTTGCGTGTGATCTTCCTCTTGGGTGTACACTGGCTGCCGTATATCCACGGTGACGATCAGAGATTTTGCATGATATTAAGATGTGAAATGAGGATTCTTAACCGTTGAATTACGAAGTATGGTAGTACATTATTTTCAAAAGAAAATTGCACAGTGTGCGTAGGGTCATACTACTAGTTTTGAGCATAAAAAGTTCTCACCAGGTGTATACGCCTAATACAACATACCTGACCAGATTATTTTGCTCAAATATGACAGTTATGGTAAAAGCATGACTTTTTTTTTATTCCAACTGATAGATCTCTTCCAAGGTCGACAGATTTGTAACAGGCTAAACAGAATTTCTTGTGTAAAAATGATTATCCTCCTCTTTTTTTCAAAACCTGGACCTTCAACTGACGAATTAAGAACATGAGAGGTTATTCTGTTGTTTATGAATTTATATACTCTCCCCGTCCCAAAATAAGTGACGTAGATTTATCTAGATTCGCATGTATCTAGACACGTTTTAGTATATGGATACATTCTAATCTAGACAAATTCAAGTCACTTATTTTGGAACGGAGGGAACACTTCAATCAATCAATTGTGCATGTCAGAAATGTCAGATTTTCATATTACAATCTGCCGCCAAAACGAAAAGCATCAGTGTCTCTTCATTGTCTTCAATAGCAGAAGTTTAGAATGTTCTACCCATGGAATTTATCTCAGCAGAGTTCCATAAAATTGACAAATCGGCAGCTTTTCACAGGCATAATAGACAATGATTCAAAAATAATCTTAGAATGTTCCATCTTTGGAAGTTATGTGTAACACCCCAGTTTTAGCTAATGTCTAGTTAGGGTTTAATGTGCATTGCATGAGCATCATCTTTTAAAATTGCATGCAAAGAAATAATGGAAAACCCTAAACCCTAGCTATTTTCCCTCTCTCTAAAAACAATTCAAAATGGTTTTCATATTTTGAAAATATCAAAAGTGTGGATCCCAAATGGACTAATAGGGCCTCACAGTATTTCAAATGTCTACCAAAATACTCTGGTATTTTTGAATATTCAAAATAGTTTGAAATCTGAAAATACAAAGAGAAAAGAGAGAAAGCTAAATAGAAAAAGGTTTTTCCTAAAAAAAATAGAGCCAAACCCGCAGCAGGCCGGCCCAACCCTCTCCTCTTCCCCCTGGAACCTTTGCCACGGCCCACTTCCGGCCCAAGCATGGCCCAGCCGACCCGATACCCCTTCACGCTTTCTTCTTTCTTCTTCCTCCACCAGAAGGACAACGCCGAAGCAGCTGCGTGTCCCGCCGCCGTCCGTTGATTCTCCCGAGCGTTGCGATGCTCGCCGCCGACTGCCGAGCCAAGGATAAGAATGCACGTGCCGTGCCCTCTCTTCCCATCCCCTTTTCCCTCTCTCTCTTCCTCTGTGTCGTCCACGCAGAGGCTCTGCAACCCTAGCTTCGGCCGCCGTCTCGCGTCGCCGTCTCCGACCTCCCCTCGTCCACCTGAGCATGCAAGAAGCTCCGCCTCACTGCCCTCTACTTCCCACCCAACGGAATTGAGCAGGGGCGCCCGAATCGTCGCCATGGACGTCGTCTTCCTCGCCACCGATGACCACCGTCCATCGCCATCGCCGTTGTAGCCATCCTCCTCTACCCTCGCTGAGGCCAGACACGCGACAAGGGTAATCTGTCGGTCCTCTTGGACCACTCCGCTGGCCCCCTTCCTCTCTGGTTTGCCGCCGCGCCGTTAGTCTGCAAGCTCCGTCGCCCCGCTCCGCCGTAGTTCGAGCTCCGATGACCCAAAAGGGGTGGCGCCACCACCCTATGGCTCGCCTTGGCCTCCTCTATCAAACGCGCGCACGCACGCAACCCTGATTGCTCTCCTGCGCCGTCCCCCTCGCCGATCCGAGAGTCACCGCTGGCGTGTGATACGTCCATTTTGCATCACTATTCTATGTCTTAATTCACTATTATTCATTGATATATTTCGTATTGAGAGGTGATACTTATGTTATTTCATCTGTTTTTGCATGGTTGATGATTTTTGGAGAATGGACCGCTGCAGTCAGGATTCTGATGGAAAAGGTGTTGTTTGGAGGCAAAATTCACGAAGATCGGAAAATCCGGGAAAATATACGAAAAATTCTATTTTTCTAAAAGACTCAAGATGCCAGAAGATGGAGTGGAGGTGGGCCACAGGGGGCCCACACCACCCCATGGCGCGGGCAGGCCTAGGTCGCGCCAGGGAGTGGTGTGGCCACCCTGGCCCACTCCAGCCTCTCCCCTCTGGCGTATATCTTCCTCCTGAAACCCTAAGACTCGGGGAGTGACCATAGAAACATTCCACCACCTCTACAGGGCGGAAAACACCGAGAGAGAAAGATCTCTCCGGCAGACAGATTTCTGCCGGGGGAATTCCTCCCCGGAGAGAGGAGATCGTCGCCATCAACACCACCATCAAGCTGGACTTCATTGGGATCATCATCATCATCATCACCACCATCATCACCATCAGCACCCTCATCACCATCTCCATATTTCTGTAACAATTGCGTTGAATCTTGCTATAGTTCATAGGGGAAACTTTCCCGGTGTTGATTACTCTTTGTAGTTGATGCTATTGAGTGAACCATTGAATTATTGTTTATGTTCAGATTGTTATACATCATTATTCCATCTCTGATCATGATCCATATGATGTCTTGTGAGTAGTTCGTTTTGTTCTTGAGGACATGAGAGAAGTCTTGTTGTTAGTAGCGGAGTTGCGTTGAGAAAGATTCAATAGATTGTTATTTAAGTTGTGGTGTACTTCTTCTAGTGGTGTCATGTGAACGTCGACTACATGACATTTCACCTATATGGGCCTAGGGGAATGCATTGTGTATTTGGCTACTAATCGTAGGGGTTGCTGGAGTGACAGAAACCTGAACCCCCGTTAGGAAACCATTGCACAAGGGACGTAAGGGTCTTAGAGTTTAAAGCTATGGTTAGGTTTCTACCTTAATTACTTTCTTGTACTTACAGATGTTTGCAAGGGGGTTTAATCACAAGTATGTATTAAGTCTTGGATGGGACGGTACATTAGCACAGGTTCATCCACACAACACTTAGCAAGCTAGAGAAGATTAATCGACTATATGAAGCGAAAGCACTTGACAGTCTTCCCATGTGTCCTCGAGAATGTTTGGTCATCTATAGAAATACAACCGGCTTGTCCTTTGCTGCATAAAGGATTGGGCCACTTGCTGCATTCATTCTTACTGTCTTTTATTTACTCGTACTTTGTTTACTTGCTTTATCGAAAACCCCTAAAATGCGTTTGCTAAGTATTTGCAGAGAATTCCTGATCCATACCGCTAGCCAGCACCTTCTGCTCCTCGTTGGGTTCGACACTCTTACTTATCGAAAATACTGCGATACACCCCCTATACTTGTGGGTCATCAAGACTATTTTCTAGCGCCGTTGCCGGGGAGTGAAGCGCTATTGGAGAGTGGAACTGGTAAAGGAAACTTCTACTGTGAGTATTGTTTACTTCTGCTAGTTGCTTTATTTTCGTTATGGATAATTCGCTGAGTTTCTTATTTGGTAATGCTACTACCACTGCTAAGGTAGTAGATAAGCCACCACCTACTGAGAAAGATGTTTTCAAAATACCTACAAGAATTATTGATCGTGTTATGGATAACTACTATGTTGGGGATGAAACTGTCCATCCCGATGATCATTTACTCTTTATACACGAATTATGCGGGTTGTTCAAGTGTGCAGGTATTACTACAGATCAAGTTAAGAAGAAGTTATTCTCATTATCACTGGAAGGAAGAGCTGAGGAATGGTATAAGCTGCTGAAGAATGGTCAAGCTCTGGAATGGGAGGAAATAGTGCCTCTCTTTTATTCAAAGTTTTATCCTCCTAGTGAAATTCATAAAGATCGGAATCAAATATACAACTTTTGGCCTCTTGATGGAGAGAGTACTGCTCAAGCTTGGGGGAGATTGAAGTTACTAATGCTCAAATGTCCCATTCATGAGCTCCCCAACAATATTATTATCAATAACTTTTATGCAAGGCTCCCTCTACATGACAAGGATTTATTGGACGCGTCTTGTGCTGGATCATTCACTCGTATGGAAGAAGAAGTTAAATGGGACCTTCTAGACCGTATTCTAGACAATGCTGAAGCTTGGGAAAATGACAAAGGTAGAAAGTCAGGTATAAATTATGATTATGAATGCATTTAATCTTTTATGAAAACTGATGACTTTCGAAATATTAATAATGCTTATGGTCTTGATTTGCAAGTTATTACGAATTGCTTTAAAGCTTTTGCTTCGTATATTGAAATTCCAAAAAAGGGATGGAATAAGTACCATGCGTCTTATAAAGATATTGTTGACCATGTTCCTATTGGGAGCACTGAGTGTTAAATTATTGATCATATCCTACATGAACCTTACATTGAGAAGATTCCCTTCCCAGATAAGGTAAAGGATCATCCTATGATAACTAATGTAATCACTAAAAGTGGAAAGAAAACTATAAAACCTGATGAACAAATAAACATTGAACCTGTCGTAGCAATTGTGAAAGACCTTGTTACTAAAAGTGTAGAAGATGGGCACATAGTCTTCTGTGAGGATGCTTCCAATATTGTTTCACATCCCAATAGATCTAAAAAGGTTAGTGTTCCTGTGCTTTCTGTTAGAATTGGTGATCATTGCTATTATGGTTTATGTGATATTGGTGCAAGCTCTAGTGCTATTCCTTATGAGCTTTATAGAGAAATTATGCATGAAATAAGTCCTTGCGAGTTGGAGGAGATTGATGTGGTTATTCACCTTGCTAATAGAGAGACTATCTCTCCAATTGGCATTGTGCGAGACGTGGAAGTCCTTTGTGGTAAGATCAAGTATCCTGCTGATTTTCTAGTACTTGGTTCAGCTGCTAGTAAAACTTATCCTATTATTTTTAGTAGACCTTTCTTGAGTACTTGTGGTGCTATTATTGATTGCAAGAGGGAGAAAATCTTGACTAAGTTTGATGGGGAATCTTATGAGTTTAATTTTTCGAAATTTACTAAAGAACCTTGCGAAGAGGAAACCCCTAATGAGGATTTTAGAGTTGAACAACTTGCTTCTATCTCTCTTGCTCCTAACAATGCTTTGTAGCAATTTATGGAAGATCACGAAAGTGAGATCTTCATGGATGAAAGGAATGAGATTGACGAGATCCCCCGTCATCAACCCAGGTTGCTTAAACATGACTTGCTTGTAGAAGACTTGGGTACCACTTTGCCACCTAAAAAGGACCCGATCTTCGATCTAAAACCTCTCCCTGATGACCTTAAATATGCTTTTATTGATGATAAAAAGATATATCATGTTATTATTAGCGCTAAACTTTCAGGGGAGGAAGAAGAAAGATTATTGGAAGTTTTGAAGAAACACCGAGGAGCTATGGGCTATACTCTGGATGATTTGAAAGGGATTTCACCTACTATATGTCAGCATTCTATCAACATAGAACCAGATGCGAAGCCAGTAGTGGAGCACCAACGACGTTTAAATCCTAAGATGAAGGAAGTGGTAAGGAATGAGGTATTGAAACTCCTTGATGCTGGTATTATTTACCCTATTGCTGATAGTGAATGGGTTAGTCCTGTTCATTGTGTTCCTAAAAAGGGAGGTATTACCGTTGTCCCTAATGATAACGATGAGCTTATTCCTCAAAGAATAGTAGTAGGCTATATGATGTGCATCGATTTTAGGAAAGTCAATAAAGTCACTAAGAAAGATCACTACCCACTTCCTTTTATTGATCAAATGTTGGAAAGGTTGTCTAAAAAGACCCATTTTTGTTTTCTTGATGGTTATTCTGGTTTCTCTCAAATTGCTGTTAAACAACAAGATCAAGAAAAAACTACTTTTACTTGCCCTTATGGAACTTATGCTTATAGACGTATGCGTTTTGGTTTATGTAATGCTCCTGCTACTTTCCAAAGGTGCATGTCTGCTATCTTTCATGGCTTTTGTGAGTAAATTGTAGAAGTGTTCATGGATGACTTTTCTGTCTACGGAACTTCTTTTGATAATTGTCTGCACAACCTTGATAAAGTTTTGCAGAGATGTGAAGAAACTAATCTTGTTCTTAATTGGGAGAAATGCCACTTCATGGTTAACGAAGGGATTGTTCTTGGGCATAAAGTTTCTGAAAGAGGAATAGAAGTTGATAGAGCTAAGGTTGAGGCAATTGAGAAGATGCCATGCCCAAGAGACATAAAAGGTATTCGTAGTATCCTTGGTCATGCTGGTTTCTATAGAAGGTTTATTAAAGACTTTTCTAGGATATCAAAACCCCTTACTAATCTTCTTCAAAAGGATGTACCCTTCGTTTTTTATGATGATTGTAAGGAAGCTTTTGAAACTCTTAAAAAGGCTTTAAGAACAGCTCCTATTGTTCAACCACCTGATTGGAGTTTACCCTTTGAAATAATGTGTGATGCTAGGGATTTTGCTGTAGGTGCTGTCCTTGGGCAACATATTGATAAAAAGCTGAACGTTATCCATTATGCTAGTAAGACTCTAGACGCTGCTCAAAGGAATTATGCTACTACTGAAAAGGAATTTCTAGCTGTTGTCTTTGCTTGTGATAAGTTTAGGCCCTATATTGTGGACTCAAAAGTAACTATTCATACTGATCATGCTGCTATTAAATATCTTATGACAAAGAAGGACGCTAAGCCTAGGATTATTAGATGGGTACTGCTTTTACAAGAGTTTGATCTACATATAGTAGATAGAAAGGGTGCTGAAAATCTTGTAGCTGATAATTTATCTCGCTTGGAAAACATCTCTTTTGATCCTATGCCTGTTAATGATAGTTTTCCAAATGAGCAATTAGCCGCAGTAGGGGTGAACTCGCGAGGAAGCCCTTGGTATGCTGATTATGCTAAATTTATTGTCTCCAAGTATTTGCCTCCAACTTTTACAGCTCAGCAAAGAAGAAAGTTCTTTTATGATTTGAGGCATTATTTTTGGGATGACCCACACTTATACAAAGAAGGGGTTGATGGTATTATGCGAAGATGTGTTCTAGAGTATGAACAGAAAGAGATATTGCGTAAATGTCACGGGAGCGCCTATGGAGGACATCATGCAGGAGATAGAACTGTACAAAAGGTATTACAATCAGGTTTCTACTGGCCTACCCTTTTTAAATGCAAGAAAATTTGTTTTATCTTGTGATGAATATCAACGTGTTGGTAATATTTCTAGACGTAATGAAATGCCTATGAATTACTCTCTAGTAATTGAACCATTTGATTGTTGGGGATTCGACTTTATGGGTCCTTTCCCTCCTTCAAAGGGTTACACTCATATTCTTGTTGCCGTTGATTATGTTACTAAGTGGGTAGAAGCCATTCCTACGAAAAGTGCTGACGGAGAAACCTCTCTAAAAATGCTTAAGGATGTTATATTTCCTAGGTTTGGAGTGCCTAGGTATCTCATGACTGATGGGGGTTCTCATTTCATTCATGGCGGTTTTAGGAAGACCCTCGCTAAGTATGATGTTAATCATAGGATTGCTTCAGCTTATCACCCCCAAACTAGCGGGCAAGTAGAGTTATCAAATAGAGAAATTAAATCTATCTTACAAAAGACTGTTAATAGGTCTAGAAAAAACTGGGCTAAGAAGTTGAATGATGCTTTATGGGCTTATAGAACTGCTTATAAGAATCCCATGGGAATGTCTCCTTATAAAATGGTTTATGGGAAAGCTTGCCACTTACCCTTAGAATTAGAACACAAAGCTTACTAGGCAGTGAAAGAACTAAATAGAGATTGTAAGCTAGCTGGTGAGAAAAGACTTTTTGACTTAAGCTCTTTAGATGAATGGAGGAGTGAAGCCTATGAGAATGCTAGGCTCTTTAAAGAAAAATTTAAAAGATGGCATGACAAGCGAATACTTAAGAGAGAATTTCATGTTGGTGAGAAAGTTCTATTGTATAGGTCTCGTTTCAGATTTTTTGCAGGTAAGCTACTATCAAAATGGGAAGGACATTTCATCATTGAAGAAGTATACCGTTCAGGAGCAATAAAAATTTCTTCTCTAAAAGATAATACTACACAAGTAGTGAATGGACAGCGACTCAAACACTATATTGCTGGAGATTCTTACAATGAAGATGTTGATGCCTTTCAAGTTATAACTCCAGGGAAATTCATTGAGGACCAAATTCAGAGACCTGTAGAGTCTGTTTCCAACTAGGTAACAGTTCTGGTAAGAAAAGTTTAGTGAAAATACAATCCAACTATATTTTTGCAGTTTTCAGTCAATAAGGAAAGCTATGAAGCGAAAAAGGGACGGAACCGGAGCCAGGGTGGCCCACACCACCCCATGGCGCGGGCCCACCCCTGGCCGTGCCACCAGGTGGTGAGGCCGCCCAGGACTCCGTCTCTGACCCGTTTTCTCCCAGTACCTTCCTTTTGAAGTGAAACTTCGTAATATATAACCCCCCGGATCCCCCGAGGTTCCTATATTGTGTTTTCGTCATGTTTTTGTTCCGATCTGTTTCTGCCAGGACATACTCTTTGAAGGTTTAGAAGCACAATGGTGTCCGCCAAGGATAAAGGGAAGGAACCTATGGAGGAAGACCTCCAAGACACCGGGAAGGAGAAGGAGATCAAGAGTGAAGGTGAAGAGGAGGCAAAGCACACCGGCACTACCGTTGCAAGCATCGGAGTGGTGGCAAATCCAGCCATTGGAGGGAAGCCTCCTCATCACCGTTTAGATCCCTGGTCACTTCCTCCACGCACCAAGAATCCTTTCCACACTCTTATCCATGAGCATCAATACCAGAATATGCCCAAGGAGAAATTACCCTCCAATTGGGATTTGCCTCGTTCTAACCATGCAGGAAAAGAAGACTTCAAGGAGGAAGAGTGGGGAAAGAATAGCAAGAGCTGGGATTCTCAACACGACATGATCATGAGCCGCATTGAGTAAAACTCACAGCTGATTCGTAATCTCACCTTCAAGATTGAGGACTTGGGGAAACTTATCAGAGAGCTCATTGAGAAGATACCACCACCACCTAAGGAGTAATTCGTCATCAGGTTTGGCATCCCCTTGGTTTGTTCCAAGCTTGGGGGAGTGTCGCGGTATCATATCACTATCTTCTATCTTTTTACCTTATTAGTAGAGTCATATCATGAATAGAGGAGTTATTGTGTAGTATGGTTTGCATTATGGAAGTGTCCCCTCTCTCGTTAGATTTGTATCCCTTGGTGTGAGTTTCCATTATGGGGTACTAATGAGAAGTTTTATCATTCACTCTTTTGCATAGCTTATGATAGTTTTCAATTCGTGGTTATATGATTGATCTTGTTGTTAGTATTGGTAGCACTTTGGGATCATTGAGTTAATTCAGTTGGTTTTGGCAAACCTGGCTCAGTCAGTAGCAACGCCCTTTTTGAGAGTTGAAAATAAAAAGATAGAAGTACTCTAGAGGAAAATAATCTCATAAGTCTAGTTTTCTCTAGTTAAGATCTTTTGTGATTTGCTCATAATCAAGAAAGAAAGATGATGAAATTATTTTCATAATGGAAACTCACAATGGAAACTATTTTCATAATGGAAACTATTTCCATTATGAAATTATGTTCATAATGGAAACTTCTCGTTAGTACCCCATAATGGAAACTCACACCAAGGGATACAAATCTAACGAGAGAGGGGACACTTCCATAATGCAAACCATACTACACAATAACTCCTCTATTCATGATATGACTCTACTAATAAGGTAAAAAGATAGAAGATAGTGATATGATACCGCAGCACTCCCCCAAGCTTGGAACAAACCAAGGGGATGCCAAACCTGATGACGAATTACTCCTTAGGTGGTGGTGGTATCTTCTCAATGAGCTCTCTGATAAGTTTCCCCAAGTCCTCAATCTCGAAGGTGAGATTACGAATCAGCTGGGAGTTTTGCTCAATGTGGCTCATGATCATGTCGTGTTGAGAATCCCAGCTCTTGCTATTCTTTCCCCACTCTTCCTCCTTGAATTCTTCTTTTCCTGCATGGTTAGAACAAGGCAAATCCCAATTGGAGGGTAATTTCTCCTTGGGCATATTCTGGTATTGATGCTCATGGATAAGAGTGTGGAAAGGATTCTTGGTGCGTGGAGGAAGTGACCAGGGATCTGAATGGTGATGAGGAGGCTTCCCTCTAATGGCTGGATTTGCCACCACTCCGATGCTTACAACGGTAGTGCCGGTGTGCTTTGCCTCCTCTTCACCTTCACTCTTGATGTCCTTCTCCTTCCCGGTGTCTTGGAGGTCTTCCTCCATAGGTTCCTTCCCTTTATCCTTGGCGGACACCATTGTGCTTCTAAACCTTCAAAGAGTATGTCCTGGTAGAAACAGATCGGAACAAAAACACGACGAAAACACAATATATGAACCTCGGAGGATCGGGGGGTTATATATTATGAAGTTTCACTTCAAAAGGAAGGTACTGGGAGAAAACGGGTCGGAGACGGAGTCCTGGGCGGCCTCACCACCTGGTGGCGCAACCAGGGGTGGGTCGCGCCATGGGGTGGTGTGGGCCACCCTGGCTCCGGTTCCGTCCCTTTTTCGCTTCATAGCTTTCCTTATCGATTGAAAACTGCAAAAATATAGTTGGATTGTATTTTCGCGGAACTTTTCTTACTAGAACTGTTACCTAGTTGGAAACGGACTCTGCAGGTCTCTAAATTTGGGATTGAGTGGATCCTTCCGGAGTCATCACTTGAATATCATCGACATATTCATCTTCATATACTTACTACTCGAGTCATAAAACCTTTTTCTTCCTTGTTACACTATTATCTCCACTTCCTGGAAATTTCTTTCACACAAAACTCCACACAGTTCTTATTAGCATTAGTATAAGTGAAGTGATAAAACCTTTTGAGTCCAACTTCGACTTAAAACCATCAAAACAAAATTTACTGTAGCAACTCCTTTCGAAACCCAAAAATAATTCAAAAAGGAAATCGAATAAAGAAGCAAATGCAAGATTGGCAAAATCTGTCAAAACAGACCAGCAGGTAAAGATCAATTTTTTAGAAAATCTTCTGTTGCTCAAATCAAAAAGTGAAAAACTAACTAAAGTTAAATAACAACCTGGGGCAGAAGCACAAAAAATTACAGCTCAATCTGATATACAGAGATATCTCACGAATTTTTACCGTGAAGCACAAAAATCTGTTTCGGGACTGCAACTTCCCCAAATCTTACTTCTCTCTCATTAGAGGTTGATCTTGACACAAAAACCAAACAAAACGGATAAGGAGCGATTATTACCGAAGTAATAACTTCCAAGACTCAAAGAAACAAAAACAAACTGAAAGCAAAAACAAATTGGGTTGTCTCCCATAAAGCTCTTTCTTTATAGCCATTAAGATGGGCATGATAATTTCGAAGAAGCTCTCATAGGGATATGATTTGAAGTGAAAGAGAGCTTTAAGAAGCAAAAACACACGCACATTTAAGTCTAACCCACTTCCTATGCAAGGGAATTTTGTAAACAAACAAGTTATTGGAACCAAAGGCAACTTGCATAAGAAGTCAAAAGAAATGCAACATAAAAACTTTCAGCATAAAACGAGGAAACTTGATATTATTGAGATGCACAAGAACACTTTTCCCTATCTCATAATAGCTTTCAGTATCATGCATAAACTTAACAATATAGCTATCACAAGGACTATCATAGCAATGATCACTTATTATAACAGAAAACACAGGAATAATAGCTATCATAACACTACTATGCGAAACAATATTAGAGGTATCCTTACAAAGGATAGTGTGTCCCTCTTTTTCATATTTAGCAACAAAGTCTTTCACATTTGCTACAATAGGTTCATCAATCATTTGTTTATCAGGTTCAGCAGCCCTACTCATACTTTCATTAACCATACTAGCTATCATAGAATGCTCCTTTACCTTAACTGGGAAAGGCATTTTCTCAATATAAGGTTTAGGTAAAACATGACTAGCAGTATAAACTTCAGTATTTCTTGCAGGAACACTCTTAGCAATATCTTTATAAGGTTCATGATACTTATTCCACTTCTTTTTAGGTACTTCAATATAAGAAGCAAAAGCCTTAAAATAAGAAGCAATAGCTTGAGAGTCTAGACCATAAGCATTTTTAATATTTTGAAAGTCATCAGTTCCCATAAAAGATTCAATGCATTCATAATCATATTTTATACCTCACTTTCTACCTTTGTAATTCTCCCAAGCTTCAGCATTGTCTTGAATACGGTCCAGAAGGTCCCATTTAACTTCTTCTTCCATACGAGTGAATGATCCAGCACAAGAAGCGTCCAATAAATCCTTGTCATGTAGAGGGAGCCTTGCATAAAAGTTATTGATAGTAATATTGTTGGGGAGCTCATGAATGGGACATTTGAGCATTAGTAACTTCAGTCTCCCCCAAGCTTGAGTAGTACTCTCTCCATCAAGAGGCCAAAAGTTGTATATTTGATTCCGATCTTTACAAATTTCACTAGGAGGATAAAACTTTGAATAAAAGAGAGGCACTATTTCCTCCCATTCCAGAGCTTGACCATTCTTCAGTAGCTTATACCATTCCTCAGCTCTTCCTTTCAGTGATAATGAGAATAACTTCTTCTTAACTTGATTTGTAGTAATACCTGCACACTTGAACAACCCGCATAATTCGTGTATAAAGAGTAAATGATTACCGGGATGGACAGTTCCATCCCCAACATAGTAGTTATCCATAACACGATCAATAATTCTTGTAGGTATTTTGAAAACATCTTTCTCAGCAGGTGGTGGCTTATCTACTACCTTAGCAGTGGTAGTAGCATTACCAAATAAGAAACTCAGCGAATTATCCATAACAAAAATAAAGCAACTAGCAGAAGTAAACAATACTCACAGTAGAAGTTTCCTTTACCAGTTCCACTCTCCAATAGCGCTTCACTCCCCGGCAACGGCGCTAGAAAATAGTCTTGATGACCCACAAGTATAGGGGGTGTATCGCAGTATTTTCGATAAGTAAGAGTGTCGAACCCAACGAGGAGCAGAAGGTGCTGGCTAGCGGTATGGATCAGGAATTCTCTGCAAATACTTAGCAAACGCATTTTAGGGGTTTTCGATAAAGCAAGTAAACAAAGTATGAGTAAATAAAAGACAGTAAGAATGAATGCAGCAAGTGGCCCAATCCTTTATGCAGCAAAGGACAAGCCGGTTGTATTTCTATAGATGACCAAACATTCTCGAGGACACATGGGAAGACTGTCAAGTGCTTTCGCTTCATATAGTCGATTAATCTTTTCTAGCTTGCTAAGTGTTGTGTGGATGAACCTGTGCTAATGTACCGTCCCATCCAAGACTTAATACATAATTGTGATTAAACCCCCTTGCAAACATCCGTAAGTACAAGAAAGTAATTAAGGTAGAAACCTAACCATAGCTTTAAACTCTAAGACCCTTACGTCCCTTGTGCAATGGTTTCCTAACGGGGGTTCAGGTTTCTGTCACTTCCGGCAACCCCTACGATTAGTAGCCAAATACACAATGCATTCCCCTAGGCCCATATAGGTGAAGTGTCATGTAGTCGACGTTCACATGACACCACTAGAAGAAGTACACCACAACTTAAATAACAATCTATTGAATCTTTCTCAACGCAACTCCACTACTAACAACAAGACTTCTCCCATGTCCTCAAGAACAAAACGAACTACTCACAAGACATCATATGGATCATGATCAGAGATGGAATAATGATGTATAACAATCTGAACATAAACAATAATTCAATGGCTGACTCAATAACATCAACTACAAAGAGTAATCAACACCGGGAAAGTTTCCCTTATGAACTATAGCAAGATTCAATGCAATTGTTACAGCAATATGGAGATGGTGATGAGGGTGCTGATGGTGGTGATGATGATGATGATGATCCCGATGAAGTCCAGCTTGATGGTGGTGTTGATGGTGACGATCTCCCCTCTCCGGGAAGGAATTCCCCCGGCAGAAATCTGTCAGCCGGAGAGATCTTTCTCTCTCGGTGTTTTCCGCCCCGCAGAGGCGTAAGAATCTTTCTGTGGTCACTCCCCGAGTCTTAGGGTTTCGCGAGGAAGATATACGCCAGAGGAGAGAGGCTGGAGTGGGCCAGGGTGGCCACACCACTCCCTGGCGCGGCCTAGGCCTGCCCGCTCCATGGGGTGGTGTGGCCCCCCCTGTGGCCCACCTCCACTCCATCTTCTGGCATCTTGAGTCTTCTGGAAAAATAGAATTTTCCGTATATTTTCCCGGATTTTCTGATCTTCGCGAATTTTGCCTCCAAACAGCACCTTTTCCATCAGAATCCTGACTGCAGCGGTCCATGCTCCAAAAGTCATCAACCATGCAAAAACAGATGAAATAACATAAGTATCACCTCTCAATACGAAATATATCAATGAATAATAGTGAATTAAGACATATAATAGTGATGCAAAATGGATGTATCAGGTACTAGTAATGGAATTACTAGATTGCCATAATAGAGTTTTCCCTTGGAAGATAGTTGTCCAAGCCATTTACCAAGGGCTTGCCTGAGGTCTATAGGGCACCAATGTGCAACCATGATATACTCAGATAGGTCTTGAAAAACAAGGCCAACGCAAGTGGTTTCACCATTTTATCACTTACCTAGATTTAGTTATGCTTTTTATAGTGGAATAACTCTAGTTTGAGGAAATAATTCACCAGAATTTATCTGGAGGCCCAAAATTATTTCCTTGGGTGGTTAGGTAGTGTTTGATGTATTGAACCACACAGAGTTGGAATCTTGTCAAAAGAATTAACAGAATGCCCTTAATAAATCATCAACGGCTGTTTTGTAAAGTATTTGTCTTTTTCACCAGATTTCTTTTACAGAAGGTTTTAGTGTGATTCAAATTTTACATGGTAGGTATTGGAATTACCTTTATGCAGAAATTGGAATTACCCATTTTGGATATCCAGAACTATTAGATGGATTTATCTAGTGAAGAAGGTGTACACAGAATAGTTTAATTCATTAGAATTCAGCCAGAGCTCAATAACATCTGAGCTGCTGGGGTTTGATAGGTGATGATATTAGGATGTACTGGGAGGTGTAATTAGGTCAATACCCATTTTGGTTTGACTTAGGGAAATTTCTAAAGTCAGAAAGGCTCTCTTATTATTATTTTTACAAAAGGGCAAACCATTGTTCACCTTGACTTGGGGCCAAGTGTAATGGATAGGTATTCAAATTATTTACCAGGGAATCTTTGGTTTATTCCAATTGGAGATGGAAATCTCACTCAGGAATTTGTTTACTAGAAAAGGAAGCTCATGGTAGAATAATCTACAGAAAAGATACCAGTGATATTTTGCCAAACTGTTGACACAACATGGTTGGAAAAACAAGTGGCTACAAGGTTAAGTTTAGATCTATGCAAAACTTGGTCCTTTCAATTTTTGGTAATGAATTAAACGGATGGGCAGAAATTTGGATCTGACAGAAAATATTAAAGGCTAGGGTGGAGTGGGCTAGGATCTGGGGCAAACTGGGCCGCAGGGGGAGGATTAGGCCCACCCAGCGCTGGCTCGCGCGGGAGGCGCATTCGAACCCGACAGGTGGGGCCCGCCTGCCAGCGGCGCACACCCCCGAAGGGGTATCGGCGAATCGGGGCCGCCGGATCAAGTCAGATCCGACGGCACCGGGTCGTCGTCCTCGTCTGCCTCATCGGCGACAAGGGAAACCCTCGGGGATGGCGGGGCTCGCCGGGGAAGCTTACTAGGGGCTCGGGAGGTGTCGGGGAAGCGGTGGGGCAACACGGTGGACGATGGCGACCTCGGGGATGGGTGGAATCAGGGGGTTCCTTGCCGGTATCTGGCTTGCGCGATGACGACCGAGACGAGCTCATCGGAGCGCGTCGGTGTAGTTTGAGGGGACGGTTCTAGGCCAAAAAGGAGGACATGGTTAGATGCAGGGGAGTAGGGGAGTTCGACCAGGTGACATGCAGAGGGAGGGGAGCTGAGGAGAGAGCACCTAACTCAATTTCTTGAGGAGGCTGAGAGGGCTTTCTCTCTCTCTCGGGTGAGACAGGATGGGGGAAGAAGAGAGGAGCTAGGGGGAGGTATGTGGAGGGGAGAGGAGTGAAATGAGCCAGGGAGAAGGGTTGGGGTGGTCTGTGGCTTATAAGCCCAAGTGGGTGTGGTTCATGGTGGACTTTGTTCACTTAGGGCAAGGGAAGAGGGAGGATGGTCCTGATTGGGAAAGAGGGTCGGTGGAGAGGAGGGTGTGGGGTCGTGCAGGGGCAGAGAGGGGTGAGGTGGCTGTTGTTGCATTGCCTTGCAATATTGGGAGACACACATGTGTCTCTCTCTTTCACTTGGTCCAAGTGCTAAAGACAAAATAGGAGAGAGGAGGGGTGGTGCTACAGTGCACGACTAGAGAGGGGAGTGTGAGCTTCCTTGGCCAGGTTGGTGAGGGTTTGATGGGGAGTAAATCAAGTGTTGATCAATGTTGGGGTAAGGGCCATTTTGATGCTTATGAAGGAAGGTTACTAAATTTGATATTACTAGGTGGGACGATGATGCTGGTAGGTAGGAGTGGTCAAGATATCCTTCCTAGAATTATTTGAGAATTTTCTGAGTAGTTTAGATCCCTATTTTATTAATTATTCAAAAACTGCTGAATGGATTTTATGGAGTTCATTTTAGATTTTTGAATTGTCCAAGGTGGGATTTTGGTGTTAGGGGATCCCAAATATGAATACATACTTAGGAGAATTTTCTCAGGATTTATTGAGAAGGAAAAGCATTTTTAAGGATTTATTTCTTGTTTCTGCCATTTGAGAAAAATGGCAGAAAGAATTAATAAGGGATCTCAAACTGATTTATTTTTGAGATGGGAAGGTGGGGTATGGTGGATAGGCTTCAAAGGTGCTCAGAGTTGAGCAAGTGTTTTGGAGAAAGGCAAACTTGCCCTTATAGAGAGTTTTGGATTTTCTGCTAAAAGGGAGGATTAAAAAGGAATTTTGGTCCATAATAATTATGGGTAAATATTGATAAATCCTTTTAATCAAGGGAGATGATGTACCCAAGGTGTATCTAGCTTAATCAACCTTGGGTGATGAGAATCCAAGTTGATTTTGGTGAGAAACAAGGAGAAAAGGATCTAAGGCAAGGTTAATTTCATACCAACAAAACATTGTTGGATCTTGGAACTCAGAGCTCACCTTGGGGGAGGGAATATGGGGATGGATAGAACAAGTGATTTAGATCACCATGGTACAGGAACTTGGTAGTGGAGAGGTTTGTGTTCTCCAAGAATTGATGTGGAACTATGAATAAAATAGGGCTATCAAAAGGGGTTATCAAGTAGCCTTCGAAACTAAGTGGGTTCTTGAAGCACAAAGATCCAATTGGAACAAGTGAGGTGGGTACTGGTAGACCTATAAGAGTAGATCACCATCATGCAAAGAGTTTGTCCATAGAAGATAGGATGGTGGTGTGAACTTCTGTCAAAGTAGGCATGTTGACTAGATTTGCAAGAAAAGTTATTTTCTTGCCTGCAAAACCATCAAGAACTAGTGGATGGGAGGATGGTATAACCAAAGTTAAGAGTGGGACTATGTATTCCTTATGATGGTCTACAAGATGGTTCAAGTGAATTTCCAAAAAGGCACAAGGGTTGAGAAAGGGAGGCATTTGAAAAGGTGATGTTGGAAATAGTTTTCTAGACTTAGCCAAATTTGGCAGATTTAGGGTTTTTGACTAGAATGTGGGTGGTGATGCTTGTGAGGGGTTGCAAGGTACCAAAGCATCATCAAGTGGATGATGTGTAAGAGTGGATTGAGTAGGAGGGACCCATGCTTGATATTTGTCTTCAAGGACTTGGAGGCTTCTAGAAGGGATCACTTCGGAATTGATCTGTTTAAGGGGATTTGGAGGATCATCTAGGGATTAGAGATTGGGTCCAACTTGTAGTATAGGTTAGGCGTTTGTTGATGGGGAGTAGCTTGAGTCCTAGAGAGTGAGCTCCTAGGGTGGCTCATACTATCTCTTAAGCAGGCAAACCAAACAGCAGATCAAGGCAATTCATCCTATAAACAAAGCAAACCCACTACTAGGGTTACCATCAAGCCTAGCTTGAGGTAGGGATGGGTATTTTTGAAAGGTTGTAGTTTGGAATAAGATGAGGGTCTCTTGGTATCTCTACCAAGATTGGAATTCAAATGCTTCAGAAAAGGTTTTGTTAAATCGAGAGATAAGAATAGTTGAGGGTTCTGTCTTGAAAACATAAGGAGATTATATTAAATAGCTCTCCATAGTTTTGTCAATAGAAGTTACTAAAATAGTTTGGTTGGCAAGGCACCTTGGCTCAGGTTTTGAAATGCTAGAACATTTGAGAATATGGAGAAATAAGCCAAGATAGTTTTGTGAAATAGCTTTTGTCAATGGGTGTTGAGGGAACGAGGATATTAGTTAAAACACACTCCTATGCCTAAGCATATTCAAACAACAAGCAAACACTGCAACACTTAAACAAGAATTTTTTTTGTTCCCCTTGATTTTTGCCTTCTGGACAACAAATCAGGGTTGCTGAAATTGGGGTGTTACAGACCTTTCCCCCTTAAAAGAATCTCGTCCCGAGATTCGGGAGAGATAGGGGTAGAGAAGCTGTGTCGCAGCGTCGGGCTAGGTCAGGGTTCACTTGGGGATACTAAGTTTACGACAAGATTATTGCTTCCGTACTAGGTTTGATGCATGAGTAGTTCTGCGCCGTGCAGGGGTTTGGGTCCAGTCTAGGGAAGGTGGGTGAGGCGTACTAGGGGGGTTTCATCTTGATCTTCTGAGATGCTGACGAAGTCCAAGCGTAGCTTCTAGGGAGGGGTAGGCTTCGATCCATCTGTTAATTCTCTTCGTGTGGGAAAGACTACGTATTTCCCCCTTAGGGCTAAACTAGGCAGCTCGGAGAGTTACAAGCCAAGGTCATCCTTAATACACGCAGATGAGGGTGGCAAAAGGATAGTTCTTAAGGTAGCGTACAACGACATAAGGGAGGGTAGCATCACATATGTCGTTCAAGGGGGATAGGGAACTAGTTTATTACAAGTTGCACTTGCTGACGTTCAGGGATTGCCAGGGTAGGGTTAATGAGCTTCTCTCTCGATTCTACTCCAACGAGATGCAGTAGTTTGGGGATGGGGTTCGATTCCTCAATCTTGAGTTGCCGGGTTGCGGGAAGTAGGATGGCCGTCTTTTCTTGAGGTAAGGACCTTGGTGCATTCGGGATTTTTTTGGTCTAGGCGAGAAAAGGATCCTAGCCTTCTAGTGGTTTCTTGCTGACGCTCTTGGTGTCTCAGGGCAGCTCTTGATTTTCTTGGGATATAACCACTAGCAGGGCAATGTTGAAGAAGATGACCGGGTTGTCCACAGCTGGGGCAGGTCTTCTGCTTTGTAGGCCTGTTTCGAATGATTGCAGTTTCTCCCTTGGTAAAGGTGTTGGGATGAGAGCTTCTTGTTTGTGGACAGGCTCGGTAGAAATGACCCGGTTGGTCGCATTTGAAGTAAAGAGGCTGCTCAGCTTTGGTTTGTTCAGGTTGTTGCTTCTGAAACTTGTTGACGAACGTTAATGCTTCAGGCTTCACCTTTGTGGAGGCATTGACTGGTGTATGCTGGGGGCATTCTCGGCTGAAGTGACCGGGTTGATCACACGAGAAACAGGTACCTTGCTTTCGACTTGACTTACTTGACGACTTTCCTATGTTGACACAGGGGAGTTGACGGGCCTTGCCAATGAGGAGATATACGGGGCAGTCGGCAGGGACATGGTCTTGGCATTCACAGAGGAAACAAGTGACAAACAGAGTTGCACAATCTTCGGGCGAATGAGGTGTCCCGTAGTTTGCGCAGTTGCCCAGGCATTGGCTGGCTTGATGTCCTTCTTCTCCGCAGCGGTTACATGCCTTGGTCCAGTTCTGGGTCATCATAGCCATCTTGAGGGAGTTCATATTGGTGGCGATCCTTCTGGTTAGGAGAGTACACTAGGTTAAGGGGTTAGCCTCAGAAGTTCAGCATGGGAAGATGAAGGGTTATACAGCTATCGGATACGGTTGCAGTTTAAGTAAGTGGATTCCAAAAGAGGCTAGGCTTTAACCGGTATAAGTTGGGGAGGGTTTACCATCTGTCGATTACTTCCTTGCGAGACTAGATGTCGGGAGATGTGATCGACCAGGGGTTTTAGTTCCGAGTTGGGTCTGATGCAACATCATGGGTAAAACACGCAAGCGAGAACATCAAACGAGCATAGCAATCCAAGTAAGTTATTACTTAACAAGCCAGTCTGCACCCGGAAGTGTGTCAATAGTACTTAACATTACAAAACACGTTCAGGGACGATACATGACTCTACCCTAGAGCTAGACGGGCGAATTCGATAGTACGGTTGACTATTCGAAGAGTGCATCTGCGGTTTGTTGCTGACTCCAGGGGGTTCCAGCTACTACAGATCCTCTAGGGTATGTGGGATATTCAGCTCGGCTTCAGTGAAGGTGAGAGTGGTGCCTTCCCAAGGTGCAGTGGTGGATGTTGGCTCGGCCAGCGCGGGTGACTGTATGATAGGGTGGTACTCATTGAGGAAGGGGAGTTCGTCGTCAGTCCCGGGATTTTCGTCTTCAGGGGTTGGGGGTACTTCAATGGTCAGCTTCTTCTCCAAGCGAGCATTTGTGGCTCTAAGGATTCTTTCGCGGTTACGGAGTATGTTGATATCCATCTTTAGAAGCAGATTCTCTCGCCTGGCCTTGTCAAGATCTTCCTGGGAACATTGGAGTAGGTATTCCATGTTCTCTAACTGATTCCCAATGCAGCAGGTGAGGAAGGACTCAGTGGGAAGTCCATCTTGGTCGCACTTTCTAAACATGTGGTAGGGTGTATCCTTCAACTCGTCTTCGTGGATCTTATAGAGGCGCGCCATGGTTTCATGTATGGCTCGCACCACACCATCTACCCAGTTGCTGTCGAGGAAGGTGAAGATTGTGGGCGCGGTGTCATCTTCGGGGGAGGCAATTATAACCTTGATGACCCATTGCATCATATTGGTGTTACTGCGAGGAAGTTCGGTTCCTTCAATCTTTGGTGAGGGCCTATTAACTCTCTTCAGCAGGTCGTGAAGCTGCTCTTCAAAAGGCCAGAAACTGTCTCCAATGATGATGCCTTCTGAGCGGAAAGAGGCCATCTACATCAATTTTTTTGAGGTAGGGTTGGGTTAGTGATAAGTGTGCAATATTTTAACATTAGAACATCATATTAATGCAAGTAGTTTTTTAAAAAAAAATAGAGGGGAAAATACATAAGCACTTTTGCAAATAGTCATCTCTTCTCCCTTGTCTTTTAGAATATAGGTTTGTCGTTTCCTGTCTAACGTCCATGCTAACTAAGGTCTCCTACAGTCAGGATGGCTCTGATACCAAGTTTGTGGGGTCCCCCGAATTCAACATCCGAGAAATCCCTGTTATGTAAATATCCACGTTCCCATGATCAGTGAGCCGTGGAACATAACCGACAAGTATCATTACATCATCCGAAACATAACGAATATAAGACTTACATAGTTGCCATTATGGCTACACAACCTTCAGCAGCAGAGCTTCATCACACGCAGGGCCCAATCCTGCCTCAACCTACAGGCGACTAACTAGGAGGACGACCTAGCTCGCTGGACGTCACCTTAACCTTCCGCTGTCAAGCTTCCAAAAGCCTGGCCAAGTAAATAGCCAGGGACAATGCCATGAGTACGTTTGAATGTACTCACAAACCACCAAGATAGGTTAAACAAGGTAATGCAATCTGGCTGTGGCGAGATAGCTCTATCTAGGGTTGTTTTGAAAAGCCTAGATTTCTCTTGTAGATATGGCATCTCTATATCTTTGTAAAAAAGAGTTTTGAAACATGTCTCCGTTTTATACCCCGGGATATCTCCACATCCTTGTTGAAAACCTTTTTGAAAACAGTTTTGGAGAAAAACCCCTTTTAAACCTCTTTGACCACCTCTGGTCAAAACAAAACTTTAAACTCAGGTCCCCTCGGAACCTCCATACTTTCATCCATTTTTCCAAAAACCACCATTTGGGTACTCCTACCCATCACCTTTCCAACCATCCTTGACCGTGGACGCGGCTATTCGAATAGATTATACTCTGCAGAGTTTGCGCACTTTCCCCACAAGAAACAATACATCCACCGGGATAAAACCACGGCCCGGTACACATGGTACACGGGGGTTTGGATAATCAACCCTAACCTTTCGCTTGTCGACCCTAGCAAAGGCTGCTTTTCCTTTTGGGTTTGTTCTCCCCAGCAACGAGTATGTGGCCCCTGGCCATAGTCCTGCCTTCCGTATGTGCGTATACCCAAACCGTGGCTTGGCGTATACCTTAACTTGGTGACTCCACTTCCTTTTGTACTACCTAAGTCATACCGTCCACGGGAGACCCAATTGTTGCACCGGCACTCCTACCAAGACAGGCTCACTCTTGCAAAGCAATCTACAGGCTCCAGATCCGTAGAACTGTTAGCGCCTATCTGGAATTCAAGGGATTTCTCCCAATAAGCATTGTACAAGCTGCCTCGGCTAAAGAAGACAAACTACGAGCTAATCCCCAACACCTGGGGTAATGTGGTTGCACAGATAAATTGTTCCGGTAAAGGCGTAGAACATCCCTTCTCTGTCCCTTATCAATTTTCTCCTTTCTCATCATCACCACTTCTTTAGTTAAAACATCCGCTTGGAACGATGCCTCTTCCCAAGGGTTTTGCAAAGCAGTTTTTAAACATTTGTAGTAGGGTAAATCCCAAAACAATTTATTCAACAAAAATCCGTGGTTTACAACGAGGTAAGATGCTACTCATCATAACCTCGATCTAAAGGGGGGGGGGGGGTAAATGGTAGGTTTACATCAGGGTGGGTGCCATGAGGGACACCAAGTCATAATTTGGAGGAGCCAAGTCATTAGCGCAGTATTTATACAACCATACATGCAGATAAACGATGCAATTTATAAAGGAGATACAAAACAGGTAATAAAAAGAGTAGGACAAGTATCGGGATTCGGGAATGGTGGCTTGCCTGTGATCAGCGATAAGTCCCTGGACTTCCTTAGATAACCAAGAATACCCAATAATTAATAGTAAGAAGTCCCTTTCTTCTCGTCGTCAAACAATCACACTATCTCCGTCATCGAGTATACATGCAAGCAGACAATACCACAATAAATACAAGGCATACATGCATCAAACCATACAGCAAACAAACATAAGGCATACTACTTAATTTAGTAGGTTTGGATAGGTTGGGTACTAGTAATGGAATTACTAGATTGCCATAATAGAGTTTTCCCTTGGAAGATAGTGTCCAAGCCATTTACCAAGGGCTTGCCTGAGGTCTGTAGGGCACCAATGTGAAACCATGATATACTCAGATAGGTCTTGACAAAACAAGGCCAACGCAAGTGGTTTTACCTTTTTATCACTTACCTAGATTTAGTTATGCTTTTTATAGTGGAATAACTCTACTTTGAGGAAATAATTCACCAAAATTTATCTGGAGGCCCAAAAATTATTTCCTTGGGTGGTTAGGTAGTGTTTGATGTACTGAACCACATAGAGTTGGAATCTTGTCAAAAGAATTACCAGAATGCCCTTAATAAATCATCAAAGATATTCTGTAAAGTTTTGTCTTTTTCACCAGATTTCTTTTATAGAAGGTTTAAGTGTGATTCCAATTTTACATGGTAGGTATTGGAATTACCTTTTTGTAGAAATTGGAATTACCCATTTGGATATCTAGAACTACTGGAGGGATTTATCTAGTGAAGAAGGTGTAAACAAAATAGTTTAATTCATTAGAATTCAGCTAGAGCTCAATAAAATCTAACCTGCTGGGGTTTGATAGGTGCTGATATTAGGATGTACTGGGAGGTGGAATTAGGTCAATACCCATTTTGGTTTGACTTAGGGAAATTTCTAAAGTCATAAAGGCTCTCTTTTTATTATTTTTACAGAAGGCAAACCATTGTTCACCTTGACTTGGGGCCAAGTGTAATGGATAGGTATTCAAATAATCTACTAGGGAATCTTTGGTTTATTCCAATTGGAGATGGAAATCTCACTCAGGAATTTTTTTACTAGAAAAGGAAGCTCATGGTAGAATAATCTACAGAAAAGATACCAGTGATATTTTGCCAAACTGTTGACACAACATGGTTGGAAAAACAAGTGGCTACAAGGTTAAATTTAGATCTGTGCAAAACCTGGTCCTTTCCATTTTTGGAAATGAATTAAATGGATGGGCAGAAATTTGGATCTGACAGAAAATATTAAAGGCTAGGGTGGAGTGGGCTAGGATGTGGGGCAAACTAGGCCGCAGGGGGAGGAATCGGCCCACCCGGCACTGGCTCGCACGGGAGGCGCGTTCGAACCCGACAGGCAGGGCCTGCCAGCCAGCGGCGCACACCCCTGAAGGGGTATCGGCGAATCGAGGCTGCCGAATCAAGTTAGATCCGATGGCACCGTGTCGTCGTCCTCGTCTGCCTCGTCGGCGACGAGGGAAACCCTAGGGGATGACGGGGCTCGCCGGGGAAGCTTACTAGGGGCTCGGGAGGTGTCGGGGAAGCGGCAGGGCGACCCGATGGATGACGACGACCTCAGGGATGGGCAGAAGCAGGGGGTTCCTCGCCGGGATCTAGCTTGTGCGACAACGACCGAGACGAGCTCGTCGAAGCGTGTCAGTGTAGCTCGAGGGGACGGTCCTGGGCCAAAAAGGAGGACATGGTTAGATGCAGGGGAGTAGGGGATTTCGACCAGGTGACATGCAGAGGGAGGGGAGCTGAGGAGAGAGCACCTAGCTCAATTTCTTGAGGAGGCCGAGAGGGCTTTCTCTCTCTCTCGGGTGAGACAGGCTGGGGGAAGAAGAGAGGCACTAGGGGGAGGTATGTGGAGGGGAGAGGAGTGAAATGAGCCAGGGGAGAAGGGTGGGGTGGTCTGTGGCTTATAAGCCCAAGTGGGTGTGGTTCATGGTGAACCTTGTTCACTTAGGGCAAGATGAGAGGGAGGATGGTCCTGATTGGGCAAGAGGGGTGGTGGAGAGGAGGGTGTGGGGTTGTGCAGGGGCAGAGAGGGGTGAGGTGGCTGCTGTTGCATTGCCTTGCAATATTGGGATACACACATGTGTCTCTCTCTCTCTCTCACTTGGTCCAAGTGCTAAAGACAAAAGAGGAGAGAGGAGGGGTGGTGCTAAATTGCACGACCAGAGAGGGGAGTGTGGGTGTTGTGTGAGCTTCCTTGGCCAGGCTTTTGGAATATTGACAGTGGAAGGTTAATGTGACGTCTAGCGAGCTAGGCCGTCCTCCCAGTCAGTCGCCTATAGGTTGAGGCAGGACTGGGCCCTGTGTGTGATGAAGCTCCGCTGTTGAAGGTTGGGTAGCCATAAGGGCAACTATGTAAGTCTTGTATTCGTTATGTTTCAGATGCTGTAATGATACTTGTCGGTTAAGTTCCACGGCTCACTGATCATGGGAACATGGATATTTACATAATAGGGATTTCTCGGATGTTGAATCTGGGGGACCCCACATTCGGGATTTGACCCATTACGGCGGAACCATCCTTAGGGCGTGACCCTTGGTCTGGGCAAAAGCAAGGTAAAGGTCGTGGCCAACCTGTTGGGTTCGCAGCATAGAAAACAAAAAAATCGTACGATGAGAACTATACGCCAAGATCTATCTACTAGATACAGAGCAACGGGTGGATATATATCCATAGAGAACTTACCCTCGAAGACAACGAGCTCTGTTAATGAGTAGGAACTCATGGTTGATGTAGTCGTACGCTTGCCGATCTCAAGATCGTGTGGAAGTCCTAGCGCCGCAAATCAGTAGCGCATCCATCCTCGCACACACGTTCAAGCTACCGGACAACCTCCACCTCCCCGCTCCAGCAAATCAGCGGAAGCAGCAACTCCTTCTAGACGCAAGGCCACCGGGAACATGTATCTCGCTAATCCGAGACCATGGGGGAATATCTAGAGGGGGAGAGAGATCCTTCACGAGGAGGTGTGCTTTGTGAGGGAGGAGAGGGGGGATCCTCCCCTCCCATGGCCGGCGGCCAAGGGGGGTGCCCCCACCTCTTCCTCATTCATGTGGTGGAAGCACCACTCACATAAATTCAAGCTCCACCCAAAGTTCCACTCACATGCATTAAATTTCCACCAAATTTAATGCAACTCTCATTTAATAAAACTCTTTTATTTATTTTACTCAGATTTTTTGTTAATTACTTTAATTAACAAACATTCACATAAAACCCCTTGCAATATTTCAATATCACATGCAGAACCACTTTCTGCAATTTCACCCGAAACAATTCCGGTTTCCATCAAAACAATTCCAGCGCTTTGTAGTTCTTTTGTCTGAAACATATGTGCTCCAAAATGGTGTTCGATAACCCTTAAGTGTGTCACCCTATGGTTCCCGAATAATGCAGACATGATTGAGACCCTTCTCAAATCAATAATCAGAAGCGAGACCTGGAGATTCATACTGACTCCTGCACATTCAACGATGACTTCTGTGATCGTGAGAACCTTTAACGCTAGTAACTTAATCCCCTTGTCTCATGATATAATACATGTCCGAGATTCGATCATCAGTATCCAAATACCTAGTTTGATCTCATTACCGACATGCACTCTTTTCTTGTTCCCGTGATATAACATTCTAGTGATCACATCACTTGCTTGCAAGCTATCTTAATGTGATATCACCGAGAGGGCCCAAAGTATATCTATCCGTCATCGGGATTGACAAATTCCACTCTTGATCATGAGCCTCAACATAACACCTTCGTCGCACTGAACCCACCTTTATAGTCACCCTGTTACGATGTGATCAAGATACTCTTCCGGTGTTAGCAATTAACATGATCTCATGGTCTAAGGATAAAGATTACTTCGTATGATGTTATAGCAATATAAACATAATGACTTTGATCGTAATGCGATACTTCAGATGAATGTTCATCACATCATTTCACAAATGTTGTGACCTTGTTATTAACAACATCCAATGTCCATGATCAGGAAACCTTGATCATCTTGTTAATCCACAAGCTAGTCTATAAGAGAGGCATAACTAGGAACCCCTTTTGTTTATTAAACACACATGTATTGACATTTCCTATCAATGCAATTATAGCATGCAAAATAAACATATCATATACAAGGAATACATAATAACAACTTTATTATTGCCTCTCAGGGCATATTTCCTTCAGTCTCCCACTTGCACTAGAGACAATAATCTAGTTTACATAGTGATAAATCTAACACCCATGGAGTTCTGGTGTTGATCATGTTTTGCCCTAGGGAGATCTTTAGTCAACGGATCCGCTACATTTAGGTCCGTGTGTACATTACAAATCTTTATATCTCCATCCTTGACTTGCTCGCGGATGGAGTGAAACCGGCGCTTAATATGCTTGGAATTCTTGTGAGACCATGGTTCCTTGGCATTGGCTATGGCTCCATTATTGTCACAATAGATCACCATTGGGTCCAATGCACTAGGAACCACACCTAGTTCCGTTATGAACTCCTTCATCCAAACCGCTTCCTGTGCCGCTTCTGAAGCAGCAACATATTCCGCCTCCATCGTTGATCCAGCCACCACAGGTTGTTTGGAACTCCTCCAACTAACTGCTGCTCCGTTCAAGAGAAATACGTATCTGGATTGAGACTTAGAGTCATCCGGATCGGTGTCAAAACTAGCGTTGACATAACACTAGTGTCAGAACTTACCGGTGACTAAACTTGAGTAGCATGAGGAGTGACCCTCGTATTCAAGGGACATGAGATTTCTAACTTATACTTCGTCAAGCATATACTCCATAGTTTGTTCACTTTAACCTTAATCACTTCAAGATGCTTATGATAGGGGCAATGAGAGCTGAAAGCAATAAGTACCATAATTTTTGGAAGCTCTTTATGAAACTTGAATCTGTACTTCCTTCTATGAAGGCCTTTCTTCCACTTTTATGTTGAGTCTCCACCTTCTACCTTTATGCACCTACTTTGAGAGCATAGTGGCCATTCTTAGTTCTATGTGCATTGTCCCAAGACTTGTGGATTGATGCATAATTTGATATTGCTTGTTTTAAACTATTTGTATCTAGTCACTCTTATGAACTTTGAAGGTGTCCTATGCATTTATATTTGCTACTCTATGAGGGACAAGCTGAATGCTACTATGCTATATTTTCTTTATGTGAAACAAACAAACGTCCCGCAAAGCATTGTTATTCATGAATCTTTTGTTTGTGCCTTTTCATGTTGCAACATAGTTGCTATGTCTTATTGTTAGAACTTTATCTTTCATGCTATGTTGAAGTACTATGATCCCAGCCTTGAATGTTTTACAAATACTTTGATCAAGTTTATGATGGTGCATGTCACCTCATAAATTATTCTTTCTTTTTATCACTTACCTACTCGAGGACGAGCAGGAGTTAAGCTTGGGGATGTTGATACATTGCAAATGTATCTATAATTTTTGATGTTCCATGCTTGGTTTTTATCTACTTTCTTATGTTTTGTCCACACTTTGGAGTACTTTTCATATGATTTCTTGGACTAACCTATTAACAAGTGCCACAGTGCCAGTTGCCTGTTTTCTACTGTTTTTGGTTCCAGGAAAGACAGAAAATCAATATTCTCGGAATTGGACCGGACACAAGCCAAAGTTGATATTTTCTCGGAAGACTCATGGAGCCAAAAGGAGAGTCGGAGAGGGGCCACAGGGTGGCCACACCACCCCATGGCGCGGGCGCCCCCAGGCCGCGCCAGGGCATGGTGTGGGCCCCCTGGCCGCCCACCGACCTTGCCTCTTTGCCTATAAGTTGCCTCCCGATGCAAAAACCCTAAATAGTCAAGCCTCCAGCCACGAAAAGTTCCGCAGCGCCGCCGCCACCGAAGGGGAGATTCGGGGGACAGAAAGTCTCTGTTCTGGCACCCTGCCGGGACGGGGAAGTGCCCCCGAATCCATCTCCATCGATCTCCACCACCATCTCCATCACCATTGCTGATTCCCATGATGAGGAGGGAGTAGTTCTCTCTCGAGGCTAAGGGCTCTACCGGTAGCTATGTGTTCATCTCTCCCTCTCTATGCATGATCATATTGTGATCATGAGCTTTGTAACCAAGTAGATCTACCTTGCTACTCAAGTGCTTTAATATATCTCTGCTCTCCCCATGTGTGTGAAAGTGACAACATGCTCACCATGGTGGCACTTAGGCTAGAGATTACAAATACTTGTTATGAGTTATATTTGGAGTTGGATTTCTCTATGAAATTGTGGTGTTTGTTGGAACCATCTAGTGCTCAAGGTGACAGTGTGGGGTTTTCTAGATGGGAAAGGCTTACTTTGAGGTGTGATGTTATAGCCCTACCATCGATTAGAGTGTTCAACCGGAGAGTAGTTAAGAGTAGTATCATAAAGAGAAGTTATTTATATGAGCGTGTTCACTGGTGAAAGTATGATCCCTAGGCCTTGTTTCTAAGCATTGAAACACCATTTGCCATTAGATCTGTTACATGTTTGCTTGCTTCCATCTTTATTTCAGTTTTCCTTTAGTCTTTTTCCACATCAACCACGCGCCATCAAGCTATTTTCTAGCACCGTTACCACTTATAATTATCCATACCACTTGTATTTCACTATCTCTTCGCCGAACTAGTGCACCTATACACCTGACAAGTGTATTGGGTGTGTTGGGGACATAAGAGACTTCTTGTATCTTGATTGCAGGTTTGCTTGAGAGGGAATACCTTTGACCACTTCCTCCCTGAGTTCGATAAACCTTGGGTGATCCACTTAAGGGAAAACTTGCTGCTGTTCTACAAACCTCTGCACTTGGAGGCCCAACAACTGTCTACAAGAATAGAAGTGCGTAGACATCACTAGCTCGGGATTTCTTTTCAGGCGCGGCAACAGATTTGCCGCCCTTCTTTCCCTTCTGCTTGCCTTTCTTGTCCTTCTTGAAACCGGTGGTCTTATTGATCATCAACACTTGATTTTCTTTCCTAATCTCCACTTCTGCAGTCTTAAGCATTGACAGAAGCTCGGGAAGAGACTTCTTCATGCCCTGCATGTTATAGTTCATCACGAAGCTCTTGTAGCTAGGTGGCAGATATTGGATAACACGATGTATGCCTAAGTCAATGGGAATTGATATTCCCAAGGACACAAGCTTATCAGTGTACCCAGACATTTTGAGTACGTGCTCACTAACAGAGCTGTTCTCCTCCATCATGCAGCTAAAGAACTTTTTAGAAGCATTATAACTCTCTACGGCAGCATGGGTATCGAAAATTATTTTCTATTCTCCCATTGTATCAAAGGCATTGCCATTTTCGAAACAATTTTGAAGTTCTGGCTCTAGCCCATACAATATGCCGCAATGAACTAAGTTGTGGTCCTCCTGACGAGTTATATAGACATTCTTTTCCTCGTCAGAGGCATCAAGAGCTGGTGGGGGGCCTAGCGGCGCCTCTAGCACATATTGCTTTTGTGCAGCAGTGAGGAGAATCCTCAAATTCATAGCCGAGTTGGTGAAGGTGCTACCATTCACAGCAAGTTTCTCTTTCTCCATGAACACATTGAAATTAAAAGCAGGTGGTGCCATCTACAACAGAATTTGTAAAGTTTATTTAGACTAAGTTTTATGATAGATTGAGTTCAACTAATCCAAATTACTAATGAACTCCCACTCAAAAACGACATCCCTCGTGTCTTTTTGGTGATTACATGAACCAAATCCACTACACCAAGTTCGATCATCACGTGAGTCGGTGTAGCTTCAAAGGCGAGCATCTATGTGGGCATCATATCAACTATATGACTCATGCTTAACCTTTCGGTCCGTGTTCCGCCAAGTAAGAACCTTAGTACCCGCGTGTGTAAAACTGTCTTACACCCGTTGTATGAAAGCGCGGAGTCAAGTACACCTGATCATCACGTGATGTCTCGAAACACGATCCATAGAATGGTGCGTACTTAAGGAAGAACACATTTTATCTTGGTATCTAAATGAGGGATCATCTTACAATGCTACTAAAAGCGCCAAACTAGCAATATAAGATGCTAACATCTAATGTGTAAAGTGAGATGATATGGTCCATGCATTTGATCACTATCATATGCATCGTGGTATGATCTCTATCATTCCTTTGTGTGTAAGGCCAAGGTCTATGGAACTTACACGTTAAGTGTGTTGTAAGAGTATCTACCATACATTTACTTACAACATTACCATATCAATACACTAGCCCAGCAAAAATCTAAACTAGACGCCTCTAATTTATCCATTGCAAGTTTTACGTGGCTTAGGGATTTCGGAGATAGAACCGGTCTTACCTACGAACATGGAACCACAACGAGGATAACCAAGTTATTAGCAACTCATTGTAAATAAGATATTGACTATAGTAGGAGAGACAGACACCTGTCGGCCACTTATAAAAAACTAGTTGCATGTCAGTCGTGGAACCGGTCTCATGTACGATGACATGTAAGGTTGGTCCGGGCCGCTTCATCCCACTATGCCACCAATATCCAAAATACATGAAAGAAGCAATAACATGATCATCATCGCCCACATATAAACATATGTGTACTACCCGTGCAAAGCACCTATGCATAGATCAGGCTCTGATACCACTGTTGGGTTCGCAGCATAGAAAACAAAAAAATTCCTACGATGAGAACTATACGCCAAGATCTATCTACTAGATACAGAGCAATGGTTAGATATACATCCATAGAGAACTTACCCTCGAAGACAACGAGCTTTGTTAGCGAGTAGGAACTCGTGGTTGATGTAGTCGTACGCTTGCCAATCTCAAGATCGTGTGGAAGTCCTAGCACCACAAATCAGCAGCGCATCCGTCCTCGCACACACGTTCAAGCTACCAGACAACCTCCACCTCCTCGCTCTAGCGAATCAACAGAAGCGGCAACTCCTTCTAGACGCAAGGCCACCGGGAACATCTATCTCGCTAATCTAAGACCATGGGGGAATATCTAGAGGAGGAGAGAGATCCTTCACGAGGAGATGTGCTTTGTGAGGGAGGAGAGGGGGCCTTTTATAGGAGAGGGGGGATCCTCCCCTCCCATGGCTGGCGGCCAAGGGGGGTTCCCCCACCTCTTCCTTATTCATGTGGTGGAAGCTCCACTCACATCAGTTCATGCTCCACCCAAAGTTCCACTCACATGCATTAAATTTCCACCAAATTTAATGCAACTCTCATTTAATAAAACTCTTTTATTTATTTTATTCAGAATTTTTGTTAATTACTTTAATTAACAAACATTCACATAAAACCCCTTGCAACATTTCAATATCACATGCAGAACCACTTTCTGCAATTTCACCCGAAACAATTCCGGTTTCCATCGAAACAATTCCAGTGCTTTGCAGTTCTTTCATCTGAAACATATGTGCTCCAACGTGGTGTTCGGTAACCCTTAAGCGTGTCACCCTACGGTTCGTGAATAATGCAGACATGATTGAGACCCTTCTCAAATCAATAATCAAAAGCGGGACAGGGAGATCCATACTGACTCCTGCACATTCAACGATGACTTCTGTGATTGTGAGAACCTTTAACGCTAGTAACTTAATCCCTTTGTCTCATGATATAATACATGTCCGAGATTCGATCATCGGTATCCAAATACCTAGTTTGATCTCGTTACCAACATGCACTCTTTTCTCGTTCCCGTGATATAACATTCTAGTGATCACATCACTTGCTTGCAAGCTATCTTAATGTGATATCACCGAGAGGGCCCAGAGTATATCTATCCGTCATCGGGATTGACAATTTCCACTCTAGATCATGAGCCTCAACATAACACCTTTGTAGCACTGAACCCACCTTTATAGTCACCCTGTTACGGTGTGACGTTTGATGTTATCAAGATAGTCTTCCGGTGTTAGCAACTAACATGATCTCATGGTCTAAGGATAAAGATTACTTCGTATGATGTTATAGCAATATAAACATAATGACTTTGATCGTAAAGCTATACTTTGGATGAATGTTCATCACATCATTTCACAAATGTCGTGACCTTGTTATTAACAACATCTAATGTCCATGATCATCTTGTTAATCAACAAGCTAGTCTATAAGAGAGGCATAACTAGGAACCCTTTTTGTTTATTAAACACACATGTATTGACGTTTCCTATCAATACAATTATAGCATGCAAAATAAACATCTATCATATACAAGGAGTACATAATAACAACTTTATTATTGCCTCTTAGGGCATATTTCCTTCACAACCACCCTCTGCCGGCCTTCCAAGGAAGAGGGCTTATCTAGTGGCATTAAGAGTCGGTTGGTACGTGTGGGTAAAGTTGTACACCTCTGCAGGGTTAAATCTTTTCGAAAAGCCGTGTTCACGGTTATGAACGCTTGGTGACCGAATTCTAAGATCATAGAGAACTTTAACCTAATTGTAAAACTTGGCAGTTCAACGTGTGCTTAAGGATGCTTCCTCATGGGTACGAGGGGGTGATCCTAGTTGTGAGATGAGGATTACTTTGGTGGATATCAAGATGATGATCAATTCTTTGGAGATGTCGCTCTCTTATCCCCTTTTAAAATATTCTGATTAGATGAGCTCCTTCTCCCTCTTGTTTTATAAACAAAGATGGCTTTATGCAAAATAACCCCACCAGCCATCAGTCTTGCGGAGTACACCCTGTACTCACCCTTGCTTTGTTGATACTTTTGTAGCAAAATAAGTGTTCCCTGAAGACAAGTTTAGTACGACATCAACACCGATGAGTAGCTTGGGGTTCCCGGCCGGCAGCCTGGAATCTATGGACTGGGACGTCATCGTTATGCTTCCGGCCTCTTAGGCCATTTGTTAAGTTTGCTATACTTAATAGCATAATTTGCCTTCCGTTGTTTGATGTTTATGGTCAGTGACCTCTGCTTGTAATATTTTGGTTCTTTGCTCACTTATGAGCTTGCTGTAATAATTTTTGTGTCGCAGAGTTACTGTTGTGTTACCAATTTCTCATTGAATATCCTCGAGCTCTAGGTTAAGATTATGTGAGGCTAAGGTCTGGGATTTGTTTAACCCTGATCCCGAGGGTGTTACAGTTCTTGGTATCAGAGCAGTACCGATCGTAGAAAAACCTTGCTATTGGTCGATGTTGAGTCTAGTGCTTATGAAAATTATTTCAAAGGTGAAAAGTATTTTAGAAAACCCTAGTATGCTTGTTTTTCTCCTTATCCAGTTTCTCTCTAACTCTAGGTCATATTACCTTGTTTTGATTTGAAATTTTTTGATACCTCTTCTAGTCCTTCAAAACTTAGGTGCCTTCTAGGCATGTCATTTCTCAGCTAGTTGACCAAGTGTAGAGTTCTCTAGAGTTGTGCGTGTTGTGAATTCCTTGTGTCCCCTTGTCTCTGCTACGTCCGAGAGATTTCTTTCCATCATGATCTCTTCGTCTTATGGGCCCACAATATTATATTGTAGGATCCATAGTGTTCTGTTCTAGGCTTCGAGGTTCCTTTCACCTCATGTGCCTCCTTTTTATTTGTTTAGGTACTCTAGAAGTTCTTTCTTCTCTTGGAAGTTACCCCGTGATTGCTACCTTGGAGTGTACATTGTGTTACTCAAGTAGTAGTTACTCCTTTCTCGGGTTTTAACCCTTGGACTTGAATCGAAGATCCCAGATTGTGCTGTATTCTGGTGTTGAGAATCTTGTACATGAAGCTGATGTTTAACCCAAGATCCATTCCATTGACCCCTGTCATAATGTTAAAACATTACCTCAGGATGGCTGGTACTACAATTCTAGCCTTCAAGCGTGTGTCGCGATTGAATTGCAATAACATAGGACTTCCCCTACCACTAGCTATGGCAGATGTTCTTTATTGGAACCAAATAGATCACGACAAGAGTACTCCTCGTGAGTCTGGCATCTATACTCATGACTCTGCCACACCTTACCTCTTCTATGCATTGGTTTTCGGAAGAATGATAAACTATGCATCCACATATCGGGATTCCCTCCTGAGCATGTTCTTTTCACCTTGTTGTTTTCCAACCTTTGTCGACCAGTTGGTATCCAAGTAGTACTATGCATTGGTGTCTTCTGATGCAAGATATACTTGTGGTCCATCAAGACAAACCATTTTGGGATGTCAGGAGAAACAAACTCCAGTACCTCATCATATCTAGGACCAGGTTGAAGTGTTGTATTCCGCAGATCAAGAGGCATTGATTAGTTTCTATCTGCTTTACCTTCGAGTATCACACTCTTAAAAACTAAGAGGTCGCGTCGAGTTTCATGACCCCTTAATGAAGTGATGCTCTTACATATTATTACCCACCCTTCCTCCGAGCTATCACGCTCGAGAATGGTGTGTGTGCGTAATAATGTGGTCATCTGAGATTCTTAGCAATTATTATTGCTTTGATCTCCAAGGACATTTGTGTCATCCTTAGCATGATTGGTTAACCCTATCACAAATAAAAAGGATGATTGTGCTACCACGTCCGATATTCTGGTACGCTCTCCTCGGTCAAAGAGTTAGGCTTGTGCCGAAGCTCTGAGACTATGTCTTCTTGCCTTACCAAGCAAGTTTTATCTCGAACTAAGTGACATATCGGTGGTTCGTGATACTCTAGATGTCTACTAGAAGTATTGCCATGTTGCCACATGATCGTGTTGTCAAGTTCTTGAGCAAGCTAGTTCTTTGAACTGCTCCTGCCTCCAAGGATCCGTACTGGATACCCCCGAACTAGTTGGTTGAGCTTAAACAACAACTTGGAGAGTTGTAACACAAAAGTTCTATCTGACTTAGTTTATCTAAAGGGATGTCTAGTTTCGTTCGTGCTGAAGAAAGATAGTGTCTCCTTTGTGGATATGTTATCATCCCCCCTTTGATTTGATTTGGGTTATCGTTAAATCAAACTCAGTTCCAAGGACTATCTTGATGATGTTTCACTTGAGTACATCTTCATGTCCGTTGGTCTGACCAATAGTTTTGTCTTATTCATACAACATATGAGTACATCTTCCTGGAGTATCTCGATAAGTTTGTTGTTGAGCCCACCGATGACATCCTTATCCTCTCCATGCTAGAACAGACTCATATGAAACATTTGCCATTAATGTTGGAAAACTTTCGAGAACCATCTTCGTGTCACCTCTAAGAATGTGTTCTGGATGTTGGAAGTGACCCTCTCCGATTTATGTGCAATTGTAGAAAGATGTCACCGTGAATTCGAGTGGGGTTAATCTTGTTCCTTACAGACACATGTGTGTTTTGTTGCAAGTACTTAATGTATGAGCAGTTGTCTTTTGAAAAGTTGTTAGTACATAGGTCTAGCAATCTAGCTTAGTGTATTGGAGCTTAACACTGTAGTCCATGTCTTGAGAATCTAGTAACTTTACCTTCGTGGTAGATGTTGCAAACTTTCTATTCAGACATGCTGAGTCTGAAGTATCATTCCACTTAACCGAATCTGAATCTCAAGCAGATATATGGTTGGTGTTCCTCAAGGTTTTGACATAGGTTCCTATATAAGTACGACATGATTGATCTAATGGTTGACACAACTAGTCGGAAGGCCTATTGTCACATTCTTTTGAATCAGCAGTGACAACCACTCTTCATGAGGCTTATTCTATGATTTATATAGGAGTTTTGCTTATGGTTTCCTTTGTATCCGATGTCTGACCTTTACTTGATGTCTGTTCTCTCAAACATCAAGGAGAACATTTAAAGTAGTGTTGCTAAATGTCGCTCGGTCGATCCTCTAGACCCTTTTATGTTGGCAAGCGTTTTATTATGCTAAGTCATTGAAGTCCGAGAATGAAGTTTCTTTTTCCTCGTGTCATCAGGAATCTTCTTACTTAATCATCCTGGTGGTGCATAGTGATACCATGATCTTTGGCAATGATTTTGGTAGCCCTGTATGAGTAAAGAGTTTCCTTCGTTTCTCATTCATGTTTAAGACTGACAATGATTTTGGTAATCAGGAAGTTCTCTTGCTACATGTTCCTTGTGACTCTTACGAGTCCTCTCCATAAAACACCTTTCTGTCTTGGCCTTTTGTTGAATGAAAGAGTGACCCTATGTATCAAAAGTAGTTTGACAGTTCGGTTATCTATATCTCTATACCTAAGAAGCTCTACTTAAGCCGTCTAGTAGAGTTTCATCTCTCGAAGTATGTGGTCATGTTCTTTCTGTTGTAAGCTCTCCTTTTCAGAAGCTTAAGATCTTCTGAAGCTCCATGGTCTCAATCCTTATGAAGACCAGCTATCTAACAACTTGAAACCATCTCCTCTTGTTTCCTCTGTTACCTTGGCGTGTTTCATGTTGTCATCTCAGAATTGTTTTGAACACTCCTTTCATGAGTTGACCATGAGATACTCTGTGTGTTGTTTAGTGTGTTTCCCTCTTATCTTTAGAGTGACCCTGTTTCTTTCTCCCTCTGTCTCTCTTCCTACCTTTGGAATCTTGGGTTGAGATTCTCGTAAGGGGGATAGAGCTGTAACACCCTAGTTTTAGCTAATGTCTAGTTAGGGTTTAATGTGCATCGCATGAGCATCATCTTTTAAAATTGAATGCAAACAAATAATGCAAAACCCTAAACCCTAGATATTTTTCCTCTCTCGAAAAACAATTCAAAATGGTTTTCATATTTTGAAAATATCAAAAGTGTGGATCCCAAATGGACTAATAGGGCCTCACAATATTTCAAATGTCTACCAAAACACTCTGGTATTTTTGAAATATTCAAAACAGTTTCAAATCTGAAAATACAAAGAGAAAAGAGAGAAAGCTGAATAGAAAAAGGTTTTTCCTAAAGAAAATAGAGCCAGACCCGTAGCAGGCCGCCCAACTATCTCCTCTTCCCCGTGGAACCTTTGTCGCGGCCCACTTCCGGCCCAAGCATGGCCCAGCCGGCCCGATACCCCTTCACGCTTTCTTATTTCTTCTTCCTCCGCCAGAAGGATAGCGCCGAAGCAGCTGCATGTCCCGCCGTTGTCCGTTGATCCTCCTGAGCGTTGCGATGCTCGCCGCCGAGCCGAGGATAAGAATGCCCGTGCCGTGCCCTCTCTTCCCATCCCCTTTTCTCTCTCTCTCTTCCTCTGTGTCGTCCGCGCGTAGAGGCTCTGCAACCCTAGCTCCCGCCGCCGTCTCTGGCCTCCCCTCGTCCACCTGAGCATGCAGGAAGCTCCGCCTCACCGCCCTCTATGTCCCAGCCAACAGAATCGAGTAGGGGCGCCCGAATCGTCCCCATCAACGTCGTCTTCCTCGCCACCGACGACCGCCGTCCATCGCCATCGCCGCTGCAGCCGTCCTCCTCTTCCCTCGTTGAGGCTAGACACGCGACAAGGGTAATCTGCCGGTCCTCTCTGGTTCGCCGCCGCGTCGTTGGTCAGCAAGCTCCGCCGCGTGCTCCGCCATAGTTCGTGCTCCGGCGACCCAAAAGGTGTGGCACCACCACCCTATGGCTCACCTTGGCCTCCTCTATCGAACGCGCGCACGCATGCAACCCTGATTGCTCTCCTGCGCCGTCCCCGTCTCTGATCCGAGAGTCACCGCCGGTGTGACATCACCGTGACGTCGTGCTGACGTGGCCCGCGGGTCCGCTGATTGTTGACCGCCTGCGTGGCTTGCTGATGTGGCCTAGGACCCACTAGTCAGTCACCGTGGGTAGTCCTGCGTCGTTGAGAAATGTCCCCAACCCTGAGTGACGTTAGCGCGTGTCATGCTGACGTAGTAATCCTTTAAATAATTTTATTAAATCTAGAAAATGATATAATCTTATAAAATCAATAAGTAATTATTTATAAATCAGAAAAATATGTATAATATATCAAAATGTTCAGAAAAATGAGATCTATCTGTTTAAACTATAATCATGCATTGTTAAGCAACTTAAATGACAGGTTTAATTAGAGAACTAAATCAACCCCTCACAGGTGTTCCTGGGTTCCCCTGTCCTAGGGTTTGTATCCTTCGGACCCTGTTTAAAATGATCAAGCATGGCCTAGGGTTTCATTTAAGATCTATTTAACTTGTCATATCATCATCATTTCTTGAGCATTGCATCGATGCCATGTGTTGATTGTTGTTCTCCCTTTCTTTCTGGTGTTTGCTTCTTTTCGGTAGAATACGATATCGAGATCGAGATCAACACCATCGAAGTTCGACGAACAATACTTGACCAACTGTAATCAAGTCAAGTACAAGGCTTCCAAAGATCTATATCTTGGTATCAACAAACAAGGCAAGCATAGCCCCACCATTATACAATCCTATGTTTTCGAAAGTATTTCATTCTTTCCATGATGCATACTGTTGGGGTGATACCCCCGGGTAGGGTCACGCCGGGGTATAAAGGCGTAGTTAGCCGAGGTTTGGCAAGGCCAAAGCAGATGCAGGCCGGGTCACCTCAAGGCAGGCCGAATCACGGGGTAATCCGGACCTGGGGCGTTCGCCTAACTAGGCCTCACCCGACTTAAGCGGTAAGTCGGAAGTGTATGTTTTACCTATATGCAGGAAAGGGTGTGGCCGGATGAACCATCATCCGGGTCACAGCAAGCTTCTAGGAGAAGGAAGGAATCTCGCTGGTCAAAAAGAGCCCCGGTACGCACTACCTGAGCGAAGCGAGCAAGGACAGGACCACCGGGGCGTGGCCGACAAGCGTGACGATGCCCGTGTCGGCTGACGAGGGCACCGTCAGAAGCTCACGTAGCTAAAGCATGTGTGACACGGGGGAAAAAGCACCCCGGTCGGCTTACCACTTTGGGAGGAGGCATATTCTTAGGAATATGCCTCCACGTATGCCCTAGGCAGAAACCGAGCCTCCCCTATAAAAGGGGGGCTAGGGCTTCTGTAGAAGGGGTTGGTTGATCAGTCGGCTATTCTGTTTGAGCTAGGGTTTCAGGGATAATCTGTGGGTGAGAGTAAGAGAGCTCCTTCTTCCTCCTCTCGCCAAAACAGCTCTAGGAGCACTTGTAACCTTGGAAGCAAATCAATACAAACTTCTGTGTGGAGAATCACTTCACTATCCCTCCCTGGATTCCCCTAGAGTGTATTAGTCCCCACCTTTAACCTATACATGGCATCTGCCGTGACACCGCCACGACAGTTGGCGCCCACCATGGGGCTAGCGACGCTAGCAGGGGTCAAAATCCGGACGGGAAACTTCATCGCCACCGGCGAGCGCATCGTCTCCGGGCTCGTTCAGCGCTTTGGAGCGCGGGACTTCATCAGCGACAACGCAGGCTGCTTCGGCACGCGCCCTCTCCCGCGCAAAGGCATCTTCGTCAGGCTCGGAGCGCACAAGGTCTACGTTGCGGTGGACGTGTCTAGCGTTCATCCGCGCCACGTCGTCGAAGCGGGAGAACCGCCCCTCACTGTGGCTCATAGGGAGCGTATCGCTCGTGCCCCGGACCATGCAGAGGTAATGATGACAGTGCCAGGTGCGGGTGCGAGCAAAGATCCGGCGCCAGATCCGGAGGTGACGCCCAAGGCACTAAGGAAAGGTAGAGGTCCTCCGCTAGAGAGGACGGAAAATGTGTTGAGAGAGGCAATGGATAGCTTGGCAAACCCTGTAGTAGCAGTGGTAGATCCGGCTCGTGCACAGGCCGAGCTGGAAGAAACTAGGCAGAAAATACTAGAGGGCGCAAAGAAAATAGTCGCGGCCCAGCAGTCGTTGAACATGACGCTGCGTGAGTATGCAAAGGCGAACAAGGTTCATAATATAAAAATCAAAGGGAGAAATCTCATGAGCGAGATGAACAGAGAAGGTGATGTTGGAATCGAGGAATCAGAAAACTATTTGTCCGTGGGGCTGCCGAGGTATAGTACCCCGGCCAAGAACCTCAGAGCAGCGGATGCAGCCACGTCTGAGTTAGAGGGACTGACGGGTGAAGCCCGACAAAGGCAGCAAGATCGGGTTAACGAGCTGGTTCGGATTGCAAATAGGCAAAACGAGGAACTGCTCAGGGCAAACCCGGAGAGAGCTGGGGCCTCCAAGATCATCCATTCGGCGATGGGTAACCCGGAGAAATCTGCTGGAGCCGCATCATCCCCTCTTGGTGGTCCAAAGAGAGAGGAGGTGGTAACCTCGGCCAGACGGAACAAACAGATTGTCCTGTGTGACCCGACACGGGCAGGGAAAGAAAAAGAAGCACAGAAAAATGATGATCGATGGAGTGTGAGCCGAGGTGAAGCTGGCCGAGGTAACCGCGACCAAGGCAATGCCGGTCAAGGGAACGTTGTCAACGGCAATGCCGGGCAGCAAAACTCGGCTGGAGCAAGACAACCGCAGCAGCGGAACATGCCAAGGCAAGAGCACAATGCCGGCCGAGGTGTGCAACAGAAAGGTGCGCCGCAAGAGCAAAACCGGTACAACGACGGTGATTCAGAGATGGCAAATGCGGGGTATCCCAGACCGGACTATCATGTGATAGGGTCGAGATTAGGAAGTAGGGATTTGATGTCGGACGATGCAAGGTTGAAACTAGATCGACTATATAGGTCGGAACAGATTGAATGTCAAGGTCCACCGGGTCCGGCATGTTTTGGACCCCGGATCATGAAAGAGCCACCAGTACCGAACTTTCAGCTGCCCAGGGGCACCAAGACCTATGACGGTAGTACCAAGCCAGAGGATTGGCTGATAAACTATGCTACAGCTGTAAAAATTGCCATAGGCAACCTGAGATGGGCTGTACGGTATGTACCCCAGATGTTGGAAGGCCCGGCAAGGGTGTGGTTGAACAATTTGCCACCAGGAAGCATCAATTGCTGGATAGATTTCAAGGAGATGTTCATCAGCAATTTTTCGAGTACGTATCAAAAGCCAAATAGGCCACAGACTCTAGCTATGTGCAAGCAAAGACCCAATGAGATAGACCGGGAGTTCTTGACCCGGTGGTGTACCGTGAGAAACTCATGCGAGGGCGTGATAGAATCGCAGGCCATAGCATGGTTTGCACAGGGGTGCAGACATGGAAGCGAACTGTGGATGAAGTTGCAACGGAAAATGCCGGCTACGTTGGTAGAAATGATCCGGATTGCGGATTCGTATGCGTTGGGTGACCCGACCCAACCAAGGCTCGCCTCAAACAAGTCAAGCGATGAGTACTATCAGAGGGATGGATCCGGATCATCTCGGAGGAGTGATTACAGAGGAAAAAGGAGAGATGATAGACCAGACCACAGGTACGGTTCGCATCAAGGTGTAGCTGTGAATCAAGATCAACCCGGAGCAGGGGGTAGCCAGCGCCAGAAAACTGGAGGTCAATGGACTCCAAGGAACGATGGGAAGAAAACTTGGACACCGGAGCAAAAGAAGCAGTGGCAAGAAAGGAAATACCGTCCGAGGTATACATACGAGTCGATGTTGGACCAGCCGTGTAAGTTTCACACGCCAAATCCGAACAACCCAGCGGGTCATATGACGAGGCAATGCGAGTGGATGCGCAAGATCGAGCAAGGTGGTTCGGGGAATGCTCAGGCACCCCAGAATGATCAGCCTCGGCAGGAGTTACCCCGGCAGCAATTGCTCTCTGGAGCGAACACGCAACAGCTAATGTTGCCTCCCCCTCCGCCGAGGTATGATAACAATGAAAGAAGAGATGCCGTGCATCAGGTAGAAAATCAGCATCAGCCGGATCAGAGGCACCCCGGAAATGAGGGGAGAAAGAGTACAGGGAGCATCACCAGAGCTACTGTGTATTCACCACAGAGGAAACTGATAGAAAAAGCCTGCAGCGTAGGCATATGGAGGTGAATGCAGTAATGCCTGCAGTGACGAAGTACATGCCTTGGTCCGATCAGGAAATCACCTGGAGCATTAGGGATCATCCCAAGCTCATGCCGAGCCCTGGTTCGTATGCGTTGGTGCTGGATCCTACGTTCATTGGACCTAGCATTAATGTAAGGTTCTCAAAGGTACTGATCGACAACGACAGTAGCATAAATATCATGGATGCGGACACAATGCGCAAGTTGGGTATCTCGGAGAACATGCTCCAGGCCACGAGGAAAACTTTCCATGGCATTGTGCCCGGCATTTCTTGCGAGCCCATAGGCATAGTATGGGTTGATGTCTTGTTCGGCACGAGGGATAATTGCCGAACTGAAAATCTAGAGTTCAAAGTGGTGAACTTAGAAAGCGCATATCATGCGTTGCTCGGAAGGCCAGCGCTGAACAAGTTCATGGCAAGTTGCCATATCAGCTACTTGAAGATGAAATTGCCCGGACCAAACGAAGTGATTACCATTGCTGGGGACTTTCGACGTTCGATGGAGTGTGCGTCGGCCGGATCAAACTTAGCCGAGTCACTTGTGATCGTGCAGGAAAAGAGAAAAATTCAAGAGGTGGCGGCATTGGCTCAGTCCACACAGCAGTATATGCAGGCACTGAGTAACCCGCATGGAACTGTCTCTTTCCAGGCCACGAAAGATACCAAGAAGGTTCCCATTGATGACATGTTTCCAGAGCGCACCGTAACAATTGGTGCCGGGCTAAGTGATAAATAGGAAAGCGAGCTCGTCAGCTTCCTCCGTGAGAATTGGGACATCTTTGCTTGGTCCACACAGGACTTGCAAGGTGTTCCGAGGGAGTTGGCCGAGCACTCTTTGAATGTGAGACCCAGAGCCAAGCCGGTGAAGCAACCTCTCTGCCGCTTCGCCGAAGATAGGAGGAAAGTCATTGGGGATGAGATAGCTCGGTTGCTGGCTGCAGGATTTATCATGGAAGTTCTTTACCTGAATTGGCTGTCTAATTCGGTGCTGGTGGAAAAGAAGAAGGATGACCCGAACATGGCAGTGGTTTGGCGTATGTGTATAGATTACACGAACCTGAACAAGGCGTGTCCAAAAGACCCATTTCCGCTGCCAAGAATAGATCAGGTCATAGACTCAACTGCTAGATGTGAATTGTTGTCATTCATCGATGCTTATTCTGGTTTCCACCAGAACCCTCTGAATCCGGATGATCAAATAAAGACTGTGTTTATTACCCCGTATGGGGATTATTGCTATCACACCATGCCGTTTGGATTACGTAATGCAGGGGCAACGTACCAGAGGTGTATGCAAAAATGTTTGCACGACCAAATAGGTCAAAATGTACAGGTGTACGTGGATGATGTGGTTATCAAGACCAAGGAAAGCAAAACGCTCCTTGGCGATATCAGGCAAACGTTTGCAAACTTAAGAAGGTTCCGGATGAAACTTAACCCGGAAAAATGCACCTTCGGTGTCCCGGCTGGAAAATTGCTCGGTTTTCTCGTCTCTAGCCGAGGTATCGAGGTTAATCCAACCAAAATCCGGGCCATCGAACGAATGGAACTGCCGAAGTGTCTTAACGAGTCCAGAAGTTCACAGGTTGCCTGGCCTCGTTAAGTCGGTTTGTATGTCGGTTGGGAGAAAAGGCTTTGCCTCTTTACCAACTCATGAAAAAGTCGGATAAGTTCATTTGGACACCGCAGGCCGATGAAGCCTTTGCCCACCTAAAGAAAATGTTAGCCACGGCACCAGTGCTAGCCTCACCACTATCAAAGGAGCCAATGTTACTCTATATAGCCGCAACCAACCGAGTTGTAAGTGCAGTGATAGTGGTGGAGAGCGATGAGGAAGGTAAGTCGGTGCAAAGGCCGGTGTATTACTTGAGTGAAGTGTTGTCCACCTCAAAGCAGAACTACCCACATTATCAAAAAGTGGCATATGGCGTGTACATGGCCGCCAAGAAACTGAAGCACTACTTTGAGGAGCATCCCATCCGGGTCATATGTGAGGCCCCCATATCCGAGATAATGAGCAACAAGGATGCAAGCGGCAGAATTGCAAAATGGGCAATTGAGCTAGCTCCTTATGCTCCGCAATATGACAGGAGAGAAGCCATCAAGTCTCAAGCTGTGGCGGACTTTTTCGTGGACTGGGCCGAGGTGAAGTACGAACCACCACTTCCGGATCCGAACTATTGGCGGATGCACTTTGACGGATCAAAGACCAAAACCGGACTAGGTGCCGGAGTTGTACTCACATCGCCGAAGAAGGACCAGTGGAAATATGTGCTACAGATCCACTTCACCGCATCAAACAATGTCGCTGAGTATGAAGCACTTGTGCATGGGCTCAAGGTAGCAAAACAAATTGGTATACGTCGGATTATATGCTTTGGCGACTCGGATTTGGTGGTGCAGCAAGTGTCCAGAGTGTGGGACGCCCTTGATCCAAACATGGCACTATACAGATTTCATGTGCAGAAGATTTCTGGTTACTTTGAGGGATGCGAATTTCATCATGTACCCCGGGTGGAAAATGAGGCTGCCGACATGTTGTCGAAGCTCGGGTCAACCAGACAAGCAATTCCACCGGGTGTAGAATTAGAGCACCTCAAGAAACCATCCATCAGGCCATCCCCGAAATCCGAGTCAATCTACGTCCTGGAGGACACAAAATCCGGAGCTATGCCCATGGACATTGACACGGGGACTGCTTCGCAAGACCCGGGGACTGCTTCGCAAAACCCGGGGACTGCTTCGCAAGACCCGGGGACTGCTCAGCATGGTCCAGTTGAAGTTATGCCGGTGGATCAGATGGAGATAGACGAGGACGTGTTCCCCGTGCGGCCAATACCGGCTTGGGCACTGCCTATATTTCAATTCCTAAAGGATGGAACGTTACCCACTGAGGAGGTGTTGTCCAGGCAAACACAGAGGAGGGCAAAGGCCTACACGATCATCAATTCCGAGTTATACAAAAGAAGTGTGACCAATGTCCTCCAGCGGTGTGTTGACCCGGAAGAAGGGCTTGAAATCATCCGAGATATACATCAGGGGGAATGCGGGCATCACGCTTCATCCCGAGCCTTGGTAGCAAAAGCTTTCCGACACGGATTCTACTGGCCAAATGCCTTAGAGCAAGCAGAAGATCTGGTGAGAAAATGCAATGGTTGTCAGAGGTACGCTACCAAGACACATATGCCAATGTCGGAACTCAAGACCATCCCAATCACTTGGCCATTTGCCATATGGTGCTTGGATATGGTTGGCCCGTTCAAACCAGCAAGGGGAAATATGACTCACATTCTGGTAATGGTGGACAAGTTTACGAAGTGGATCAAGGTAAATCCTATAAGAAAATGTGATGGAGCTACGGCCGTAACGTTTCTCAAAGATATCATCTTGAGGTACGGTTATCCACACAGTATCATAACTGATAATGGCACAAATTTTGCGGAAGGAGCATTTGCTCGTTTCTGCCAGGATAAGAGGATCCGGCTTGACGTAGCTTCAGTAGCCCACCCCGCATCGAACGGGCAAGTGGAAACATCCAACGGATTAGTATTATCCGGGATAAAACCCCGGCTCATTGAGCCGCTGCAAAGATCAGCGGGGTGCTGGATAGAAGAACTACCAGCGGTACTGTGGAGTTTAAGAACAACTCTGAATAGATCAACAGGCTATACGCCGTTCTTTCTGGTATATGGGGCAGAAGCTGTATTACCAGCCGACATAGAGCATGATTCGCCTAGGGTCACCCAATACACAGAAGCCGAAGTGCAAGAAGCCTGGCAAAATGATGTTGATCTGCTGGAAGAAGCGAGAGAACTGGCACTGTCCAGATCCGCCATATATCAGCAAAATCTCCAACGCTATCATAGCCAGAAAGTGTGCCCCCGAGTCTTTCGGGAAGGCAATCTGGTGCTCCGGCTGGTACAACGTACTACTGGGATGCATAAATTATCCCCCCCATGGGAAGGGCCGTTCATCGTGAGCAAAGCATTGCACAACGATTCTTACTATCTTATATATGCAAAGCCACAGGAAAAGAACAAGGCGGACATGTCCGGAGAGGAATCCAAGCGACCATGGAACATAGCTCTACTTCGGCCTTTCTAGACCTAGCTAAAAAGTGAATATATCCGGGTTATCTCATGTGTCGGTATGTATGTCGGCAATGAGCTTATCAAGGAAATGGTGGCACCTCGAGCAGTGACTCGGGGACTGCCTTAATAATGTTTGTTATTTTCTGCGCGTCAGCTGGAGTAAGTTATTCTACTTAATTTGGATTAGTAATGTGTGAGCACCAAAAACCCAACTCTTCGACTTCTGCTGTCCAACAAGAATTGGCTTCATGGCAAGCAAGAGAACAAGTTTGGAATTGCGTAGCACATGAAAAACGACTAAGGAAAAGAATTTATTCAAGCCGACGTTTGTTTTTCGCACTAACCCAGTAGTCATTTTCAAGTTATTATGCTGTTCTATATTTTGAGCTAAGTCTAAAAGTTTCCCAGTATTGTTAAGACAATTTTTCAAGCTCGGATTCGTAAGTTGTAAAACCGAATCAAGGTAGACACGATCCGAGCCAAAAGATTGAACGAACAAGAAAAAGAAACTCGGGGACTACGCCCAAGTTAATCTGGCATAAGTACTCAATAGCAAAATATCACATGTGTTTGGAATACAATTCCACCCGGCATACCGGGGATCTCATGAATTTTCAAGTGTTTTTACTTAGGGAGCAGCGGGAGGAAGTTCGGCATCATCGTCGCCCTCTTTGATATCCGAGGCAGTGTCCTCTTCGTCTTCACCCGAATCATCTTCAACGTTCTCAACTTCCTCTTCGCCTGCGACTTCCAGGAAGCTCGGACCCTCAGTCCATTCATGAATGGGGGCATATTCGATGAGGCTGTGGGTGCAAGCCTGGCGCCGAGCTACCCACTCCGGGTCATCTGTCCATTTGGATCCGGTGCGCAGGCGTGTGAGGAGGCTGAGATCTATCTTCTCATACCACGTCAAAACGTGGTGAAGGATGGTATCGGCTGCAGCACGTCTAGCGGACTCTCGCCAGAGGTCGAGCTGGGTCTCGATTTCCGAAAGCCTTTCAGCGAGCTGTGTGACTCTTTCCGGAGCATCATCGGCGGGCCAGAAGGCGTTGAAGACCCGGACTGCAACATTGAGGAGGTCCCTGCCGTAGTTCTTGATGATTTCCACGCGAGACGACAGGCTGACCAACAGGTCCTCCATGTCAAAGGGAATGCTCTCACCCTCACGAGCGACCGGAGTACCCCTTTCTCGGCGGAAATTGGCGACAGCAGCACTGGCAATAGCAGTACCCTCTGGAAAGTGTCCTGGGAAACAAGGCAAAGGACAAAGTTGAGAAAACAAAGCATATGAAGTAACCCAGAGAAATAAGGCGGATAAAGGAAAAGAAATTACGTGAGATGTGACTGTGAATCCGGGTCAATTCCTTGATGCAAGCATCACGCCTCTTCCGAAGCTGCTCAAGCTCAGCGTTTGCCGACTCAAGTTTGACCTCGGCTTCCTGAAGAAGTTCACGGTCCTTAGCATTTTGGAGTTTGAGGCGCTCGCGTTCTTCGGTGTAGTCCTGGCCAGCCTTTTTCAACTCGGTTTGGTGCTGCGCCTTCATCTTAGCCATTTCGGCTTTGAGCTTGGCTATCTCATCATCTTTGGTCCGGAGGAGGGCGAGCTCATCATCTTTCTTCTTCAGCTCGGCTTGGTGCTGTCCTGCTTGTTCGAGAAAATGCAGCATCATGTCAGGCACATGCACACTTTCTTCAAGCAATGCTGAAATCGTGTGGTGGCCCGGCAGAGCCGAGGTATGAATGTTTGCCGAGCCAAGGAGGAAAGCCGATGGAATCACGGTAAAGACAGACAAGAAGGACGTACCCTTGATCTGCTCCAAGTTCTTCCGCATTATCTTGTTTTCAGCTTCCACTCCAGCTGCGGAAACCGAACAATCAGATTAGTTCGGCAAGCGAAGTGGAAGAAAAATGAGGAAAGGAATGAGAAAGAAATTTACCCCTTTTCTCGTACTCCGTGATGAGTGCAGCCTGTTTCGTGCGAAGATTCTTGTGCGTATCCAGCAAGCGTTGGAATTCAGCACTCCGGCGGTTGGTGGTCACCTAAAAGATACACAGAAACTTAGTCAGCTTTGTGCATGTTCGAAGTGTACTAAAATCCGGGCCAAGTGGAACTTAACCCGGCTCTAGGTGTGTGCATGTTCGAAGTGTACTAAAATCCAGGCCAAGTGGAACTTAACCCGGCTCTAGGTGTGTGCATGTTCGAAGTGTACTAAAATTCGGGCCAAGTGGAACTTAACCCGGCTCTAGGTGTGTGCATGTTCAAAGTGTACTAAAATCCGGGCCAAGTGGAACTTAACCCGGCTCTAGGTGTGTGCATGTTCGAAGTGTACTAAAATCCGGGCCAAGTGGAACTTAACCCGGCTCTAGGTGTGTGCATGTTCGAAGTTATCATGGAGCTATGTTAGTTCTATAAAAGAGCATCCGGCCGAGTAACAAGTTACTCCCCCGGAGGCTCGGGGACTAATGGTTATTATCTACAACTTGTCAAGGAGAAGCGACGTACCTCCATCATTCGTCCAGCGAGGTTAATGGCCTTTGCGGCAGTATTCATCTGCGCAGAAAACTCGGCAGGGCCGAACTTTTCCGGGAGATCAGATTCCTGGACTACCTCGGCCTTGTTCCAATTCATAACAAATTCCATCAGGCTCGGAGGATACTGTTCTCCCGTGGGCATATGGGGCGTCACCAAGCCCTTTGCATGTGCTTCCTTTCCTCTCCACCAAGGCAAGGGCGGGGCTGGTGTGCAAAACCAACTGCTGGGCTTCGGTTGGCTCGGCAGGCGCGTCCTTTGCCACTGATGTCTTCTTGGGGAGAATTGACTCAAGGGTGCGTTGCCCAGGCTCGGCAGCACTGGGCTTGGCAGCATCTTGAATCTTCTTGCCCTTGGCTTGCTGGGAAGAAGAAGCCGTAGCAGTGGTTTTTCCCTACCGAGGTTGAGAGGACTCGGAAGATGCAGAGGAACTAGGTGCTGGTACTCTCGCGACTAGGCTTGGTGCCGGCGCTGAAGTTTTTGCTGCCGGAGTTGATGCTGCTACCGAGGTTGGAGTTGGTGCTGGTCTTCTTGCTGGTACGAGAATTAGTGCTGGGGCCGAAGTAGCCTCAGTGGCTGCTGGTTGAGGTGTTGTCGAGGCGGTGGATGCCGTTGCTCCGGCTGGGCCGGTTCCCCCCGCTCCAGGATGACCCGGAGTAGCCGCAAAGCCCTCCAGAATAGGGCTCAGCGGACGTGACTCGTCGTCACGATGGGGTGAAGGGCTAGGCCGGATAGGTGATGAGATACTGGATCCACTTTGAGGGACCTTCACCGGAGCCCTGTGAAATCAAGTAACGTCAGAAGAAAAATTACGACGAAGTAAGGAAGAACGAGTTACAGAAGAAAGAAGGACTTACGCATCCGAGGTTTCGGCTGCTCTGGGTTTCCGAGCCCTTCGTGCTGGGGCCTTCTTTCGCCTTTTAACGAGCTGGGAAGGTCCGGAGGAAGAGCTTGAGGAAGCCCCGCGTTTTTTCTTCGACGCCACCGGAACTGGCTCGTTCGTAGCGAGGGGAGGATCCTCGTGGATATGACCGCCAGGGTGAGCTGATGGCGGAAAAGAAAAAGAAAGGGGGACAGCCTCAAAGGGTTCAATTATCTCGATATCCGAGTAATCTTCATCATCGGGCCAATCTCTAGCAGAAGAGAAGTTACCCGTGGGTCGTTTCGTGGCGTCGTTCATGGGGAGAAACATCTCTTGGTCCGGCTCCTCCTCGTCTGAAGTCACCCGGTCCGGTGCCCACTTAAGGGTCGGATCGGTGCCGTCCTCGAGCGTCTGCTGAAGGAATAGCTGAGGAAAAGAGTAAACAAACAAGTCAAAAATGCAACAATAACAGACACGTGATTAGTCCGGGGTAAGTTTGCAGCATGAAACTTACCGCGGGAGGAAGCCGGTCACGGCAGAAATGCTCAATCCCCCAAGTCCACTCAGAGGAGAAGTCCTTGTGAGTGGTGAAGAGAGCCTTAACCCGGCGATAAATCTCCGTGTTGTTCAGTTCGAAGGATGAAGTCCGGTTGGGATCGCGACCGTAGCTCATATGGCACACCTTGTGGGTGCGCTTCTGGAGAGGGGAGATTCGGTTGCGCACGAAAGTGATCATTGCATCCTCTTTGCGCAACCCAAGCTCCTTCATCTCCACGAACCTTTTGTTCACTTGGTTGGCCAGGGCCGTAGGTTTCCTGGGAACGGCATCCCACCGATCCGGGTTCGGCGGACCCGGTGTATAGGGGAGCAACCGGATCAAATCTTCGGTGCCCGTGTTCCGGACGTAAAAGAACGTCCGGGCCCACCCTTTGCAGGATTCTAGCCCTGTGACCCAGGGGAAAACAGAGAACCTCCCGGGTGAGATGGAGGCCGCTCCGAACTGAGTGAGCCGCTTGTCCTCCGGATCAGTGTGGATGTCGGGAATAACGTTGCGACGAAGGGCAAAAAACCGGATCCACAACTCCTTCGTGGGCCATAATCCGGCATAGCCTTCGATTGTAGAAGCAAAGGCAGAGAGAGAAGTAATGGCATTGGCTGGAAGATGGTGCGGCTGGAGATGGTAGGTACTGAGCCAATCGTGGAAGAAATCGCTCACCGGCAGTCCGAAGCCCTGTTGAAAGTGAGACAGGAACACAACGAACTCCCCGGGATTGGGTGAAGGAGCTAGCTCGGCAGAGGCGAGGCGAGCGGCGATGCCGGCGGGGATGCGTCTGGTCCGGTAGAGCCAGTCCAGATCGTCCTGGCAGACCCAGGAGCCGGCCCACGCGCCGCGGTCCGCAGCAGCGGCGTCCTCCTCCATCTCTTGTTCAGCAATGGCGAGTTCTTCTTCCGTCATCTGCTCCTCGAAGCCCTCGCTTGCGCTAAAGGAGGCGGGGGACAGTGGCCTGGATTGACGAGGACCCGTAGCGGGAGATTTGCGTCGCAGTGACAGTGACGCAGAGGCGCAACGGAGAAGTGCGGCGGCGATGCTGCTTTTTGGCAGTGCTGGCGGCGGCGCGGTCGCGAAGAAGACAAAGAGGAATAGCAGCGGGCAGAGGGGTGCGGCGGGGGAAAAATCCTAAGGGAGGCACCCCTCCGCTATTTAAACCACTCCCATCAGGGGTGAGTGGGATCGCGCCCTATGGACCGGCCACACATTGTGGCCGTGTATTACCCGTCCAGACCAATCAGTGAGGAGCCACACGGAAGGCCACAGGGCGGAGAGAGTCCTGTGACATGACGCACTGATGCGGTAAACGAGGAGGCAGGCGTGACGTGACCCACGCACAGTGATAACTGACAATTACTGCGGCGGTTACTATACCGTCCCTTAAAATAAGACGACATAATGATTACCCTTCATATGGGCTAGCGTACGAGAGAAGGAAGTAAGACCCGGATGGAACTGTGGTAACCCGGCCGGCAAGTGAAAACTTGCAATGTGCGAAGGGAACGTAAATCCAAGCTGTCCGAGGTACAGAGGTAACTCGGCAACAACAACAGGGGCACAAAATGGAACCTGGTGTGGCCTTAGCGGCCAAGGCGGCTAAGATCGCACCAGCTTCCGGGACTAATGTTGGGGGGATACCCCCGGGTAGGGTCATGCCGGGGTATAAAGGCTGAGTTAGCCGAGGTTCGGCAAGGCCAAAGCAGATGCAGGCCGGGTCACCTCAAGGCAGGCCGAATCACGGGGTAATCCGGACCTAGGGGCGTTCTCCTAACTAGGCCTCATCCGACTTAAGCGGTAAGTCGGAAGTGTATGCTTTACCTGTATGCAGGAAAGGGTGTGGCCGGATGAACCATCATCCGGGTCACAGCAAGCTTCTAGGAGAAGGAAGGAATCTCGCTGGTCAAAAGGAGCCCCGGTACGCACTGCCTGAGCGAAGCGAGCAAGGATAGGACCACCGGGGCGTGGCCGACAAGCGTGACGACGCCCGTGTCGGCTGACGAGGGCACCGTCAGAAGCTCACGTAGCTAAAGCATGTGTGACGCGGGGGAAAAAGCACCCCGGTCGGCTTACCACTTTGGGAGGAGGCATATTCTTAGGAATATGCCTCCACGTATGCCCTAGGCAGAAACCGAGCCTCCCCTATAAAAGGGGGGCTAGGGCTTCTGTAGAAGGGGTTGGTTGATCGGTCGGCTATTCTGTTTGAGCTAGGGTTTCAGGGGTAATCTGTGGGTGAGAGTAAGAGAGCTCCTTCTTCCTCCTCTCGCCAAAACAGCTCTAGGAGCACTTGTAACCTTGGAAGCAAATCAATACAAACTTCTGTGTGGAGAATCACTTCACTATCCCTCCCTGGATTCCCCTAGCGTGTATTAGTCCCCACCTTTAGCCTATACATGGCATCTGCCGTGACACCACCACGACACATACTATTCTATTGTGGTCTTTTATCGATAGTTAGAGTATCCTATCTGTTTTACTCTCTTGATCTTATATTACCTGATCCACTGCTCCTAGCATAACTAGGTTTGGCTTGTGTGCACTGCTAGATCTTATCTATGTCTTGCTTAGCCATGCTTAGCCATTAGTGCTGGTTCATCCAGAAGATGTACCAAATGCAGAGAATCTAGTATGACAGGAGAAAAAGGTATACTGATGAGATAAGATCAGTGGTAAAGGTTAAACATGCTAAGGCTTGTATGGGAGGCCATGGTGGGATGCGGTTTTTGTAGTCCCATGCTCGCCACCACTAGGAACCGAGTTCTTGCCTTTGGACCAAGACGAGTGTACAGCCACACAGGGCTTGGGAATCCCTCCGCTGATTAACTTGCCTACTAGATTCCATGAGTCACATAGTTCGGACGTTCCATTTGACATATGCATAGAAAATGTTTTGAAAGATTTGGCGGGTGAAGGTGCATCATAACAGGTAGGTAAGCATGGGCGGGGTTGCTTGGGGTAGATGGAGCCCCTGGTAAACCAACCTCATCTCACATATCTAGGGACCGGCTTTGAGATTTGATCCGTTACGGCGGAACCATCCGTAGGGCGTGACTCATGGTCTCGGCGAAAGCAAGGTAAAGGTCGTGGCCAACCACCCTCTGCCGGCCTTCCAAGGAAGATGGCTTATCTACTGGCATTAAGAGTTGGTTGGTACGTGTGGGTAAAGTTGTACACCCCTGCAGGGTTAAATCTTTTCGAAAAGCCGTTTTCACGGTTATGAACGCTTGGTGACCGAATTCTAAGATCATAGAGAACTTTAACCTAATCGTAAAACTTGCTAGTTCAACGTGTGCTTAAGGTTGCTTCCTCATGGGTAAGAGGGGGTGATCCTAGTTGTGAGATGAGGATTACTTTGGTGGATATCAAGATGATGATCAATTCTTCGGAGATGTCGCGCTCTTATCCCCTTTTAAAATATTCTGATTAGACGAGCTCCTTCTCCCTCTTGTTTTATAAACAAAAATGGCTTTATGCAAAATAACCCCACCAGCCATAAGTCTTACAGAGTACACCATGTACTCACCCTTGCTTTGTTGATACTTTTGTAGCAGAATAAGTGTTCCCTGAAGACAAGTTTGGTATGACATCGACACCGACGAGTAGCTTGGGGTTCCCGACCGACAACCTGGAATCTATGGGCTAGGACGTCATCGTTATGCTTCAGGCCTCTTAGGCCATTTGTTAAGTTTGCTATACTTAATAGCATAATTTGCCTTCCGCTATTTGATGTTTGTGGTCAGTGACCTCTGCTTGTAATATTTTGGTTCTTTGCTCAGTTATAAGCTTGCTGTAATAATTTTTGTGTCGCAGGGTTACTGTTGTGTTATCGATTTCTCACTGAATATCCTCGAGCTCTAGGTTAAGCTTATGTCAGGCTAAGGTCTGAGATTTGTTTAACCCTGATCTCGGGGGTATTACATTATGTCAGCAACCTGTCATAAAATTTATAAATCTGCAGAAAAATATTAGAGTATTCCCTGCAGATGTTGGACAACTTTGTCTTGCTTCATTCTTGTGATGCGGAATAGTGACGACAATCCATCAGAGCGTCAGCCAAACCAGACTTCATCAAAATCTCAACATGTGGCTCAAACTAGGCTTGATCAAAAGAAATTTTGCAACTGGTTTAGGAGGCGACTTCTGTTGGGTAGACAGCAATTTATATGCTCCCCAACACTGTACTACATGAACTGATCCATCCATACTCTAGATAGTTAATGTACACTGGACCATCAAAACACACACCATTCCAAACGTACAACTAACTAAATTTGACAGAAATCTTTCCATCTGGGAAGCAAATAACTGATGACACATATAGCATGTTCACATGATAATACTGACTAATTGCAAATGTGGGAACTATTCCAATTTGGATAATGCACAAAATGGGATAGGCAAGGAGAACTCTTGAACGGGCTCCTGTTTCAACATCTACCTATGAACGGATCAGCTAAATCAAAATCCCGGATATGGATTTTCTTTGAAATAACGCGGATACATCTATCGGTTGTGAAATGAAACTGAGCATCTCTTGAAGTTGAAGCCCTATCCTCCAGCTTAAGCATTGCCTGCTGTTTCGCAATAAATTCCGCATCATTGGCTTCAATATGAAATTTCATTGCCTAAAGAACTCCCGCGTTCAGTACAAAAAAGTTGGCGAAGTTAACTTCAGACTTGATGCCCCAATAAGATTCCAGCACTATTTTCTTCAGAATGATGTCAACGTTCTGATGTTTACGACGCCAACAAATTTCCTGGCCTTGATCCATCCATAATAAACCTTGACTGAAAAATAAAAATATGGTAACAAAAAAGCAACCACTTCAAAAACATTAGACAGATCGAAACAAGAGATGAACACTATGAGCAATCTAGGAAGACTGGTCACCTTGTTATGAATATACAACTTTTCCAAGCACTGAAAGCATCTCATAAACTCAATAACCTTATCCAGATCAATAGGACTCATGTTGAGAGCTAAGACATTGAGAGTGTGCACCACCGACATGAGACTATCACGTCCAATCCCTTCATCGAGCGTGAAACAACATTCAACTTTAGGCCCTTTACAAGGGTAGAATATATGAATGTTCTCTACACAACGTGATGCACCTCAAAAACCTCGTGAAGGCAAGACGTGTATATGAAGACCAATAGTTAATACATGAATAACCGTGGAGAAGTGGCAATCTGCACTGCAAAGCCAGCCTAAAGTCTAGAGCTTCAGAGCAAAGATCACCGACACATGCAGTCCATCAAGTAGATTAAGTCGGGAGTTAAATACATGAACGACTAGCGGGAGCGTGCTCTTCAAGAAGCGCGTGTTTCGGCAGCAACGCGCACGTTTCTGGCCGCACGGCCGCCCGCCACGTGGTGTGGAAGCTCACCCGTGCGTATTTCCGGCCGCTCGGTAGCGCGTGTATTTCTGGCCGAACGGCAGCACGTGTATTTCTGGCCACACGGCAGCCCGACACGTGGCTAGCTACTCATGCAGTGCACATGACGAAAGGTAGTTCCACGCAGTGCAATAAGGCAGTGCATGAGCAGTGCAACTCGTTTACTGTCGACCGAAAGCAGTGCAACGCAGTACACCGTGCAGTCCAAGAACATCGCGCAGTGCATTGCGACCTTAGACAGTGCAATGTAGTACAACAAGGAAGTGCTTGGACGGTGCACTGCCTGGACACCACGCAGTGCACTACGACCGAAGGCAGTGCAAGGCAGTACAACGAGGCAGTACACTGCCAGGACTCCGTGCAATGCACTGCGAACTAAGGCATTGCAACACGAAACAACAAGGCAGTGCATGGACGGTGCACTGCCTGGACAGTGCATAGTACACTGCCTGGACACCGCCCACTGCACTGCGAACTAAGGCAGTGCAACATAGAACAACAAGGCAGTGCATGGACGGTGCACTGCCTAGATAGTGCATAGTACACTACATGGACACCGTGTAGTGCACTGCGAACTAAGGCAGTGCAACACAGAATAACAAGGCAGTGCATGGACAGTGCACTGCCTGGACAGTGCGTAGTACACTACCTGGACACCGCGTAGTGCACTGCAAACTAAGGCAGTGCAACATAGAACAACAAGGAAGTGCATTGACGGTGCACTGCCTGGACAATGCGTAGTACACTGCCTGGACATCGCATAGTGCACTGCAAACTAAGACAGTGCAACACAGAACAACAAGGCAGTGCATGGACCGTGCATAGTACACCGCCTGGACACCGCGCAGTGCACTGCGAACTAAGGCAGTGCAACACAGAACAAGAAGGCAGTGCATGGACGGTGCACTACCTAGACAGTGCATAGTACACTGCCTAGACACCGCGCAGTGCACTGCGAACTAAGGCAATGCAACACAGGACAACAAGACAGTGCATGGACGGTGCAATGTCTGGACAGTGCGTAGTACACTGCCTGGAAACCGCGTAGTGCACTGTGAACTAAGTCAGTGCAACACAACCGAAGACAGTGCAATGTAGGGTCAAAGGGCAGTGCAAAACAAAAAGTTCTTCAAAACCCTATCATATGGGATCTAGTTTTGTAGATCTCGATGCGATTAGCGCAATTGTGAAAACAGATCTCAGTTTGGATGATTCGTTTAAAAGATATTGCATTTTTCGTGTTTGAATCTAAAAAAGAAAGGGAAAAAGGACCGCCACTCCTCTCTCTGCAGGCACCACGTGTCACGTGGGGAAGGCTAGGGAAAACGCACGAGACTCTCCCGACGCCACGTGCAACAACATCAGCGATTGCAGAGCACGCACGGGAACACGCGCGCTTTTTCTAGCCTTTTCGATACTCAACCATGTTACCGTACATTGGAATACACGATTTACGGTCACTGAAGACAAGTTGTTGTGTCGTACACGGTCACTCGCAGCGGTATAGCGTGGTACATGATGACGTGGAGGGCGGTGGTCACTGAACTTTGGATGCATGGGGGGGGGGGGGATATAGCGAAATCTAGAAGAACTGGGGTGTTATGCAGTTAACATCGTCAATTACTAGTATCTTCTCCTCTCCTTCGCGAGCTCTGAGTCTGAAAATTCCCCTCCCCTGTTTGTAACCCTAGATCCTCGAAGCTGTCGTCGGAGGAAGCTCGCCGCCGCAGGTTGACTCCCGCTGTCATGTGGTACTCAAGCTGTTCCCGGTCTTCATGCCATCGCAATGCCCCGTTCATCCCCTGCCCAGACTGTGGCAAGATCGTCAAACGGTTCACCTCCGGCACAACACAACAAAATGGTTGGGTCTTCTACAAGTGTCTCAAGCATACTGTGAGTGCTAGGGTGTTTCGATTGATTTTGCTTTTGTTTCTAGGTTTTAACTGAATTTTGTTGGATGTTTAACTGAATCTTGGATTGCATTGTACAGAAAGGCTGCAATTTCTGACATTGGGAGCTCGAATATGTTATCTACTTGCTTGACAACAATGTTCTTAGTGGGGACGATGGAATCGATGCATTGGGATGGGCAGAGGATAGGAGGTTTGATATGAAGCTGAAGCATGAGGAACTTGCTGCCACATGTCGAGGAGTAGATGAATAGATGATGACCACTGTGATTGTGCTGGTGAAAGAAGTAGTCTTTATGCTGAAGATTGTTGTAGGTTTAGTGTGTTTGGCATGTTTTCTAGATCTGGTGAAGAAGTGATGAGGCTAGTGAGCCAATGTTAGTGATGTAGTGCTAGTTATGTATGAATGACATCAATGTACTACTGCTTATCCTCTTAAGAACCTTTTTATGTTGGTTATGTATGACAACAATGCAGTGATGGTTATTAGTGCATTTGTCTGCACCAGTTCATTGTATGAAAAAAAATCTTGTGTTTGCACCAGTTCATTATACTGAATAGATCATGGGAATGGTAACCATAACATTAACATGTAAAGACCTGGAGCTTGAATATTACTCAACAGAAGTGACCCATACTTGCATGTACCATAAAACCTGGAATGTAGCATGAACCAGACATAAAGCCATAACAAAAGTGACCCATAACTGCATTGTTTTCCACAGGTTATATGTCATACACATTTCACTTTTTTGGCCTCAATTCATCAATCATATTAACTTTCTTGGCCTTCTTGGGCATAGGAACTTCCTGCACTTCAACTTGGACAAGTTCTTCAGGGAAGTGATGCAGGGGTGCAATGACCTCAGTCCTTCTCAGTTCTTCTTCATATCTGGCTCTTTTTGCAGCTGACTCTGCTGCTGCTAGCCTCTTCTCTTCCTTCTTATTTTCTTCATCTGTCCTTAGCTTGAGCTTCCTTCTTCTTTTCCTCAAATTTTTCTTATTCTCATGTGCTAACTCCTTTTCTGTCTCTGCAACCATATTTCTCACTTCTTGTCTTGCTTTCTTGGTAAGTTCAACATCATATCTTCTTTTCTCTCTCATTTCAGCAGCTTCTCTTGCTCTTTCCTATGCAATATCTGCCTTTCTCTTCTCCATTTCTAGTTTCTTTTTGGCAGCCTCCTCAGCTCTCTTGATTTGGGCAGTGTATTTTGCTTCTAGCACTGCTATCTTCTGATCCTTAATAGCTTTGTTCTTCTCCTGGTGCATTGCTAGCAACTTTTGTGCTAGTGCACCTTGCCTCATTGTATTTTACACTAGCTCTGGTGCACTCATCCTAGCTTGGGCATTACTGATGAAAGTAGACTGTGGTACTGGCATTGCCTGCATGACTCTAGGAGGAACTAGCTGCAAGTGCAACATATGACAGAGTTCATGAACAACATATGACAACAACTCATTAACAAGACTGAGTGCAAGTTCAATACCTGTTGAGACATGTTTTTAACAACAACATGCTCTCTTGGTACATAACTACCTTGTGACTTCTCCTACTACAATGGAATTTGTAATGAGTGAGAACATGAAGGGGAAGTTATGTATGAATCATGAAAAGATGAAATGTCACTTCTTTTACCTGTGTTGGTGGCACAAAAGTTGGTTCTTGGGTTGTATGTGCATGTGGGACATCAGTTGTAGCTATTGGTGGTGCAAGTCCAGCTTTCAACCATTTACACCCTCCTCTATTATGATCAGGCCACCACAGTAGCTGCATGATAACCCCATGCCTGGACATTTTCTTTCCTCCCCTTCTTGAATCCACCTCACCTGGAGCTTTCCTTCTCAACTTGGTTGGCCTTCCCACATGCTTTACATAGTGAGGTGGCAATATAGGTGGTCCACCAGTCTTCTCCCATTCACATATGTTTTTGCAAGGAAAAACTATGTTCCCATAGGCAAGCTTGTACATTTCAACAGAGTAGCAGTTATCCACATAGTCTACAAGGTCCAAAGTTATCATGTCTCATGCAAGATATTGCATGAGGACAAGGAATCCCAATTTGTGACCATCTTTGACAAGTGCATGTTAAACCTTTTAGATCAACTATGTAATATGTGGGAGTTGAAGAAAACCTTGCACCAATTTTGAACACACCATCCCCTGCTCCTTCAAAATAGCAGTCACGTGACCACTCAATATGTGTGTCAAGCTTTTCCTGGATCTTGGGGCAAATATCACCTTTCATCTTCTCTGCTTCTATCATCTTCATGTAGTTTCTGCCCATGAAGGTAAGATGCTTACTTATTGAAGACCTCACAATTATTGTTCAGAAGAATGTAACACTTAGGAAGCTCACTCTGAAATGCCCTAACCCATGTCTTTTGATCTAAGTTATCTAGCCATGCAGTAGCATTAGGGTTCAGTGCTGCCATGGCTTTCATGTTTGCCTCATACCTTGTAGGGGTACTGCTTCTAGCAATAACCCATAGTTTATTCTTCAGAGCATCACCTTTGAAAAGCATCTATAAGTTTTCCCACATATGCCTCACACAAAACCTATTCTCAGAATCTAGGAACTGATCTTTTACTGCATTGATTAGGCCCTTCTGCTTATCTAACATGATAGTCCATGGATTGTTGTTCACAATGTCCAAGTCCTTCTTCGGTGTCTCAAGAAACCAAGTCTAGTTTTATGTATCTTCAACCTCAACAGAAGCAACAACTAAGGGGAAGATACAATCATTAGGATCAATCCCAACAGCTTCTAGCAATTGACCCTTATACCTAGTCTTTACAAAGCAGCCATCAAGGAAAATTATGGGCCTACAACCTTGGAGAAACCCTCTTTTAGACACATCCAAACTCATGTAGGATCTCTTGAATGTTCCTGCCTCATCTAAAGAAACAAAGAAGGAGCTACCTGGATTACTTCTTCTAATCTCATTGGCAAAATCCCCCAATTGATTATACTACTGCTCTTCATCACCATATATAACCTCCATTGCAAGCCTTCTATCTCTCTATAACTTGTTTATGCTTGGGGTCATGTTCCACTCCTTTTGTACAATTCTTGAGAAGTTCTTCATGTTCATACCTTGGTCTGCCCTAAAGCTTTCCAAGTATTTCTCAGCTAGAAAGTTTAATGTGGAAGACTTTAACTTCCATTTCCTACTGCATGTATGTTCACCCTCATATCTTTTGATCATCCAACATTTAGTTCTGCTATCTTTAGATTCCCACAGGCACCAACAACACTCCTTCTCTTTACCACCACAACATTTGGTCTTTATGCTCTTTAAATCATTCACTAGTAACTTAATATCCCATTTGTTTTGGAAACTATACTCCTTGATTACCTTTCTCACCATGTGTACTGACTCAAAAAGTTGCCCGACGTGGAATTGCACAGACTACAAATCTTCCTATCTGAATGTCTTAAACCATAAACTTCCACAGTCCTCATCAGAATCTGGTGCCCACAAATACTCTTCTTCAAAGTCACCATCATTGATGAACTCCATTTTTGCCTTGCCCTTCATTCTCAGTTTCACTCCTATCTTCTCTTCATCATCGAGATTATCAGCATCCAAATCTTCATCATCCTCACTAATATCATTCTTTGAGTCAGCATAATCTGGATAACTACTTGCTTTTGCTTCCTTTTGACCCCTTCCCTCATTGCTTCCATCCATTCCTTCTTCATCATCATTGATGCAGTCAAACTGTATCTTGGTCCTTGGCCTAAATCCATGTCTTCTTTTTGTTCTACCTTCCTCACATATCTCTGGATACATGGCCTGAATTGGTGTTGGCTCATCAACTGCACCAAGTGAATGTATTGTATGTAGAGGCTTGCATGGGTAATGACAGGAGGCAATTGTGCAACAGGGAAGTGATGGACATCATCCCAGTTCATTACCCTAATTGAATCATCATGATCCAGATATAAACGGATGAAATGGTTGCCAATCTCAACAAATGTACACATAAATGATGTGTCATGCTCATCTCTAATTTGCCTCAACCCATTGTTGCTAATTATTAGAAAAGGAATGCAGTAGTGCACCTTCACCCTCCCCTGCATCTCATATCCAATCTCCTCCACAATATTCTCCAGCATCAGGGGTGACCAAGTAACTATATCCACATTATCATACCATATAACAACACCATCTACATAACTCCTATTTACCACTGCCAAGGAAATAGCCCCATGTTGTATTTCAAGAAAAAAGGTTGCTACTTCTGTCAGCAAGATTATCACTGACATCCATCAAAACATCTCCAACATTGCAAGAATATCACCAAAAAACATGAACTTGTTAAACCCTACCCAAACCCCAAAATCTAACCCCTGCTTAAATTGAAGAAAACCTACTAAAATCACTACTAAACCACCATGGAAACTCATACACCAAGGATAGGAGGAGAAATCCCTAACCCTAACACTAAAAGAACTCTTTTTGACACCAGATTAATGGCCAATTTCATGGGACTAACCGTATATTGGAGGAGGATCTCCTTCTGGCCACCGCACCGGAGACATTGTTGCCTTGACGACTGTTGGGCCAACCGACAACGACCGCCACCAGCAAGCCGATGACTACCACCTCCACCACCCTCTCGCCGCTCCACCACATGCCTCTTCTCTGCCTCTCCCACCTTAGAATGATCGTGCGCAGAGGATGGAGGAGGCACCTGTCTTGACCCTTTTGTTCCAGTGGAGGAAGGATGGATACAAGGGCAGCATAACTCACAGGGGGGTGAGGGGGAAATTTGCAAAATGAGCTTGCAACAGGGACAACCAACCAGGCATTGGTGGCTGATAGTGGGGACCAAAGACCTCCATGATATCATGTACCGCACTATATCGTCGTGAGTGACCGCATATGGCACATCAACTTGTATTTAGTGACCGTAACTCGTGTATTCCAATGTATGGTGACGAAAGTGGGAAAGGTGGTTGAGTACAGTGACCTCCCATGTATTTAACTCTTGAGTCAGAGCAACCTTTGAAGACGAGGGGCATTCTCGATTACAAGGTCTTTGAATGGGGGTCATCCGACCAACGCCAACCAACAAGCACACTGTTGCTCCAGAGGCTGAGGGAGTTGATCCTGGCGCAACTGAATCCGAGGACGTAATGGATCATCAAGCACTCCAAGACAGGGCAGCTGGCAATCAAGCTCTGCAACGAGTGCTCTGAGATGCTGACCTATTGGAGCGCAAGCTGTTTGAGCTAAGGAAATCGAAGCGCTTATGCAGTGCTATCGAGGATGTGGCATCCTTCGATGCTGGCTACATGGAGGGTGGGCAAGAATCGGAAAATTTTGTGGTTGGGGGCATTATGCTCTTATGTGAGACCAGGCACATGGCTTAATAACATTGATAGAATACTCATAACAACAAGTTGCAACATCTTTTGCGGAAGCTCATTCGAAAAGAACTCTAAGGTTAAGTGTGCTTGGCCTAGAGCAATTCTAGGATGGGCGACCGACCGGGAAGTGGGTACCGGGTGCGCATGAGTGAGGACAAAGTGCACAGAAAATACTAGTATTGGTTTGTGAGGCCAGTCTAGATGTCCTATTAAGATGCCACGAGTGACACCCCCCAGGCCTAGTGGACGGGGTGTTACACGTGGTATCAGATCCGATCCTCACGGTTAAACATGTGTGTACGGGTAAGTGGCGGGACATGTGAAGCATGGCACGTGTGGCCCGGAGTGGACACGACATTGCACATGTGCCGACACTTGACACACAGACGCGTGCCAAGAGGGAACGTTCTTGGGGTGTGCTTGATCGATGAGGGCATTGATCTTCTAAAGGGTGGGTGTATGTGAGACTAGGCACGTGGCTTAATAGGATTGATAGGATACTCATACCAACAAGTTGCAACTTCTTTTTCAGAAGCTCATTCGAAAAGAACTCTAAGGTTAAGCATGCTTGGCCCAGAGCAATTCTAGGATGGGTGACCGACCGGGAAGTGGGTATCGGGTGCGCACTAGTGAGGACAAAGTGCGCAGAAAAGACTAGTGTTGGTTTGTGAGGCCAGTCTAGATGTCCAATTAAGCTACCAGGAGTGACACCCCCCGGGCCCAGTGGACGGGATGTTACAATGTGGCATCCTTGATGCTAGCTACATGGAGGGTGGCCGAGAATCGGAAAGTGGATGCCGGCAGCGGCACCGACGGTGGCGGTCGCCAGTTTATTTTGAATGGTTGGCACTCAGGGTTGTAGCGGAAATCAAACTCAAGTAGGTTGTCGAGGGCAGGGGACCGAAGCCAGGAATCCACCATGGCGTCCGAGCACTATGGTCCGCTTGGATGAAGAGGTGGCAGGCGGGGCTTGGGTGGGCGGCAAGTATGCGTGATATGATGTAATCTAGGGCTAAATTAGTGGCGTGCAGGCCACAAGAATCGAGGTTAAGAGGAGCGGATTGGTGCCACCGGCAAGCAAGGACCTGGGCGCGGGCGCCTTGCTTGGTAGGGAGGAGGCAGACAATGTCAGCAAGGATGGCGTCGAGGAGTTGGCTGATGCGATCGGTGCCCCTTATTCTCCACCCACTCTAGGAATTTCCTCCATGATAGGCATGGGATGGGCTGCATCCGTCGCCACCGGCACTGGTGATGGCCCTAGTTTCCTCTTCTTCAGACCAGATGCACAAACCTCGGTCTCCATGGCCGGCGGGCAGTAGGAAGAGGATGCTAATGACATAGCGATCTGTGTAATTTGGTAGCGGCGCAACAGCGGTGGCTAGGGTTGCCATTGTCGAGGACGGCCGGGGATGGCTGGGCGGTTGTGAAGGACTCTAGACCGTTCTCGTCCGGTGAGTGAGGAACTCACAGCCTGGGCCACGCAAGGTGCCAAGGCCTAGTTCCTGTTTCACTCACTACAAAGTGCAGAGTGCAATATGCACTTGACTAGTTTACAATTTCTCAAAAAATAAAAAGTTGACTGGTTTACACAGATTCAACCCCGCAACCTTTGGATTGGAACTTGATTTGATAAAATGCTAACGGGCAGCCTTGAACATTTTAAGCAAGAAAAATAGTAGAGCCCGCGCTGACTACAAGTCATGTTATGTATTGGCAATAATAGCTAACATACTACTTTCTTTTCACAGCTTAGAGCATCTCCACTCACCCCCTAAAGCCCCCTAAGGGTGAAACGGGGGGAATGTCATTTTACGGCCCGAAAGTTGAGATGCCAGTGCACCGCGGTATCCGAGTTGATTTTAATCACCGCGATTCGAAAAGTTGGGGCACCAATTGCCGAGAGTGGTGTTTTGAGTGAATGATGACCAAACCCAATATTTTCAAATCTCGCCCGTTAAGTCAGGATATTCCGTTACACTAGTTCCTTCTGTGCCCCTTCTTCGCTGGTCACTCTTCTTAGCCACCTTGCACATGTCGTAGGGGCAAATCCATTACTGTACTTTCCTAACTCTCGACACTGAATGTGGCTACAGTGGCGGTGGTCCCTTTTCTTCCCTTCCCCGACCCTGAATCTGCAAGTGGCGGAGGACCTTTTTCTCCCTCCCCCGACAATTAATCTGACGGCAGCAGCCTAGCATGTCTTGCAAGGCAAAGGTTGTAGCTACGTCGCCGACTGATTCGGGTCTGTCGGGGACAAAGTCTGGGACTTAACGCGAAGCAGCGGCGAGGTCTTCAAGCCCGGTTAGCGAGGAGGTCAGCAAGGATTCTACTCCCAAGGTACCTCGTAGCAGTGGGTTGAAGAGAAAAGCAAGGCCGACGACAAATTGTTCGACTCCGGTGGGAAGATGCGGCACCTAGATCTCGAAGAAAAAACCCGGGAGAAGAGCGAGAGGTGAATTTTTCTTATATGTGCCTTATCTTACAAGTAGATTAGTTACGGCATAATAGAATCGAATGAACTGAAAAGTTTACCTTTTTAATCAAATTAGTCACAACTTTGATACAAGGGACCTATATGAGTTCACAGTTAATGTTCTCCAGTACACTGCAAAACTTGATTTTGGTTGCGAGATGGTTGTGTTCGGGCAAGATGTGCATCTGCTTGTGAATTGCAAAGAGGTTGTGTCTGTTTCACAGCTGGTAGATATGCTTGTCGCTAGGATTTCCTGGGGTTCTAGACAGAGGACAAAATTGGTATGGCGCAACATGAATGATACCTATCAACAAATTGAGCACTCCCATGAGCTTCAAATGGTTTGGGAGTGTTGTGCAGCTAATCATAAGGTGAAAGTTGAAGCGATGATTGATGATATGTATGCAGATGTTGGAGATCTTGCTGCTAGAGCTTCGGCTCCTAGAGAATATGGACCAATAGATGCTGATCTAGATAAGTTCAGTATACGCATAGAGGTGGATTCATACATGGCAAAACTTGATGAGGGAGTTAATAAGCCAGTTTCATCATGTACTGTGGAGATCACTGTCGATTCCAAAAACATAACTCTTGACGAAATGAGAGAGATGATTGTTAAGGAAATCAGTATTGTCCCTAAGCAGATGGCACAAATCCGGTGGTGGCATCATAAGAACCAGTAATTCATAGATGTTTTGGATACTGAAGATCTTATGCAGATTATGCGATGAAAGAAGCAAACCAGGAAGGTGTTCTTCCTTGGTACCATTTCTGATGTTGTTGAACAGGTTATAGTGGATGTAGAGGCACCTGTAGTGGCTGAATGAGGTGGTCGATGTTGATGAGATATGATGAGAGCTGCTACCCTAGGTTTGTCATATGGACCGCGGGGTTCCCATGCCTGTATTTGTAATATTGACTGTTGTTGCATTTAGAGCGTGTTTCTGTGATTATGTTTGTTGAGAGATTGCAATATATTGTTGTGCGAGCTGTTGAGATTTTCGGACATGTCACTCACTGAAACCATCATTGTTGTAATAAGACATACGTACATTGTAGTTGACATGATTATGTTTCTTAAGATGACGTACCGTACTTGTTTTTGTTATTATGTTTGTTGGGACATTGTAATGTAATGTTTTATGAAACCATGACTGGATAAGTGATGCATAAATACATTGTAGTTGACATGATTATGTTTCTTGAGATGATGTACTGTACTTGTTTCTGTTATTTTGTTTGTTGAGAGATTGTAATGTAATGTTTTGTGAAACCATGACTGGACAAGTGATGCGTAAGTACCTTGTAGTCGACATGATTTTGTTTCTTGAGTTGATGTAATATACTTGTTTCTGTGATTATGTTTGTTGAGAGATTGTAATGTGATGTTTTGTGAAACCATAACTAGACAAGTGATGCGTAAGTACCTTGTAGTCGACATGATTTTGTTTCTTTAGTTGATGTAATATACTTGTTTCTGTGATTATGTTTGTTGAGAGATTGTAATGTAATGTTTTGTGAAATCATGACTAAACAAGTGATGCATAAGTACCTTGTAGTTGACATGATTTTGTTTCTTTAGATGATGTAATATACTGGTATGTTTTCATTAGGCAATGAAATTGGGATGGAGGGAGTACATGTTTAATATTTGAAATAAGAATTTATGAAGAGAATCCATATTAGGCAGGAGACAGTAATCTAGGGAAAGGGCATGGTATCCATTAAACTATTGTAACATGCCAATTCAGTCATTGTTGCAGCAGTAGAAGGGATGCTCTCAATCTCTCTCTCTCTCTCCTCACCACGCTGACGCTGTCGCCGATGACGACGCATTCGCCATGCTGTACTAGAACGACGAGGACGACTAGTCGAGCAGTGACAGCCTTCTCTCCGAGATCGAGTATTCCTTCCATGATGTGAGTTCCACTGTTTTCTCGGGCTGGGGTTAGGCAATGGTAAATCTCTCGATCTGAGCTCCATATGTGCATGTAATCATGTTCAATTCCAGTCTACGTTTACCTATAGGTACCACAGATGATCTACGACTCCGAATGGGAGGGCCTAGATCTCGATGGAGAAGTGCCATGTGACCATGGGCTAAAACTGAGGAGATATGTTGCATTCGAAGGCTGTAACACTGGGAGAAGGTTTTTGGGTTGTACAAATCAGGTTTGTTTACATTATGTGCAACGGTGACATGAAGAAAAATGTATCGTGTATGTTCATAGCACTATAGTGTGTGTTTTTTAGGTTGGCCTAGTGTAAAGCAATAGAGTGGGTGGATTTTGAGTGGCTAGATGCACTTAAGAAATGTTTGGCACAGTTATGGGAGATGTATGAGTTGGAAAGGTCGGGGAGATTTACTGATGCTTGTGATGCAACTGAAAAAATTACAAGCTGTCGGTACGAAATAAGGAGCTGGAACAAGAAATTGAGAATTTGCAGTCAGAGCTAAGTGACAGAATCAATAGGAGCTTGGTTGTTGGAACTGCAAAGAAGCTTCAGGATAGTCACAGGTTGATGATTCATAATGCAGAAAAGGAGAGGGATCAGCTTAGGAAGACAAGAAGTTAGAGTACTGTATTGCGGATCTGTTGAAGGAACTGAAGAAGGCACGCGTGGGTGACCAAGGACATACTACCGAGGATAAAGGAAATTCGAGACGAATAATTTATGTTGTGTCAATGTCTGAAACTAGTTAACTGTAAGACTTGCAGTTGCGCTTTCTTAACTAAGCCAAACTCAATCCTCAAGCAAATTAATTTCAGACAAACACACATATCGTGCATAGAGTTAAGTTCATGCTTACAAAATCACCACTGTAGAGGATAAACCAGGCAGATCAGTACTAAATAGACATATGTTGGGTTCAAGCGAGCCTAGCCCGGAGCTTCTTGTTCTCCTCCCTAAGATCGGCTAGCTCCTTCAGTACTTTGTCGTGCGCCAGCCGCAGGTTCCAGCGCTCTGTCACAGATTCGAGAAGTTGGTCTGTAGCCATTCGATTTTCCTTCAAGATCCCTTTCATGATCTCCGTCTGCTTCCTATCCGAGGTGCGACCTTCCCTATGAAGCTTCGCCCAGCCGGCTTTTAACTCCTTCAGTTTCTGGCACTTATCATAAAGGACCACAAGTTAAGCGTGCAGGTGGTCAAAGGCCAGTTTCTGGGAATTCTGCTTCCCCCTTTGGATGGCTATCTTGTCATTTAGCCAGGTCGCTAGGTCCTGGTCGAGCTTTCGCCTCTTTCCCTACAACAAAAATACATAGTATGGTTTGTTCAGTTCACCAGGACAAGCTGGTTAGTTTCCATAATTAACTGAATCGACTAGTGGCACTGTCATAATTTCAAGGAAGAAGCAATCTAGGACTAATCAACATTTTGTGAATCGACTAGTGGCACTGTCATAATTTCAATTTCAAAAACAAATAAGGTTTATCTGCAGTTTAGTGTGCTGTGGGTTTTTTCCAATATCACCAAATAGTAGTGGGCTAGTGGCAAACTCATAATGCAGAAACCCATGTCTAGATACATAATGGAAAGAGCACATGGTGTCCATTCATGAACATGAACACCAACACATGTCCAGATAGATAAGGAGTTGCCCTAGGATTCTTATTGCACCCTATAATGGGAAGGAGACTTGGGCATTGCTCCCTGAACCCTAAACATTACAAAAGGAGTGGAGCACGAACTAATATTCGTCCCCCCTCTAACGGGAATCAGACTTGGGCATTGCTCCGATACGCCTCCAAACAAGCCCTTAGCTCCTCGTTCTCTTTCCAAACACCCTCGAGTACGCTGATCCCTCTGCTCATGTCCTCCTTCATCTCTTTCACTGCATCCAGACAACGGTTCCTGTCATGGTAGGCTTGGATGGCAGCCTTGGTTTCCTCGACGCGTCCTCTGAGTGCCTCGGTGACTTTTTCCTCTAGGAGAGTGCACCTTTCCACGAGATTCTTCTTCTCCTCCATGAGCTCGTTGATTATCTTGATGGCATGTTCTTGCCTGTTCAAGGTACGGTCGAGCACTTTCTGCAGCCTCACGACGTCACGTGCAAAATCTAGCAAGATCTCCTTCTGTATAGATAATTGCTTGTGTAGGCTCTCATTAGCTTGGTTGAGGGAGCGTGCAAGCTCATGTTGGTTTTCAATCTTGGCACTGATCGCGGCCACCTTGTCACATGACTCGGCCTTCGATCGCTGCATCGTTCATGTTAATTGAAATAGAAATTCTATAATTGCACTCCAGGTTCTAGGTGAATACTAATATAGATCAAAAAATCTATGTTGAATCTATGGACAACGGTGTAAAAAATGGACCTAGAGATCTATTCATAACCATGATAAACTAATCCTAATCACAAAAAATCCATAGTGAATCTATGAACATCGGTATTAAGGAAAGACCAAGAGATCCAGTCATATTCATGAAAACTAATACAACTCGCAAAAGAAGAAAAAACCAATGCGGGGCGGACACGATCTAACAAATCCACATCACAACTCGGAGAAATAACAGTGTGGAGATTTGCTACCTCGCTAAGACGTGGAACGGGACCGAATGGGTCCTGCAACGTCTCCATCGTGGTGGATTCTGGCTCCACGGCCGGCCTGTAATACGTAGAAGATGAAGAGCAAGAAGAAGAAGAAGAAGAAAAAACAAGAAGAAGCAGAATAAGGTCATAATGCAGAAGGAGATGGAGAAGAAGTAGAACAAGAAGACCGTACCGGGAGGAGCCCTCGCCTACTAGAACATTCGGCGCCATTCTCAGGGGAGATTGGGCCTTGGTGAGAGGGGGGCTTGAGGGGCTGGTAGAGCAAGAATTGCCTCGTGGCGAGCTCTCTCCTTTTTCTCCGCGAGGATGGTCGACCGGCCTCTCCTCAGGGGAGCCATGGTTTGCAGGGTGAGTGGGGTGGCGGCAGGAGGAAGAAGATAGTGATTAGTGTGGGAGAAGAGTCAAAGAGTACATGCCGTGGTCCAGTAGTACTACTACTATTATACAAGACCACCTTGTACAGTCTACGTTCTCAAATAAATAGGGAGGCAGGGACAGGGAATCGATGGTACTTGTCTTTATTGCGATGGACAGTTCAATGGTCTTCGGCGCCGCCTAAAATCCAGTATATAATAAGAGGAGTGTGAGTCGTGTGGTCATCACGGGCATCGGCGCGCACATCCCGGCCGGCCTGCACGATCACATCAGCACGTCGAACTCTGTTGAACTCCACGTCGACAAGCACGTACGGGATATTTACGAGTCTAGAATATGTTATGCCACTTTTGTTGTGATCAAATTATGTTCAGTACACGAGATATTACTTTTTTTGATAATTGACAAATGCATGCATGAACATAATGCACGAAACCGCTGCTCGTCCTTGATCAGATCGGCACCCCACTCTGTGTACCCACCATCAACCATTCCGAACAACTTCCTTGAGCACGATGCCCCCTCGCCGTGACAATGGCAGGTCCAAGCCGTCCGCTGACCGTCCTGCATCGCCGGCTCTTCGCTGCATCGTTCGCGCTCGCGAGTCGCCTACTGAGGCAGCACGTCGTGTCTGATCGTGCCAGGATCCATTGACATCGGCACTCAAGGACACCGCAATGTTGAAGCTCGTACCGGCCGTGTAGGAGGAGCGTGGGGTACCTACAGTGACAGACGAGCACAAAGCAATAGCCAGGACGGGGGCGCATGTTGCACCGGTGAGTACGGACAAGAAGAGGAACGAGAAGAAGACCAGGAAGAAGAGAGGAGACAACTATTTGGACGAGTCTGACTCGGCCAACAAGGAGGCGTTCATCGATCAGTTAGAGGCAGAAGCGAAGGAGAGTGACGTGGACCCGTGGGACTACGAAGAGGAGGAGGAGGAGGACTCCGACAAGGAGATATCATGCTTATACGAGGAAGGGGCGTGTCGAGTCATCAGAGGAGGACACCAACGGCGGCGATGGCAAGGACCATGGTGTTGATGAAGACGAGGACGAACCAAAAGACAAAGACGATAACTTCTTTGAAATATGATCATTTATTTTATTTAGATAGATTTTCACTTGTTTATGAAGGTAAAGTATCGGTGGCACGGATAGAGAGGTGGCAAGGATATACCATGCATAGGAGGGGTTATCCTGCCCGTTGGATCACAGAGGATCAATGGTTGGTTGAGAGGATCCGCGTGTCATCTGTGTCAACCAATCAGGGCGTAGCACCTAGACTGAGCACACGTTTTGGATTTTGTGAGATTTGTGACAGAGAGAGATGGCAAATCTGAGTAGTATCAAAAAACCAAGGGCAACATAGAATAAGGGATTCAAATAGAAAATAGAAAGAGTAGGCATTGCATGTCTATTCTTTTCAAAAACACATATGGATCCACAGTTGTCATTGAAATGTGTATTCTTTCATTAACCACATCTACAGTCATTGCATGGGTGTTCTTTTCACAAACCACATATGGATCCACCGGTATCATTGCATGTGTGTTCTTTTCAAAAACCACATATGGATCCACCAGTTTCATTGCATGTGTGTTCTTTTCATTAACTACAGCTAGAGGCATTGCACGTGTGTTCTTTTCACTAACCACATGGATCCACCAGTGTCATTGCATGCATGTTCTTTTCATTAACCATGGCTAGAGTCACTGGATGTATGTTCTTTTTCACAAACCACATATGGATCCACCGGTGTCATTGAAATGTGTGTTATTTTCATAGACCACATATGGATCCACCAGTGTCATTGCATATGGATCCACCAGAGTTCATTGCATGTGTGTTCTTTTCACAAACCACATATGGATCCACCAGAGTTCATTGCATGTGTGTTCTTTTCACAAACCACATATGGATCCACCAGTGTCATTGCATGTGTGTTCTTTTCATTAACAATAGCCAGAGTCATTGAATGTGTGTTATTTTCACTAACCACATGGATCCACCAGTGTCATTGCATGTGTGTTCTTCTCATTAACCACAGCCAGAGTCACTGGATATATGTTCTTTTCACAAACCACATATAGATCCACCAGTGTCATTGAAATGTATGAGCTTTTCACATACCACATATGGATCTACCGATGTCATTGCATGTCTGTTCTTTTCACAAACCACATATGGATCCACCAGTGTCATTGAACAGTGTGTTCTTTTCATAGACCACACATGGATCCACCAGTGTTATTGTATATGGATCCACCAGAGTCACTGGATGTATATTCTTTTCACAGACCACATATGGATCCACTGGTGTGATTGCATGTCTATTCTTTTCACAGACCACATATGGATCCACCAGTGTCATTGCATGTGTGTTCTTTTCATTAACCATAGCTAGAGTCACTGGATGCATGTTCTTTTCACAAACCACATATGGATCCACCAGTGTCATTGAAATGTGTGTTATTTTCACAGACCACATATAGATCAAACAGTGTCATTGCATATGGATCCACCAGAGTTCATTGTATGTGTGTTCTTTTCACAAACAACATATGGATCCACTAGTTTCATTGCATGTGTGTTCTTTTCATTAACAACAGCCTGAGTCATTGCATGCCTGTTCTTTTCACAAACCACATATGGATCCACCAGAGTTCATTGCATGTTTGTTCTTTTCAAAAACCACATATGGATCCACCAGTTTCATTGCATGTGTGTTCTTTACATTAACCACATATGGATCCACCAATGTCATTGCATGTGTCTTCTTTTCATTAACCACAGCTAGAGTCATTGCATTTGTGTTCTTTTCACAAACCACATATGGATCCACCAAAGTTCATTGCATGTGTGTTCTTTTCACAAACCACATATGGATCCACCAGAGTTCATTGCATGTCTGTTCTTTTCATTAACCACAGCTACTGTCATTGCATGTGTGTTCTTTTCACAAACCACATATGGATCCACCAGGTTGCATGTGTGTTCTTTTCATTAACAACATCCTGAGTCATTGCATGTCTGTTCTTTTCACAAACCACATATGGATCCACCACAGTTCATTGCATGTCTGTTCTTTTCACAAACCACACATGGATCCTCCACTTGCATTGCATGTATGTTCTTTTCATTAACCACATATGGATCCACCAGTGTCGTTGCATGTGTGTTCTTTTTATTAACAACAGCTAGAGTCATTGCATGTTTGTTCTATTCATTAACCACATATGGATCCACCAGTGTCATTGCATGTGTGTTCTTTTTATTAACCAAAGCTAGAGTCACTGGATGTATGTTCTTTTCACAAACCACATATGGATCCACCAGTGTCATTGAAATGTGTGTTGTTTTCATATACCACACATGGATCCACCAGTGTCATTGCATATGGATCCACCAGGGTCACTCGATGTGTGTTCTTTTCACAAACCACATATGGATCCACCGGTGTCATTGAAATGTGTGTTCTTTTCACAGACCACATATGGATCCACCAGTGTCATTCCATGTGTGTTCTTTTTATTAACCAAAGCTAGAGTCACTAGATGTATGTTCTTTTCACAAACGACATATGGATCCACCAGTGTCATTGAAATGTGTGTTGTTTTCATCTACCACACATGGATCCACCAGTGTCATTGCATATGGATCCACCAGAGTCACTCGATGTGTGTTCTTTTCACAAACCACATATGGATCCACCGGTGTCATTGAAATGTGTGTTCTTTTCACAGACCACATATGGATCCACCAGTGTCATTACATGTTTGTTCTTTTCATAGACCACATATGGATCCACTAGTGTCAGTGCATGTGTGTTCTTTTCATTAACCACATATGGATCCACTAGTGTCATTGCATGTGTGTTCTTTTCATTAAACACAACTAGAATCACTTTGCAAACCACATATGGATCCACCAGTGTTATTGAAATGTAAGTTCTTTTCACATACCACGTATGGATCCACCAGAGTAAATTGCATGTATGTTCTTTTCATTAACCACAGCTTGAGTCATTGCATGTGTGTTCTTTTCACTAACCACATGGATCCACCAGTGTCATTTAATGTGTGTTCTTCTCATTAACCATAGCCAGAGTCACTAGATGTATGTTCTTTTCACAAACCACATATCGATCCACTAGTGTCATTGAAATGTGTGTTCATTTCACAAACCACATATGGATCTACCAGTGTCATTGCATGTTTGTTCTTTTCACAAACGACATATGGATCTACTAGTGTTATTGCATATGGATCCACATGAGTCACTGGAGGTATGTTCTTTTCACAAACTATATATGGATCCACCGGTTTCATTGCATGTGTGTTCTTTTCACAGAACACATATGGATCCACCGGTGTGAAATCATGTCTGTTCTTTTCACAGACCACATATGGATCCACTAGTGTCATTTCATGTGTGGTCTTTTCATTAACCACATATGGATCCACTAGTGTCATTGCATGTGTGTTCTTTTCATTAACCACAACTAAACTGGATGTATGTTCTTTTCACAAACCACATATGGATCCACTAGTGCCATTGAAATGTGTGTTCTTTTCACGGACCACATATGGATCCACCAGTGTCATTGCATATGGATCCACCAGAGTTCATTCGATGTGTGTTCTTTTCACAAACCATATATGGATCCACTAGTGACATTGCATGTGTTTTCTTTTCATTAACAACATCAAGAGTCATTTCATGTCTGTTCTTTTCACAAACCACATATGGATCCACCAGAGTTCATTGCATGTGTGTTATTTTCACAAACCACATATGGATCCACCAGAGTTCATTGCATGTCTGTTCTTTTCATTAACCATAGCTAGAGTCATTGCATGTTTGTTATTTCCACTAACCACCTGGATCCACCAGTGTCATTGCATGTGTGTTCTTCTCATTAACCACAACCAGAATCACTGGATGTATGTTCTTTTCACAAACCACATATGGATCCACCAGTGTCATTGAAATGTGTGTTCTTTTCACAAACCACATATGGTTCTACCAGTGTCATTACAAGTCTATTCTTTTCGCAAACCACATATGGATCCACCCGGGTCATTGAAATGTGTGTTCTGTTCATAGACCACACATGGATCCACTAGTGTCATTGCATATGGATCCACCAGAGTCAATGGATGTATGTTCTTTTCACAAACCACATATGGATCCACCGGTGTGATTGCATGTGTGTTCTTTTCACAGACCACATATGGATCCACCCGTGTGATTGCATGTCTGTTCTTTTCACAGACCACATATGGATCCACCAGTGTTATTGCATGTGTGTTCTTTTCACAGACCACATATGGATCCACAAGTGTCATTGAAATGTGTGTTCTTTTCACAGACCACACATGGATCCACCAGTGTCATTGCATATGGATCCACCAGAGTCACTCGATGTGTGTTCTTTTCACGAACCACATATGGATCCACCAATGTCATTGAAATGTGTGTTCTTTTCACAGACCACATAAAGATCCACCAGTGTCATTGCATGTCTGTTCTTTTCAGAGACCACATGGATCCACCAGTGTCATTGCATGTGTGTTCTTTTCATTAACCACATAAGGATCTACCAGTGTCATTGCATGTGTGTTCTTTTCATTAACCACAGCTAGAGACACCAGATGTATGTTCTTTTCACAAACCACATATGGATCCACCAGTGTCATTGAAATGTGCGTTCTTTTCACAGACCACATATGGATCCAACAGAGTTCATTGCATGTCTATTTGATTCATTAACCACAGCTTGAGTAATTGCATGTGTGTTCTTTTCACAGACCACATATGGATCCACCAGTGTCATTGCATGTGTGTTCTTCTCATTAACCACAAACAGAGTCACTGGATGTATGTTCTTTTCACAAACCACATATGGATCCACAAGTGTCATTGAAATATGTGTTCTTTTCACAGACTAGATTTGGATCTACCAGTGTCATTGCATGTCTGTTCTTTTCACAAAACACATATGGATCCACCAGTGTCATTGAAATGTCTGTTCTTTTCACATACCACACATGGATCCACTAGTGTCATTGCATATGGATCGACTAGAGTCACTTGATGTATGTTCTTTTCACAAACCACATATCTATCCACCGTTGTCATTGCATGTGTGTTCTTTTCACAGACCACATATGGATCCACCAGTGTGATTGCATGTCTGTTCTGTTCACAGCCCACATATGGATTCACCAGTCTCATTACATGTGTGTTCTTTTCACAAACCACATATGGATCCACTAGTGTCATTGAAATGTGTGTTCTTTTCACAGACCACACATGGACCCCCCAGTGTCATTGCATATGGATGCACCAGAGGCACTAGATGTGTGTTGTTTTCACAAACCACATAGGGATCCACCGGTGTCATTGAATTGTGTGTTCTTTTCACAGACCACATCTAGATCCACCAGTGTCATTGCATGTCTGTTCTTTTCACAGACCACATGGATCCACAAGTGTCATTGCAATTGTGTTCTTTTCATAAACCACATATGGATACACCAGTGTCATTGCATGTGTGTTCTTTAAATAAACCACATATGGATACACCAGTGTCATTGCATGTGTGTTCTTTTCATTAACCACAGCTAGAGTCACCGGATGTATGTTCTCTTCACAAACCACATATAGATCCACCAGTGTCATTGAAATGTGTGTTCTTTTCACATACCACATATGGATCCACCAGAGTTCATTGCATGTATGTTCCTTTCATTAACCCCAACTTGAGTCATTGCATGTGTTTTCTTTTCACAGACCATATATGGATCCACCAGTGTCATTGCATCTATGTTCTTCTCATTAACCACAACCAAAGTCACTGGATGTATGTTATTTTCACAAACCACATATGGATCCACCAATGTCATTGAAATGTGTGTTGTTTTCACATACCACATATGGATCTATCAGTGTCATTGCATGTCTGTTCTTTTCACAAACCACATATGGATCCACCAGTGTCATTGAAATGTGTGTTCTTTTCACAAGCCACACATGGATCCACCGGTGTCATTGCATATAGATCCACCAGAGTAACTGGATGTATGTTCTTTTCACAAACCACATATGGACCCACCGGTGTCATTGCATGTGTGTTCTTTTCACAGACCACATATGGATCCACCAATGTGATTGCATGTTTGTTCTTTTCATAGACCACATATGGATCCACTAGTGTCATTGAATGTGTGTTCTTTTCATTGACCACATATGGATCCACTAGTGTCATTGCATGTGTTTTCTTTTCATTAACCATAGCTAGAGTCACTGGATGTATGTTCTTTTTTTAGAAACCACATATGGATCCACCGGTGTCATTGCATGTGTGTTATTTTCACATATCACATATGGATCCACCAGTGTCATTGCATATGGATCCACCAGAGTTCATTGCATGTGTGTTCTTTTCATTAACCACATATGGATCCACCAGTGTCATTGCATGTGTGTTCTTTTCATTAACCACAACTAGAGTCACCGGATGTATGTTCTTTTCACAAACCACATATGGATGCACCAGTGTCATTCAAATGTGTGTTCTTTTCATAGACCACATATGGATCCACCAGAGTTCATTGCATGTCTGTTCTTTTCATTAACCACAGCTTGAGTAATTGCATGTGTGTTGTTTTCACAGACCACATATGGATCCACCAGTGTCATTGCATGTTTGTTCTTTTCACAGACCATATATGGATCCACTAGTGTCATTGCATGTGTGTTATTTTCATTAACCACATATGGATCCACCAGTGTCATTGCATGTGTGTTCTTTTCATTAACCACAGCTAAAGTCATTGCATCTGTGTTCTTTTCACAAACCACATATGGATCCACCAGAGTTCATTGCATGTGTGTTCTTTTCACAAACCACATATGGATCCACCAGTGTCATTGCATGTGTGTTCTTTTCATTAACAACAATCAGAGTCATTGCATGTATGTTCCTTTCACAAACCACACATTGATCCACCAGAGTCATTGAAATGTGTGTTCTTTTCATAGACCACGTATGGATCCTCAAGTTTCATTGCATGTATGTTCTTTTCATTAATCACATATGGATCCACCAGTGTCATTGCATATGGATACACCAGAGTTCATTGCATGTGTGTTCTTTTCACAAACCACATATGGATCCACCAGTGTCATTGCATCTGTGTCCTTTTCATCAATAACATCCTGAGTCATTGCATGTCTGTTCTTTTCACAAACCACATATGCATCCACCAGAGTTCATTGCATGTCTGTTCTTTTCACAAACCACATATGGATCCACCAGTTTCATTGCATGTCTGTTCTTTTCATTAACCACATATGGATCCACCAGTGTCATTGCATGTGTGTTCTTTTCGTTAACCACAGCTAAAGTCATTGCGTCTGTGTTCTTTTCACAAACCACATATGGATCCACCAGAGTTCATTGCATGTGTGTTGTTTTCACAAACCACATATGGATCCACCAGTGTCATTGCATGTGTGTTCTTTTCATTAACAACAATCAGAGTCATTGCATGTATGTTCCTTTCACAAACCACACATCGATCCACCAGAGTCATTGAAATGTGTGTTCTTTTCATAGACCACATATGGATCCTCCAGTTTCATTGCATGTATGTTCTTTTCATTAATCACATATGGATCCACCAGTGTCATTGCATATGGATACACCAGAGTTCATGGCATGTGTGTTCTTTTCACAAACCACATATGGATCCAACAGTGTCATTGCATCTGTGTTCTTTTCATCAATAACATCCAGAGTCATTGAATGTCTGTTCTTTTCACAAACCACATATGCATCCACTAGAGTTCATTGCATGTCTGTTCTTTTCACAAACCACATATGGATCCACCAGTTTCATTGCATGTCCGTTCTTTTCATTAACCACATATGGATCCACCAGTGTCATTGTATGTGTGTTCTTTTCATTAACAACATGCAGAGTCATTGCATGTATGTTCTTTTCACAAACCACATATGGATCCACCAGAGTTCATTGCGTGTCTGTTCTTTTCACAAACCACATATGGATCCACCAGTTTCACTGCATGTGTGTCCTTTTCATTAACCACATATGGATCCACCAGTGTCATTGCATGTGTGTTCTTTTCATTAACCACAGCTAGACTTATTGCATCTGTGTTCTTTTCACAAACCACATATGGATCCACCAGAGTTCATTGCATGTGTGTTCTTTTCACAAACCACATATGGATCCTCCAGAGTTCATTCCATGTATGTTCTTTTAATTAACCACAGCTAGAGTCATTGCATGTGTGTTCTTTTCACAAACGACATATGGATCCACCAGTGTCATTGCATGTGTGTTATTTTCATTAACAACAGCTAGAGTCATTGCATGTCTGTTCTTTTCACAAACCACATATGGATCCACCAGTTTCATTGGAATGTCTGTTCTTTTCACATACCCCACATGGATCCACTAGTGTCATTGCATATCGATCCACCATAGTCACTAGATGTATGTTCTTTTCACAAACCACATATGGACCCACCGGTGTCATTGCATGTGTGTTCTTTTCACAGACCACATATGGATCCACCAGTGTGATTGCATGTTTGTTCTTTTCACAGACCACATATGGATCCACTAGTGTCATTTCATGTGTGTTCTTTTCATTAACCACATATGGATCCACTAGTGTCATTGCATGTGTTTTCTTTTCATTAACCATAGCTAGAGTCACTGGATGTATGTTCTTTTTTCAGAAACCACATATGGATCCACCGGTGGCATTGCATGTGTGTTCTTTTCACATATCACATATGGATCCACTAGTGTCATTGCATATGGATCCACCAGAGTTCATTGCATGTGTGTTCTTTTCATTAACCACATATGGATCCACTAGTGTCATTGCATGTGTGTTCTTTTCATTACCAACATCCAGAGTCATTGCATGTCTGTTCTTTTCACAAACCACATATGGATCCACCAGAGTTCATTGCATGTCTATTCTTTTCATCAACCACATATGGATCCACCAGTTTCATTGCATGTGTGTTCTTTTCATTAACCACATATGGATCCACCAGTGTCATTGCATGTGTGTTCTTTTCATTAACCACAGCTAAAGTCATTGCATCTGTGTTCTTTTCACAAACCACATATGGATCCACCAGAGTTCATTGCATGTATGTTCTTTTCACAAACCACATATGGATCCACCAGTGTCATTGCATGTGTGTTCTTTTCATTAACAACAATCAGAGTCATTGCATGTATGTTCCTTTCACAAACCACACATCGATCCACCAGAGTCATTGAAATGTGTGTTCTTTTCATAGACCACATATGGATCCTCAAGTTTCATTGCATGTATGTTATTTTCATTAATCACATATGGATCCACCAGTGTCATTGCATATGGATACACCAGAGTTCATTGCATGTGTGTTCTTTTCACAAACCACATATGGATCCACCAGTGTCATTGCATCTGTGTTCTTTTCATCAATAACATCCAGAGTCATTGCATGTCTGTTCTTTTCACAAACCACATATGCATCCACCAGAGTTCATTGCATGTCTGTTCTTTTCACAAACCACATATGGATCCACCAGTTTCATTGCATGTCTGTTCTTTTCATTAACCATATATGGATCCACCAGTGTCATTGCATGTGTGTTTTTTCGTTAACCACAGCTAAAGTCATTGCGTTTGTGTTCTTTTCACAAACCACATATGGATTGAGCAGAGTTCATTGCATGTGTGTTGTTTTCACAAACCACATATGGATCCACCAGTGTCATTGCATGTGTGTTCTTTTCATTAACAACAATCAGAGTCATTGCATGTATGTTCCTTTCACAAACCACACATCGATCCACCAGAGTCATTGAAATGTGTGTTCTTTTCATAGACCACATATGGATCCTCCAGTTTCATTGCATGTATGTTCTTTTCATTAATCACATATGGATCCACTAGTGTCATTGCATATGGATACACCAGAGTTCATTGCATGTGTGTTCTTTTCACAAACCACATATGGATCCACCAGAGTCATTGCATGTCTGTTCTTTTCACAAACCACATATGCATCCACCAGAGTTCATTGCATGTCTGTTCTTTTCACAAACCACATATGGATCCACCAGTTTCATTGCATGTCTGTTCTTTTCATTAACCACATATGGATCCACCAGTGTCATTGCATGTGTGTTCTTTTCATTAACAACATCCAGAGTCATTGCATGTATGTTCTTTTCACAAACCACATATGGATCCACCAGAGTTCATTGCGTGTCTGTTCTTTTCACAAACCACATATGGATCCACCAGTTTCACTGCATGTGTGTCCTTTTCATTAACCACATATGGATCCACCAGTGTCATTGCATGTGTGTTCTTTTTATTAACCACAGTTATACTTATTGCATCTGTGTTCTTTTCACAAACCACATATGGATCCACCAGAGTTCATTGCATGTGTGTTCTTTTCACAAACCACATATGGATCCTCCAGAGTTCATTCCATGTATATTCTTTTAATTAACCACAACTAGAGTCATTGCATGTGTGTTCTTTTCACAAACCACATATGGATCCACAAGTGTCATTGCATGTGTGTTATTTTCATTAACAACAGCCAGAGTCATTGCATGTCTGTTCTTTTCACAAACCACATATGGATCCACCAGTTTCATTGGACTGTGTGTTCTTTTCACAGAACCCACATGGATCCACTTGTGTCATTGCATATCGATCCACCATAGTCACTAGATGTATGTTCTTTTCACAAACCACATATGGATCCACTGATGTCATTGCATATGTGTTCTTTTCATAGACCACATATGGATCCACCAGTGTGATTGCATGTTTGTTCTTTTCACAGACCACATATGGATCCACAAGTGTCATTGCATGTGTGTTCTTTTTACAAACCACATACGGATCCACCAGTGTCATCGAAATGTGTGTTCTTTTCACAGACCACACATGGATCCACTAGTGTCATTACATATGGATCCACCAGAGTCACTGGATGTGTGTTCTTTTCACAAACCACATATGGATCCACCAGTGTCTTTGAAATGTGTGTTCTTTTCATAGACCACATATGGATCCACCATTGTCATTGCATGTCTGTTCTTTTATAAGACCACATGGATCCACCAGTGTCATTGCATGTGTGTTCTTTTCATTAAGAACATATGGATCCACAAGTGTCATTGC